>OV050031.1:32288550-32888550 GCA_920105625.2 Clusia tigrina | reverse complement strand
CGTAACTTGCACTTTGGAGAAGATTATGGCGAGATCCATCTGAAAACAAGATAAAAAGAAGATGGGAATAAGGCTGATTTTTCTGAACAATGCCAATAATGCTCACTTCATGATGAAGAATTTTCATGTTCTCATTCAGTTTTTTACCTTCTGCCTCTATGGTAGATAAATGCAACGATTGCAAAGTCAGCAAATCGAAGTAAACTTTCAGCGTTAATTGAACTTTATGGTCGAGTAAAGAAATTATCAGAACGTCGAAAAATTGCAATAAGGCGAAAGGCACGACTGCTAGCAAGCTTTCAATCCTGGAGGACACCGTTACTTTACTCATGAACAGACTGCATTTCAGTGCTCTGTACAGTTCAGAGCTGAGTAGTATTAAACGCAAAAAAATGCACAGCAGATAAGGTTCACTGATGCTGAGGAAGCGAACTCCTTGATCCTCCAATTGACGGTGCACAAAAATAAGTTTGTCAATTCCAGTGAAATCGTACCATTGCACCTTTTTGCCAAGCGTCTGATTCAAAACGTCGTAAATGGAAATGAGCAGCACATTATACAGGGTAATCGCGTGGTAGCACACCTCATACAATACCAAATAGTAGAATACAATAGGTAAGAATTGCACTTGAAAGAGGAGAGCGCTGACATTTGATGTGCACATCATGAATATAAACGCTATCCAACGCAGGTACAGTAATCTGGTAAAATCGCTTCGCATTTGGATGTCGTTCGAAGTGATGAATTTAGTCTGGTCCAATACTTTCAGCAACTCATTAATCGTGGACATTATGATGTTCTCTCTTCTTAAAGCAATTCTACACATGAAAATTGTCGAGAAGAATATGGCGTAAAAATAGGAGCAGAGCATTACAACTTCCTGGGCTTCGTACGTTTCGCATGTTTCATTTTTAGACCACAGATCGTCGATCACAAGTGACGCAAGAATCAATATCATAAGAGATGTGAACAATAATAAAAGATAATTAACGAGAAAGTGGTACCACTTTTTCAATTTCCGAAGGTATTTTGGTTTTACGAGGAGATTCCGTTTTGCGTCGTATTCAAATTGCATGAACCCGAATAAATTGCAAATTGTGAGGAGATACTTGAAATGGGCGCAAAGCCTCCACTTTAATTTGAGACGATTGTCAACGGTGCGCAACATTTCGGAAACTAAACTGAGGAAACCGGCCTTCAGTGGTTGGAAATAAAAGTTCCTTTGCTTCGGCGCCGTTAATTGTAATGGTCACGTAATTAGTTTGCAATAAAGGATATTTTGTGTAATTGTACTCATGAAATTAAGTGAAATGTGTATATTGTATTTTCATACTACCATCCTTTCTGAAAATCAATATTCATAAATTGAATAGTGTACTCGTTCTCATTGTACGTCAGAATGTTTGGTTATCCTTGAACTGAAATATATTGTGAAAACTTGTAAAGTCCCACAGAATTCCTAAACGTAGCCTATAAACGGTCAACTCCGCCACACATCTACGAATAACAACCATCATAAAATTCTTCCTTGCGGCGGTCTCTGATATTCTTTCGCACCTTTTTCCGTAAGATACCTGTGGTATAAAGTGACCCAAAACACCGATACAAACGATCCTGCAAACACTCGTAGGTAGCTTTTTGATTCCGTCTATCCCATCAGCCTACCGAGACACATGTTAAACCCGGCGAGATCGCTCGCCACGTACTTCTTTACTTCATAATATCAATGCAAACATTTTCTAAACATTGAACTATCCTGCTCCATGCCACATACCTAAGCAAAAAATATAAATTTTCTGCTGCGTGCACTCCTCAATGTAGTCCTTCCTATAGCAATTTTTGTTTATTAAGCAAGCTGCCTTCCTTCGACTTTATGGATACACACGTAGTCTCAGCTCAATCTCCTCTAGATTTGTCACTCTTAT
Organism: Clusia tigrina; assembly: GCA_920105625.2. NCBI lineage: Eukaryota > Metazoa > Arthropoda > Insecta > Diptera > Clusiidae > Clusia > Clusia tigrina. Next base: position 32,886,625 of record OV050031.1, on the reverse strand, counting down.
CCTGATTACTTTTAACATAAATTATGTGTGGCAGACAATTTTTTTTTAAATATTCCGTCCGTGTAATCACTCTTTCCGCTATCATGGTCGAGTGTGTTTCGTGCATTTCATTGCATGCTGTTCTTCACATCTGTAAATTTACTTTGTATTTACTTTATTGTATATTTTGGGTATCTTTCAGTCTTCCATATATTGGTTTCAAGGAACTCTTCTCCAAAACGACGATTACACGAGACGTCGGTAATCAAACTCACGCCTTTAGTGTTAACATTTATTTTTTCCGTTTGCTGCTGCGGTAAATAAATGCAATGATTGTAAAGTCATCGTATCGAAGTAAACTACCATTCATACTTGGCTTTCATAGACGAACTTTGATTTGATCAAAACGTCGAAAAATAGCAACAAGGCAAAAGGCAACACCCCTACAACATTCTCAATCCGGAAAAACACACTGAACGCCCAATACAGTTAAGAGCTGACGAGTATTAAACGCAGAAAAACACACAGTAAATAAAGGTTCACTGATGCTGAGGAAGCGATATCCGTGATCCTGCAATTGAGGGTCCATAACAATAATTTCGTCAATTCCAGTGAAATCGCAATATTGCACCTTTTGCAAAGCGACAAATTAAAAACGTTGTAAATGGAAGCTTATTATACAGAGTAATCTCGCAGTAGCACACCTTAGACAACAGAAACTAGTAGAATATAGTAGGTGCGATGAAAAAAAACTAAAAAATAGTCTTAATATGGAGGTGAGCAGCATGAGAATGGCCACTGCCCAGCACATGTATGTACATTTTTCGAAGTGTCTGAGCATTTCTACATTATTGAAACCAGGAATTTGACCTGTTGCAATAACTTCAGCAACTCATTTACTGTGGTCATTATGGACGCCTCCCTTCTTAAAAGGACACTGCTCATTAAAATTATCAAAATATACATGCTGGAAAGGTAACCACTTATCATAACACTTTCCTGTGCCCAATACGATCGTAGCGGCTGGCTGCGATACCATATTTCATATATTGCTAAGCCAATGGCTGTGGTTATGCTGACAAGTCCAACCGCTATCAAATCATAATTTAGCTGGTCCCGACGAAATTATATTTTGCATTTTACGCAAATTTCATAAGCTCGAATAAATAGCAAATTGTGTGGAGACTCTTGAAATAAGGGCAAAGCCTCGACTGGAAGTTCAGGCGTTTGGCAACAGCGCGCAACATTTGCAAAACTGAATTGATTAATGCACCCCAGTGTTCGGAAAATACAGTCCTTACCTACACACCATTAATATTAATGGTCAGCTAATTAATTTGAATGGTATTACTAATAGTCATCACACCATAATAAATTATGTTGTAAGTTTTGAGTACTAATTTTGGGTCTTGGACTCGGACAGATGACCAAAAATAAGCCTTAGGAGACACTGTCCTACCTTCTTGAAATTCATAGTATGACTGCCAGAGTAGCATTATTAGCTTTATTGGTCACAACTAAGGTTAAATGGTCAAATTATGTCATTGGCTCTAACTTCCTTTGAATTTAATGAAGTGATTATTACAGAAATACTTCGATAAATATGAACTTTTTGTTGTGGTCCAATTCAATTTGAGCGATTATTTTATAGTTTTGTCATTATTTTGGGGTAGAACGGAATAATATTTGTTCGCTGATTACTACGGAGGGGAATAGTTTGGTGGAGCAAAAAATGCCCCAAAGATATTTTTCCAGCACATTAGATTGTACAAAACAAGCTTGAAATTGTTGTTGTTTTTGATCACTCAGTAGCAAAATGCTAGGTCATTCGTTAACTTATATAAGCATTTTACACTAATCTTTCCTTTTCACTCCGTTACACCCAGATTATCATTTCCATACCACAGTTTTGAAATCAAATATTTTTTACTCTGTTTTGTAACTATTTCTGAATATCTTAATTTTATAAATTTCACTAAGGAGTTTGAGACAGTTCACAGTTTTCGAGGTCGGCTGAGAATGTCCTCTCAAATTGTGTGTTTTTATTTGAGTATCTCTGATTTTTCTACTCCAATTTTTAACCTGAGAATGCCTCTGCTTATTTTTGGAGTATGGTGTTACCCGAAATGAGGATAGACGGACAGACAAGGTTAATTCGACTTGAGAAAGGACACTGATCAAGAACACACACATACATGTGTATTCATTCCTAACACGACTCTTCTATGCTTTGCAAATGTTTTCCAAAGTCTGTTTAATTAATAATAATCGAATAATAACTGACAATGATCGAGCAGAGGTGTTACAAAAGATGCGAGTGACAAATCGGAATGGATTTTCAACGTTGCTGTGGGTATTGCCTCAGCAAAACTCTTTACACAGGTATTACTCGCGCGCGGATAACCAAGTCTGGCTTCGACTTATGTTTGCCTTTTCTTAGTATATTGTTCTACCTTTCCTTTAGCCAACTCTGGTGATATACAGGTACAACTCGCGCAACTACTCCCGCAATCAAATCATTGAACATCCCAACACTCTCAGGAACGAAAATTACATTGTCTTTTCTGCTGGGAAATCAATAACAACTAAGTTGAAGTTTCCAATTTAAAATCAACCTTATAAAGCACCAACCTACTAGAAAAGCCAACACGTAAGACTGCAGCAGCGGAAAATATACAAGTCCAACCTCCACGAAAAGATACTCTCGCTGCACAGCAATTAAAGTTGGAAGCAGCGCGCCTTCGTCGTACTCAAGTGACTCAGTTGCAAATAATTTTATTGAATAATGCAGGGAGATTAACATGAAAAAGCAAGGAAAATAATCATGCCACGGGTGTGGCTGAACCTGTTTGGAGAGACGCTTAACAAGAATGCTAAATATTTGCAAGCATAAGTTAAAAAAACGCCAGTGGCAGTCGCAGTTGTAATACAGATGTGGGTGTGTGTGCAAATGCTATGCGGCAACAGCTCAATACGACAGGCAACTGAGCCAGTGATCACCGTTTCCCACTAAAATTTGTATTACACATTACAAGTAAACTGGCGGATATTGTTGGAATGGCGGTTATTTTAAAGTGGAAGTGGACCCAGTGTTCCGAAGACACTGGAATTTAAAAATTCAAAATTTGGCACAATCTATAATACCATCCTAAAAAATGTGAAGAAGAAACCAACCCTAAAAAGACTCGCTCGAGCAATATTTCAAAATATTGGAGGCATTCGACAATTTTGCATAGTGAAGGATATATAACCCCAATATCCCAATAGCAAACTTACCCGTTATCATCATATAATAATGCATAAATACTGGTTTTTCGTTCACCTTTCCACTTGTCTCCTTATCAAATCTGCTGCAACTAGAAGTTCAGATTCGCGGCAATATATGAGATAAGTCCACAATTACAGCTGCTGATAGTTCGGAACACCTACATTGCATCGCAAGTACAGAAATCCATTGCCAGAGTTCTATGAAGAAAGCTTTCTAAAATGAGACAATGACATAGGTGGATTCATTCAATCTGTCAACGAAGATCAATGCTAAGTTATTTTTATCTGATAAACCCTCATGCATACAATTCCTATGAGATACCAAATAAATCCGGATTGCCATCTAAAGTAATAGATTACTTTCCAATGGAGTTGGAAATATCGCTGGAGCCCTGCAAAGCAACAACAACTCTTAGTTTGTATTCTATTTTAACTCTACGAGTATGAATTTTAGAGCAGCAGTTTGGCAGCACTTGAACTGAGGCATTCGATTGCATCTTAAGAAAAATTATTGTTACTATTCTTTAAATGCATCTTAAACTTGAAATAACACAAATAAAAATAATTCACTGCCCATCTGATTGAAATATAAACCGTGGTGGTTCTAATGGAGACACGGTTAAAATGTCAAAGACAAATTTAATTACAATCAAAAAAATTCAAATCAAAAAATTCCTTCTTCATAACAAAGTTTTATTGCTTTGGCCTCTAGGAGTATAGACTCCATCAATCCCGTTGGGAACCTCTGATTCAGATTTATTCTGACATTTTTGTTAATTAAAATCTTAGTCTTTCGCCGCTAAACCCATTTCCAAGTTCACAATTACTAAACTTCACTTTCTTAAGAAAGAATTGGTCCAGTAACTTACAACAATGAAGGGAAGGTTGTTGCATGTTATGGTAAAACAATTCATGTACATACCCGAAGGGGTTCATAGCCAATCATCGACACAGTCCGTACACGTAAATAGAGATTGTCAAAGAAAGAAAAGAAAGGCAAACTAAAGTTGAAAATTCAGTTGTAATTTATGTGGATGGCGTTTCCCACTGCTTACTCTCGAATTGCTTAGTCATATTTTGAACTTCTGAGGCAGATACTCGTATATGTGCATGAAATTCTACATCTGTGTGTATTGTGAGTGCACATACAAAATTTATTTAAAATTGGCTCATTTTACACTTCCATATAAATTAAGATCAAAAAATTAATGAGTTTTTAAATCATGGCGTTGATTGTGTAAACACTCCAACCCCTCGAATGTCTCCCCCATTCACGTCAACGGAGGAAAATTTGTGCTCACATTGTTATTTTTAAACTACCCCTTTTCGACTAAGCTATTTTTGCTGTGGCTGTGGCTAAAAAACGATTGGAAATCTTATCTCAAATGTTGAGAAGTGCATTTAAAATGCGTACTATATAAAAAGTGTTGAGCAATCATTTGCTGAAAAATGAGGGGTTCAAATATTCTAGAGAGCCAGCTGACATTTCCCTTGGTCTCAATGCCAGACATCTTTTACCGGGTCCTCAGCTACGCTTAAATCGAGGGTAATGAAGAAGTTTGAAAGACCATTTTTAATAAGAAATTATCAGTACAGTGTCTCAGTGTCTCAGTGTCTTTCCAGATTAAGCATTCTATGCATAAATCAGACAGGCCTTTCATAGAAATTCAGAAAATTTTTGTTAAAATACGTTTTTGGACCCATGTTACCTAGAACCATTGTTGTTTGCATTATATCTCTGAAACTGGGAACTTGTTTAAGTTTTGCCATTTTATGACGGTTAAGTGCCTTTCTATTGGGTAATCTCAAGGAGCAGTAATCGCATTATCGAGTTATGAACCGTTCTTTGCTCTAAGCTTCGAAACTTAATCCAGGCCATCAATGAAAGGTTATTTCCTGAGTTCTGTTCATTGGAGATCAAACACTTTTGATGGAAAATCAATAATTTACCTAAAGATAGTGCTGTAAATTAAGATACTCAGCTTGGAGTCTGCGACAAAGCTTGGAGACAAACAATTTCAAAGACATTCATATTTCTATCTGTCTTTCTTTAATATGATGCCAGTAAAATCACAGGAGCTCCATCCTAGATAAGTACACATAAAAAACCACAAATATGTTTTTAAAAGATTTTAATTATTCTTCCATTTAATCAATAACCTGAGACACTGCAACAACTTTGCTGTTTTTGCAGTACATTCCTACCGCAAAATTGATATGGTGTTTGCTAACAATCCTCTGCACACTGGTCCTGCTCCATGGATCTCTTCCATACCACTTCCTTCCGAAACCTCTACAAAACACATCTGGCATATATATTATCAATCCTCAAACGCATAAAATTGAAACCATTGATACCGATTCAATAAAGCTGTCGTTGGAAATGCTGAAACCTTCGAAATTATATTACGACCACTTTCAACTGCCTCAATGGCACCAGGTGTGCTTTGCCTCGATCAGAAGCAGACTTACATGGAAATGCAATATTTCAGCGGAATTCCACTGCGAGAAGTGTGCGAAATGCCATTTGAAATGCACGATACGAAGTGACGCGGCAATTTGTGAAATTTTCCTGACACCGCTGCCACATTTTTTATTTCCTTTCATTTTAGTTTATTTTCCCTCTCTTTTAAATAGCTTTGCACTTTTACCTTTTGATTTATTTATTGGCACGTAAAGCAAAACCGAAGCCCGAAAGCTGTCAAGAGTGCAACTCACGGCAGTTGACTTGTTGTTATCCTGAGGTGTTGCCCTCTGTTGTTCAACTGACAAATCTTGTGCAAAAAACTCCAACAAAACTAAAACCAAAACAAATAAAACACGAACTGCCAAGTTAAACTTTCAAATTTGTTTAGCCGTAACTCAACATCCACAACAAAACACGTTGCACAAATTGCACTTTCAATTGTCGTTGTCGTGTGCAGAAAGCGTGCTTCTCTTAATCGCTCAAATTAAATGAAAAATGTCACAAATTTATGTGAAATCCGTTGATGCTCGGCTTACAAATAGGCAGTTATACCTACCGTAAAATGTACTCCAATTGGTTGATAGCATATTCAGAGCCAACGAAATACAAAGCGAAACGTGGTGGATGCAATTTCTGTTCGTTGCTGGAGTCGAGTTCATATTATGAGTCAATATTGCCCACTAATTCTAGCTTTGTTCTATGTCCAACTGCACCACTAGTTTCGAATTGCTCCACTAAGCCTGATATTGCATTGACTACTACACCACAAACGTCATAGATTTTGCCACCTCTTCCAACGTTTTTCGCTTCGTCTAACTTAGTGCTTATCCCAGCGACTGGCAAACAAACGTTTAAGTTCCAATATTACATCACCATAATCGAATTTTATTGGTATTATTTGAAGCGCCTCTGACGAGTTTTTTAAAGCTTATGAATACAAAAACTTTTTCTCCCCTGTTCTTCTTATTATCACCTCATGCAATTGTTGATGTTTAGGAGACAATATTTTCCGTATCTAAGCTGGGATCTTTACTAAAAGAAACTAGGGAAATTCAAGCTAGATTGTGGTCTCGGTTCTCTGCAAATTTCATAAAATGCAATGAGAGCTGCTTTACACTTACTTCATAGTTTCTTTTGCGATGAGTTCAGTACTTAGAAACTATTGTAATCTGCACAAAGTCGTTTTTGTGCCACTGAAAATTTTCAGATTTTTGGGAGCTACATATTTTCTGGCTTCTAAGCAATCCATTGTCTACCGAATGATGAATTAATTAAGGAGTCAGTGTCGTTACTTAAGAGACCTTTTGCGGTTCTAACACACACGAGTTCAAAGTAGTTCTTTCACATTCCCTGAACTTTCTGGGAAAACCAATATCTATCGTAATTCCTCACAATATACAACATTGTACTCGTATATAATAGTTCGCACAAAATGAACCAAATCTTTCTCGTACACAAGAAATTCCTTAGCAAATAAATTTACGATTCAGATCAGGTCCTCAGTCGGGAATTCCACAAAAATATTTTTTATTATTTGGATTGAAATCCCCCCTAAAAATTCGCTCCAATTTGGGGAGTTTTTACTCGTAATATACTAAATTTATTATTTTTTTCGACTATTTAATCATCGGTTAGACTTTCTAAAAAAAGATCGACACCTCCAATGTAAGTTGTATCATTTATAGAATGTCAGTTTGGGATTTACATCGCTTCTTACTATCATTTAAATGGGTAGAGACAGAAAATTATATTATATATAGTATACATCAAAATCACCAGCCAAAATTTTAGAAGAGATTCGAAAAAATATTGTAGCGATTTGTCACAAAGTGGTTGTTGGAGAAGCCCAATAAAGGGCTGCCTAGCCTTAGTAAGAGCCGCCAAAAAAATTACATAGATAAATCATAATTATACTCGTAAAGATCAGTTGGGGTAAGCAAATCTATATATAAAAACTCCATTTCTATATGAAATCATCAGTCCTATGATATTTGTGTCATGTGAGGAGGTCAAAGGTTATAGGATAGCCATATGACTTGTCCTAGATATGTCTGCCAACTTTCACTTCCAATCCCTTAAGTTGAACATTCCACCCCGTCTTTCTATCATTAATTCCATTTCATTTTACTTTCAATTTTGACAACCCAACTGTTTCGGTGGCTGGTTCACATTATACTAGTCCACCTACTCCCACTGCTACTCGTAGTTCCCCAGTAGCTAAATTGTTCAACTAATTAATTAATGTAAATTTCATGTTTTTAGACCACATTCTAACTTTCGGTTTTATTTTAAACTCTACACGCTCATTTAAGGTGAAAGTCTTACAAAATATTGACAAGAAATTAGAAACTCTTTGCCAATTCTAATCTGATTAGTTTCGCCAATTTTTCTTCTTCTCTATCTGTCTGTTTTTGTTATACTGCATTCCCATCACGCATAGCACTTTTGCATACTAATTGACACCCAAAAACCTTGCTCCGTTCCGCGGTTGACAAAGATTTGGTTATGATTCATACCATGCTGAGAGTTTTTTTCTTCGCTTAAGTTTTCTTGGTTTATTTTTCGACATTTTAATTCATAAAATGTGCTAATGACCAGTCATAAAATTCTTTGCGGACAATTAAGCAGAAACCTGTTCGCACAAAAAATTTAAAAATAAATAAAGGATATTTAGTTCGCAATTCATAGGCGTTTTAGAGATGATCAAACACTTATTGGTTGTAAGGCTTAAACGAGTTTTGACATCATTAAAATGTCAGTGAAAATTGTGTGAAATCATGCGACCCGGAAGTGCAGATAAAGGTCTGATTTCAAGACTAAATCCAGAATGTAGCCACATCCTGACATTAATCTAAGGTATTATTCGAAAACTCGCTTCGTTTCAAGGACGAAAGCTGTGCACCCTAAAAACAGGCAATAAAGTTTGAAATGAAACTTGTGAGCATACCACGTGGCAAGGAAATAAGCCTACTTTTAGGGTGCCACATTATCGTATCAGGAATGCTATGATTACATTATCTATTTTACAATATTTAATGTATTTACATATTTTATTAATTTAGATTTACATGTATTTATTTAATATTTTTTATATTTTACTAATTTATTATTTCGTCCTTCTTTTCTTTTTAGGTGAGTAAAATTATTTGATAAATGAATAATTCAACTTGTAAGTAAATATTGAAGCCTAACATCACGAATTACGCGAATAACGGCCCTTTGCTCCTTAATGGACTAATAGGAATAAATATATATAATATCACGAATTTCTACAGATTAATATTTTTTGCTCAGGGAATTACTGCTGGATATAAGCTCGTAAGGATTTCCTTAATGGAGCAGTTTTCAATGCAGTTAAGGCAGACTAATATCTGGATACATACGGATCTGCTTATTATCTTGGTGGCATGTAGCATAAAGTTATCGAGGTCGCTGACGGTTTTCTTGTATTTTCTTTTTAAAAAAATTAATGGAGATGCCAATGGAGTTGAGTTTGTTATCAGCAGAGTAATTGATACCAGCTTCCTTTGGTCCTGAAGAAGTGTTCTTTTCACCGAGAGGTCAAGCATGGTCTCATATAAACTTTCAGAGATCTTTTGGTTGTGGATATACATATATAGTTTTTATGAGTATAATTGTATAGAAAGTGGGCGTGTTTGTGGTCCGAACTACCTCACATACATACCTCATATATGTGTTCAACCTCATCTTCACGTGAAATCTCAGATTAAAATCTCTACTCGTTCTTGCTAAGCTAAGCTCTTAATAAAACAAACAGATGGACATGGCGGGCATATCTGCCACTCCTCTTTTTGAACCAATATATCCCCAAAAGTAATATATACTACAAAGTCTGTATAGTGTATAAAAGGGAAATATAAAAATAGTCAAACTTCAAGAATTTTTGCTTACATCCATAATAAACACTTTTTACTTCCACTGCCACACTTCCTATCGCTGGTGTCAATCAATGTCATAACTTTGAAGTTTATACGGTTTCTCGCTATTCATAATCCCCAACCTCTCCACTAAATTACATTACACAATTTTTTTTAATTCATGCTTCATTTAATCAACTCAGTGTTCCTGAAAACAAATGCCATTTGAAATTGAACGATCACACACACGCTCCGCAATCAGTGAATCAAGCAACAAAGTGAACAGCAGCGTCGGCGACTATTTTATTTTTAAATTTATCACAATTTTCATAAATAGCATTCTACAACTGCCACACCTACGAGTGACTTCTTGCCGGTTTCACCGCAGAGCAGCGCGCGCGTACTCCATCAACGCTGACGAGAGAGCCTTTTCCAACACAATAAAACTCAATTAAATGAACGCAATTCTCAATGTGGCTCTTGTAATGCCGCTGGAGCCTTTTATGCGATGTGACACGATAAATGATCTTTTAAATACGATTTTGATGAACCGACCGAGTCTTTCCTCATGTCTTCCTTTGTGCTTCATTCACTGTTGTTGCATTTCTGCTGTGAAGGCATTAAAATGATTTCATAGTTGCCTTACTTAGGAGTCAATCACTGTTCCCATAAAATCAATAATTACACAGGAAATTTATGTTAAGCCCTTCTAATGTTGATTTATCGCTATTCGCCTATAAAATCTGCACTTTTTGGGGACGAATGGTGTCTCCTAACTAGCATAATTCAAGGTTATCATGTATATAAATATTACTTCTCAATTTATGGTAAACGATGGTCTTGCACAATGCTTTCAAAAACTATAAATCATAAATCAATGAACTATCCCCACTAAACTCATTTGTAAACAAAAACTGAATATAGTTTGTTCGTACCACAGCACACAAAATCAGAAAATTTCATTCATCTGCACTACTATACTATACTACTATACTATACTATGCAATTCCATTTGAGGGGGAAATTAATGCCATCTTCAATACGCGTCCATTAGTATTGTGCTATCCCAACCATCCGGTGATCTCATTGAGCTACTCTATAGTTTTTGGGTTGTTGGTAAAAATCAGATTATCAGCAAAATCGGTTTCTATTCTCATCGTTACCATTACACAATTTATATTCCTGAGTGTCCTGTCCTACAAGTGTTTTATCCCTATGTTAAGTTGAAAGTTAGGAAGTCTCTGATAATTAGAGTTCCGATTCTGCATATTTCTAATTCTAGAAAGCCGAAATTGATTAGTTCTGTAAAATAGCATTCGAGTTTCCAAATGACCGAAGCCTCTAAATTGGCGAAGCAACACTGTATTCAAATTAAATGTAATGTAATGTAATTTTAAGGGTTGGCCCATCGCCCAGAAAATGTTTCTCGAGGTGCCTTACTCTTGTTCGTGCAAGGGCCGGGCAACTGGGGATTAGATGCCACGAAGACTCGTTTATCTTCTAGGCAAAATCTACATAATTTGATGTCAGCGAGGTCCATTCTATGATGGTGGTCATTGCAGGGAAAGTGACCCATCAACGCATCGCACAGTATCCTCAGTTGATTTCTTCTTAGTGATAGAGCCAATTTAGCCTTCTCTGCGTTGAAGCAGAGGAACCTCTCCGAGTGCCTCAGACCTTCTAAGCTGTTCCAGTACTCATTTTTCCGCTGCGAAGTCCAGTTTTTTAGATCCAGCTTAAGACCGTGCTTATTTAATCCGAACACTGGGCATGGGCCTATTAAGATTATAGCCAACTACAATACTTCTTTTTAATGCATGAACCACAATTCCTAATGTACTGAAAGAAGTATTTTATACTCCTTATTTCCACAAATTTGTATCCCCATTTTAGCCCTATCCCGACAATCATCAGACCAAGGCTTCTGTTTAGAATTTAATGATACTTTTTCCTGCAGTATTCACGTGGTAATTAAACAGCTATCGGGCGATACTTCTACCACTGGCTTATTACCATTTAAATGACGAGAACACCTTAAAACAAACGCACATTAAAATAAACCCCAAGTAACTTTGTTCCATCACAACCCATTTTTCTGTGCAACATTATAAAAAAAACATGTCGAAGTTTTTAGGTCTTTTGTGCAATGGCATTTAATATGCATCCTGCTGGCATTTATATGCATCAGCCATGCATAGGATACGCAAATATTTTTCCACTTCCATGAAAGAAAAAAGGCAAATATGCTTTAATGAGCAAAGTTTTTAGGCGTGCGCTGAAAGGGAAATGAGAAATGGCAGCCTGCAGCGATGCATCACGTACGCAAATCCGGCAGCAACGACTCTACTTCAGCAGGAGTGTGTGTTTAAGTAGGGATGAGCGATTATTATGTCGATTAATCTGTTGATCGATAATTCAAACGCAAAAATAACACATTAAATCATAGCATAATCAACACGGTCAACTAAGATCAGATCTGCGATTTTTTACAATGCAAATTCTGCGATAGCAATGGCGTAAATAATATATCTATGTATATAGGTGCAGAGTGCGTTAGATGAGATTAGATCACTGTGATAGTTATGGCATGTCAGCAACGACAACAACTTTAAATTTAGTCAGTATCTCATGAGCTATCATCTAACGCTCATACTGTGTGACATTTTCTTAGAATGGATGCAATTGCTTGCACAAAGTTGCATTTGCACATATATTCAAAACCTTAGAGGAGGAGTAGAATTAAGTATGGAGGTCTTCTTGAACATTATAAATTGCAGTACTCGTAGTGGGAGTTTGACGAATTTGTTGGTGAATCCAAAACCTACTTATTTATTCTTTTAAAAATAATCGTTAAATAATTGCTAACTGTTATACCGTTGCAGTCTCAATCAATCTATTCAAAATTAATCGATAATTGGCCATCTCTAATTCAATGTCCTACTAGTCTAATGCTATCAGAAAACTAACCGGTTTATATAAAACTGAATACGCGTGCTTGACTATGGAGATTAACTGTTTCACTTGCCACATTCAAATTAAAAGCAGGCTTGTGAAAACCCGATTACTCTGCTATTTTCCACATCACTCTCGCTCGTTGACTGCCTTTTTAGACTTTGCCTTGTTTCTGCTTTAAATTTGTTCTCGATTTTTGTAGGTTATTAGCTGTGTTTAACTTAATTACAACAATTTGCAGGTAATTTACTTGGCGCTGACTGCCTTCTTTATTTATTCTCTCGTTAAATGTGAGCTTGTAAATTGTTCCGGACCTACAATAATGTAAAGCACACATAATTGATATACATTTTCGAACTTGCCAACTCCGCCGCAAACTCCGCCGAGGCACGGTACCCGTATCCACAATTGCACTCGTGTGACTTTAGAATTGCAAGCGACAAGTTGCAACTATGATTATTGCCTCGCATGCACAACGCTAGGCAATGTCATTGAATCGTAATAGGCAATGAAACCCACACGGTAAGCGACACATGAGTGTAAACTGAGCTCATGGGCTCGTTCGAGCGATTATAAATTTAAATTTGGTAAGGAATTTCAACTAAACTGACATTATTGAGCAGCAATTAGAGGCGCTTTTAGTTGCATTTCATTGGGGTCAATTTGCCACCAACACGTCGAGGCGTTTGTGTAAATTCATATCAAATCGAAAAGGTGTGCTCGGGGGCAATATTAGCAGTCTGCTAATCGTTCAATACTCGTATGTGACAAATTATTAATTTTATAAACTGGTTAAATGAAGCAGAAGAAACTTGCTTATGTGACCTGGTTGCTAGCATCATAGTTCGTATCAATATATACCAGAGCATCTATGTATATAAATCCAAAATTGCGTGATTGTTCCAGGTAAGTAAAAACTTATCCGATTTTTATGAAACTTTCACTATAGTCACTATATTGCTGCTTCCTGAATAATATGAGTGGTCTAAACTCACACATGATCTTAAAAAACCTGTAAAATAGGATGAAATCGTACTAGACCCACAAGAGAATTAAACACATGTGCATATGGAAAAAAGAAGGCGTGCGATTAAAACGATGACTATGGGGATATTGGTCATATATGTTTAACAGAGTACTAATTCTTACACTAGTTATAACTACTTGCTGAAGGTTGGCGAGGCAGTTGCAGTGCTACGCCCGCATTTAGACTAATATTTTATGAGCCTTTATGAAAAATGTTGCTACCAAATCTTGTTTAGCTATCGAGTTATACAGCTATGTGAGTCCGCCAATATTTTCAGTATTTTGCAGTGCTACAACATTGTGTTCATAAATCTTTTTTGTGCAACAGTGTCAATTAACATCATTATCATGGGACAATTTTATTATTATTTTTAGCCCTTCCTCCACTTTTGAATAGAAGCTAAAGTATATTTGAAATCACTCATAAAGAAATTCGTATGTCCAGTTACAGTACGAATGAATCGGCAATCATTGATTTCAAGTTAATAATTTTGTAAATCACCCTCAATTTAATTTCTATCCAAAATGAAAGATATTATGGCCAGTTGAATAGATCAGCTGCTTCCCTCCATTTTTATCATTCCTTACATCGAAATGTAGAATGACAGTGCTCATAAGACTGAAATCAGTGGAAAACTAGGATTGGGACAGTTAATGTCATATTTAGACAAACTTACTTCAGTAAAACTAAGTCAACTGAATCGATACAGATGTAAGGCATATCCAGAATCGCAGTCCCTCCAGACATGTTCTAATGATACAACAAGTGGTTGAACACATTTCACAACATGCAATTGAAGCTGAAAACGGAAGAGGTTACGAAATCGAACAAGTAATAAAAGTAACTTAGCTCAAGTTGTGCTCTTAAAAGCCCAAAATGTGTGCACTTTCTCGAAGCTGTTGTAAACTAAAGATTTATATTGACCCTGGTTCAGCAAAACTCGTTTAAAGCCACGTTCTACATACCTTTCCGTACTTAGTAGTAGAAAACTTAAACACCAGCTTGGATTACTGCTTTTATGAGCAGACTAAACAAATACTATATATATATATATATATATTTATATATATATATATATATATATATATATATATATGTACGAGTAAACATAGCTATCATATAAACGGAATATATATGTATGTATGTATGTATGTATCTATTTCCATTGTTTTGTGACCGGTTAATGGCATTGAATGATATGAAATTATAGAAACCGATGGGCTTGCCGATTCTTAGCAATTCTATACACCACTAAAATTGAAAATAGATGCACGCATGCGCACACATGCCATGGAAACATGAGCCCACGTTTAAATCATCCAATGCGCGTATGCGCACTTCGAGAAACAAACAAAAACGAAAAAAGTCTGCAATTGTTAAGTTGAAGCACGTTCCTGCATTAAAATAGATGCAGTTGAGCACACAAGTCACAGCGGGAGGAAGAGGGCGACGCACGGACATATGCAGCACATAAGGGCCGACAACGCTACTATGAGTTCGAGTTGGAATAGGGTAATAGAGTTGAAGTGGAGAGGTACTCGTAACTCGTAAGTCAAACACATAATTGAACAAAAAACTGAAATGTGAGGAGGATGCCTGATTAACGATAAGTGCACGACCAGAAATGTGGTAGGCATTGTAAAGAGCAGACCCACTTTTTAAGCATAGAAAGTACGAATACACATTTACACTCGTAGGAGTGTAATGCACACACCTACATACTATGTACTAAAAAAACAAATTGTTTTGCTTGTATTCGTAAAACTTTTTGCAATTGTCGACGAACATGCAGCAAAGAGAACAAATTGCGGACATTACAAGTCTAGCCTGCATAAGTAATCCCCACAACGCGAATGCATAACTATTGAAGTAGGGTGTCAGGTAACACATTCCCAAGTTACCATCGAAGTCACTTCTGACATCAAACAAACTCTGAACGACTTCTGCTGTGTGTACACACACAAACACAGAAGTTGCTGTTGCTGTTTCTAATCCAATCCAATCATCGAACTTTTAAGACAATAGCTTTCAATACTTTAATCCCATTTAAACGTGGCAACAGACTAGGCAAGAGGGGGCACTGAATGGCAACAAAATATCCCTGCCAAACACACAGTCGCATCACGTGGCCACCTCTATGCTCAAAATAAGCCTCAGTGGCGGGCACATGGGGGTATTTTTCAGGTGCCAAGCCCCCTTTGGAGGCCTGGCAAGAAGAATTTATGTAGAGAGGAAAGAAAGAAAGAAGTGAAAAAGATAGTTTTGAATGGTGTCAACAAAATCATATAGAAAATTATGATTTTCGATAAAACTAAATAGTTTTGGTTGATATTTTTAAACTACAAGTGACTTCTTCCCTGTGTTCCGGGTGAAACTGGTCCGTTGTATAATTGTGATTTTTCAGATTATGATTATACTCATGTGAGTTCCCCTGAATAGAAGGACACCACAGATTAATCGTTACATGAGTTATAAAAGTGGACGGGCCACTCTTCATTGCGACAAATGTGGAAACTATGATGAAATTCTTTTGAATTGTTGCATTAAGTGTAAGTGACTCCACTTGTACTTGAAGTGGATCACCCTCATAAAGATATAATTTACTAATGAACAGAAAAATGTATTGTTTTTATCAGAAACATGTATTGCTTTCATTAAATATGTAAACCTGGGTTCTTACGAGTAATAACATAAGTTTTATTGAGCATAGTTTTATGTTAAAAAAGACCACTCTAAAAACTTTGAAAAATATATCCTCTGGTCCACGCCCGCCACTGTACTCGTGTTTGTATTTATGTGTGACGTGTTGGATGGCATGTTGTCTGCACCAAACCGATACGAAAACTTGTAGCAACTCCATGTGTTCATTTTGCGTCTTGTACGCGACAGACAAGTCACATCACATGTCACACCAGACACACAGGCCGCAGTTCACAGTTCAGGTTGGACGATAAGTTGTGAACGAAACCTGACGTGCATACCTAAATGGGCCACAATGGGACCTTCTGCAAAGTCGCCTAAAGTTTAAACCATCAACAATCCAGTTAAGCTGGAAAATTGTTAAAGTTTTGCGGTTTTTGTGTTCACACATTTTTCATATTAAGCAATGTAATGTTTTAAGCAGACAGAAAATAGATTTTTTTTTTATAAATTTGCAGTAAAAGATCAATTTTTTCATATTATACTAAAACTTCTGCGGTTTAATTTAACGAAATCCCTTAGAATAATTATTCAATAACCTCGTCTGTTCTCTTGACTTAACTTAAGTTTTGAAGCACTTATGAAACAGGCTAAAAATGGACGCCATAACTTTGTTATGGGATCTCGAAAATACATTCAGTTCATACAAAGACGAGGATGAAAACCTGCTCTTCAGCAGTGAGAAATTAGATCTGAAGTAGATTTTGAAAATGTTAAAATAACAGATTCAAAATTAACTCGAATCCTTAGAGCTCCTACTTCTAAAATAAATTGATTGGTATACTGTGAGAAGTAGAATGGGTACGATATTGTTTTTAGGTCTTACTTCGTAAATAATTATACAAAGCTGCGCGAAAAGAAAACGTTTCTAAGATCCATTCTGCTTTAAAGACTTTCAGTAGGCATTATACTATATTCCCCCCCATTCGCAAATTCTGTTGATTTGAGTTTTATTGTAATTGACGGCAGTGCACAATTAAGCAATCCTCTGGCGGGTTCTTTGTAAGATGAATAGCAGAGAATTACTGCATGTGCATCTCTACTGTACAGCAATGACCCAGCCGTTTAAAGTAGTTAATTTAATTCCATTTATGGAGTGGTCAAACAGAAGAGGATCTTCGACAATTGAAATTAAATGGAAAAACTGGTACCAAGATTTCGCTAAAAATTGATTGAAAAATTTGTTTTAAAATGTGAATTTAATGTTGCGAACCAATGCTTAAAGGCAACAATTGTAACGACAAAAAACTCTACTTATTTAATCAATAAGAGGCATACGCCAATTCGTGTTTTATAATGCTCCTATTCCAGTCATGGCGTTGCGGATTCGCATCCCCCAGGGAAGGATGACTCTTTGTGTATCTTCGAATTTGTGGCCGTTGTTTGTCATAGCAGTCATTTAGCCAATTCCCTGCATAGATAAGTTATTATGGTATAACAATGTTAAAACAAATTAATTGTCTAACTGTGGACCCACATCCAACTTGATAGAAGACTACTTATCGTTGCAGACATAAACGCGTTATTATGTTTTATAATATTATAATAAGTGTGGAAGAATTTCGTTCATCAAAGTACGATTTGTATAGATACGATTATCAGCAAAGTCACCAGGTTGATTATGTACAAGATATTCCTCTGCTTTTAAATCAGAAGAAACGAATATCATGGCTTAATGGCATAGTTCCAGTGAATAGAAAGATTATACATCCATACATATGTGCATATGTATGTACATGCTTACATATTTTTCTGCCTCATCCAACTTCTCGTATTCGTGAGTACATCACAAATGCGTGTTTTTTTAATTCCTTCACTAAGTTCATTATATATATGCATATCTATATTATATAATACATAACCATCACTGATAATTTGTAATTTTCACTTAAAGAAGCTCAGTTTACATGTTCATATCCACAAAAAATTAACCCATCACCAATTTACAGTCGACATTCTGCAGAATTTAATTCAGGTTTTTATACCTACACACATGCCAGCTCCGCATAAATTTGAATAAACACATTGAATGCATACCTCAGTCTCTTTACAACTTATAAAATAACCACCCCTCCCCACCTCTCACTCCCCGGTTTTTCCTAGTGATATATGATACCATCGTCGGGCCATCGTCGTAAGCGACATCTGAAGTAAATATTTTTGTTTTGTACAAAATCAAACTAAAAATACGCTACCTTCCGCCGTACTGCGGCTCAGAGGCTTGAAGCCTTTTTTCTGAATATATTGAACTCTCATATATAGAAGGCACTTGATAAAATAATTCAAGTTTTTCTTTGGAACTTTTCCAGCACATACCTTGACATCATTTACTATACAATATTTGATATCAAAATTCTTAAGAAAATACTTAATTTGCTATCTTCATATTTCTGATATTCTAACGAATAATCAACAGTGAATCAGGCACTTTTCAACTATCTATGATTAAAATTTTTTACAATTAGATTATTTATGCCATTAGAGTGAGAATTCAAAGCAAAGCAATTCACAGAATTCATATTTTTCTCATAATGTAACTCGAATCTACTGCATTCGTACTATGTCTGTGTGCATTCTCTTGAAGAAGATTCACTGAAATTCAATTGGTTAGGAACATTAATGTCCATTCCGTGTTTATCTACGAGTGAAATTTAATACTAATTGAAGGAAAAAGAGGCACAAATATATTTTTTTTAAATGTAATTTAATTATATTCGCTCTTCACTGGCCTCCGCTTATTTGTTTTATTAATACCCGTATTCATCCGTATGTAGGGAATTTGTTATTTGTTGGTTGCTGGCGAGGCGATGGAAGTCTTCATAGATGCCAACGCACTCCAATGATTTAGTTTGTCTGGTGTAGGGTATGGATGGGGAAGCATGACGTGTGAATGCTCTCAAATACTCCACTCAGTAGTTCCACTTTTGTTTTCGACTTATAATGCCTGTCAAATGCTCACAGAACAATGCATAGTTTTGTGGAAGACAAGAATTGAATGCTTGGTAGTAGGAAAACAGCAACGCCAACAAATAATTCGAGGCATTCTTAATGAATGAACGAATGAATGAAGTTGACATTCTTGTTAGAGACCTGTTCATTATGTGGCATGGCAATATACGACCATTAGAGAGAATGACTAAGCCGACGAATAGGTAAACAAAAGATATTAAATTACATTAATAGAAATTAGTTTAGTTGAGGATGTGTGGGTTTAGCACAAATATGTTAAAAAGAGTTGTAAGATTTTCTTTGCTTTGGATTTATACAGAGTCGAATAGGAAGTGCCATTTTCAAAGCCTATTCTGTGATTTAGGTCACACGGTTCGTTGTGTCCAATTTATAGGCAGATAAGTCCTTCGAATGCTTTATTGTCATTATGTATTCGAAAAAATATATGGTTTTAAATTTCTTTTATCAGGCCCTGATCTTCGAAAACTCAAATTTTTTCTTTTAATTAAATAAATTGATATCTCTTCTCATTATATTATAATTCATAATATATATATAGTATATGTTATATATTTGGAGTTCGTAAGCTCATAAGCTACCTATTTGTTTCTTTTTATTCTGCTTGCTCTTTAAATCGAAGGTCCTGGTAGCTTTTTAGTGTAACAGATCTTAAATTCAAATCTTCAGACTCAGTTTTAAGCCATTTCCAGATTGCTATTTGTATTTATTTAGTTTGTTATGCTGTTTTAGGTTCTTTCACCAATGCTCTCAATTCTAATATTTTATATAGACTAAGAAAATTCTAGCCAACAACAAAAGAAAGAATTCAATTACACCAGTCAAACTCTAATGGAAACTGCACTGTATCTCTTAGCTTGCTCTCAAGTCAATTCTTGGCATCCTTGAATGCATGGCGGATTGTTGTTGCTGTGGTTTGCGAGCACCATCATTTCGTTTTATCTCTTAGCTCATAGTAATGAAAATAAATAACATTTAAAAATTATCATTCTCCTTTGTCAGGATACTCCCATTAAGCAGCACGTAAATATGCAGGCACTATTCGTATATGAAAAAAAGGAAGAAGTTCATAAATAACATTTTCTAACACACCAAATCCCAAATGAAAAAGTAAATTTGCTTTCAGATAAGATGTGAGCAACTTTTTCAAGCGGTTTTCTACCACTTAACACAAAAGAGGCGCAGTGAATTGTGTAGATTGCAGTGGTAGAATCCAAAACTCTGCTGATTAGTTTTGGTGTTTCACAGATTCCTCAACCGAGATTCAGTCAGGTAGAATACAGCCTTGAATGCTGTCTGTTCACCCCTAAGATAAAGCGGCATTTGTGATACTCTCGGCAAGATACCGCATCAGGTACCGAGGCATGGGAAAATGTTTGCTTTTGAAAAGCAAACAATGCGTGTAACGACTTTTCTTGCACTCTCAACGAAAATAAAACAATAGTGAACAGAAAATAAATGCAAAAAATAAGGAGTGATCTTGCTTTTAAGTATGGATGCACATAAAATGTAGCTGATGGGTGTGAAATGCAGTCCACAATTCATTTTGTTGTGCAGCAACCTAAATAAACAGAACAAATTTCTGTTCCACCATGTCCTCTTATCTCGAGAAAACATATATTTACATATTAGGATATATAGACTAGAGCGCTTGACCATGTAGTTCAAAGAGCGGGTAGAATACACGAGTAAACTTCATTAGACTACAGTCCATAAACATTGAGTTGTTCTCTCTTTCTTGAAAACAAAGTTTTCATTATACTGCATTCGAAGTGGCCGTTATAATCGTAATCAAAATATGAAACTCCTGTCACAGAAGGCAAGCAGGCAGAAGCTTTGCAGCCTCGAGCGATTGTCATGATCCTGATTTAATTTCCAAGGCCAATATTACAAGGTAAACATTCTGAGCTTGCTTTCTCTACTCTCTTTGGCAGTAAACTGGCTTTTAATTCGAATGTACATACATACATACTATGTATCAATATACATACATACATAATTCAAAATTATGCATCCAAAAATCATGTTTTTGTTGTTGATGCAAGAAAATTCGGCCACAGTCATCTCACATTCAGACTAGGCCGCGACGATCATCCAAGCTCTATAATTTTCAAAGAGCGATTTCCAATTTGAATTCTGGCATTAAACAACAAAATAAACTGAGAAAGCTGCATTGTACCATAATGAACTATGTATCAATATTTTCAACCATTCCAATGACCACATTTTATTTAAATTTAGACAAAGTGGTGACGTACAGTCCTAAAGTTCAATGGTGCAGCACATTTATGAGCCTATATTTCTCGCACCCTGTATGTAACAACAAGTGATTGAGTTAATTCGGCATCCCTCCGGTGTAATGGGAATGCAACTCCAGCTCGTGGAAGCCAAAACTATTTCACAACTTCCACTTAAAACCTCCTCCTAGCCGTTGCCTGCGCGCCAAGTTCCACAATCGCGTTCATTCAATGTTGTCGGCAGTTTAGTGGGAGAGAGAGACGAGAAAACAGACGGAAAGGCAAAAATACTGACTCCACAGAATAATGTTACCTCAACTTCACAATTTTTCCGCTGCGACGGCAGTATTTACTTTTTTTAATTTTGTTTACATTTCTTATAGCGGTGAGCTGGCTCGCCACTGCGGCTGCTTCCTCAACTTTGTGCTCCTGCATTCCGCTTTGCTGTTCAATTTCGTTTTCTCCTCTTTTTTGTTTACTTTGCCTCTACTACTCGTACGTTCGACTTTGTGGGTTCAATCCACACGACAGAGCAGAAAGCGGAATAGTTTTGAAGCGTGTTTCAAGCCGTAAACTTCTTGTGTGGACGCCTTAATGTGTCGGTGAGTCGTCGCAGCAGCACAGCCGCGTATCTCTCAGATGCTTTTTACTTATTTCGGTTGGAAAGAATGTCACAATTAAAATTTTAATAAGCAATTAAAGTAAACTTAATGGAAAATATTAGTAACACCAGCTTGGGCAACCGTATGTGAAGCAGAAATGAGTACGAACGCGCCAGTGTGCCATAGGCCGGCGTGGAGTGCGCGTAGCCAAGCATCGAAGTACCCAAAGGGAAAACTGCAGTTGAAATTGCTTAGAGACGCAAAAGCGTAACCAAGCACGGCGCATCTACGCTTTCGCGTGGCAAGTGTTGGTGTTGTTGTTATTGTTGCTGTTTGCTTAGGCATTTCACTTTCAGTGCAGCAACGTGCATCCATCAGATACTTTTGTTACTCTACTCGCTGCGCGCGTGAATTGTGCTCCAAATTCAATGCAGCCGTGGTCATTGGCTTATTTTGCAGGTTTCAAATAAAATGCTGTAAATTGCAATTTTGCGAAATAACGAAAACAAAACGAAAAATACGAGAAAATTGTATCTGTAACTGTGCAATTTGTATCTACTTACACAAACAATGCATTCCTTTCAGCGCTCGGTTTCTTTTCTACAAATTTGAATTCGAAACAGTTCGTGAACAGTCATGTTTAAGCGTGTTAAGCCACAAGACGTAACGTGCATCCATGAGAAATTTGTGTTGTGACCGGTGCAGTGCGGTAAAAATGATTTTATAATAAAATTAAATAAATTAGGACTGAGTGTGAAAGAGAAATGGAGAAATAATTTAATTGAAGAAAATTAAACGAAATAAAAAATAATAAATTAACAAATATTCCAACTACGAGTAAAGCAGTTTTGCGTCTTCACACTTGACACGTTGTAAATATTTAAAGAGATAAATACCGAGCCTCACAACATTTCTACAAAACAATGTCAGCATTATCGCCTATGAATGTGGGTTATATATCGCTCAGACTGCACTCAACAAATATAAAATTTGAAAAAATTATAGAAATGTGAATATGCTCCTATGCATATTCATGTGGTCAACTGCACCTTATTTCGCTTCAATTTGCCACTTTCTCATCATGGACAAAAATTACTAACAAATGATTAACGTAAATTTCTTAAATTCAATCATTTGCAGTCTGAACACATCCAAAGGCATTAGCGAATGTGATGCATTTAAGAAAGGTTTAAACATGCTTCCACAAATTACATTACTATATCTCCAATTCATATGATTAGCTGATTTTGAAGTCACATTTGGAAACAGCAACTTCATTCCAATTAACATGCAGCCGACTGGCTAATAAACTCGGGTGAAATTTTATAGCTCCTCCTGTCGATTTGTTATAACTTGAGGACACCTGTGTTGTGATTCCATCACTTACCTGCTATTCATAGTTTCGTCTTAATTAACATACATATTTATTCTTGATCTTGATTAGGTCATATTGATTTTTTTTTTAATTTAAACACTCACTAAGAAGCACAACGCTCCCAATTCTATTTGGGGAAACTGTGTTAAAACATATTTCTTCACCCATGTGGCTGAATTTTTATATGTGATAATTGAGCTGCCGAAACTCAATCAAAGATGTTGCGCAGTATCAATATAACTTAAGTCTCATCAAGCGCTTTGTCCAGTGGAACAGATTCCACCTTTGCGAGGCCTTTCACGTGAGATTTGATGTACAAAACTTGCCTGTAATAACCAGAATATGAAAATACCACTACTCAGTTTCTGGAAGTGGACAATATTCGTATACCTGGATAAATAGTTGCCGGCAACAGTTGCTGTTGCTAAATGTAACAACATCATTATTTGCTGCAGCGATGACTTATTGCCTCAAATATTTGCTGATCTTGTGCGTTCGGAGCTGTTTGGGTTTTGTTGTTGTTTTTAATTAAATTTCAAATGAGAAAAATGTGATGCGGCAAAAGTGGTTAAACACGTTTCCAAACCCCAATACAACATTTGTCTAATACAACGCAAAAGCCACGAGCGACAGCTGAAAAAACTAATATTAAACTTCATCTTAGCTCAATTTTGAACATGCCGCTCACATACTTGACACCTGTCCGCTAATTGAAAGATCGCTCGCTACTCGAAATATTTGCTTCATTAAAAGTGCAGTTCCAATAATCCTCAAATATTTCAAATTCCAAAATTAACCAAACATAACCCTGCCCACTTTAATCAGTATAACATTTTACATGTGATTTTTCTGCCACTTAGACATAAATTAACACACGATCCCCATGTAAGAGTTACTCAAAAACTGAAAAGCAAACAAATAAACACACGAGAAATGTGCAAATATTCTGTTAAATGACTACAAACCGTGTCTGCGAACTTGTTGAATGTTGTTTATGTAGCCAACAAAAAGACAAGTGTCAAGACCCTCACCGTGAGCAAGTTCCAAAATGAAGTTCCCGGACTACGTGCCGAATAACATTGTGGTAAGCAACAGCTAATTTTTCGAACTTTAAGCTAAGTATTCGAATATGTTTATATTTCTGTGTAATTTTGAAATAATTCTTGATGGGAGCCTTGTAATTCTGCTTCAGAAATATCGATCGAGTGCTCTTTGTTCCACAGTTAGGGACTTACTCCTGTACCAATTTTTAAAAATTATTCGGCCCATCTTTGTTTTTAAGCGATTTTTAGTTTATCAACAGAAGATATTTTTGGTTCGTCTATATGCCGACTTCGTTGTCAACTCAGGTGGCAGCCCGTGCCCAGCACTTGTTTTTGTTACTTAATTGGAGGCTTCATTATCACCCCTCGAACAATAATATTCTTACATATTAATGTACGATTTGTCCTCATATAGTTTTCCTTTCAATTTATTTATAACTTTCATCTTTATACTAATTGTACTAATATGAAAATTATATTAATTTATAAAATTTAATAATTGTTGTTAGTCTCGCAATTATTAGATTTAATAAATAAATTAATAGGAATTAAGTGTAATTTCTTCCTCGCTCTGATTTGGTAATTTATCTTTAGCCCATTTCCGAACTAAAATTCTCGAAATACTTTTCCTGCTGGTGCTTGCACGTGGCTTATAATAGAGTGCCTCTTCCAGAATTATTAACTTAAATTAGTAACTGAATAATAAAAAGTATTAATTTTTATGGTAGCTGCGCACTATATTCAAAGTAATAATCAACATAATGAAAATAATTCTCGACTTCCTCCTGATAATTATGTTAAAACATGATTTTTCAAAAAGCCTCGCCCAAAAATAATTTCCTTAAACAAGCAAACAAAAAACTATTTATTTTGAAATAATCACATGAATGCAAGCAGCGAAGCGGCGTGGATTGTACACCTGCATGCATTTCTGTGTGCCCACATACAAAAGAAGGGGGCGCAGACTTCAGTTTTGATTTAGTCACAAGTCGTAAACGTGCGCTCCCCAAAACTCCACACGACTCTTTGCATGCAAATGAAGGCGCATCTGCTTCGTATTTGACGCCCACCTGCTTTGGTGGCATGAAGTTAATTAAATAAATAAATGAGGCTGGAACTCGAAATAGACAGCGCAGGTAGACGATTGCGGCATAACGCAGTGGCAGCCACATATACTCACTCGGATTATGCTTTGGAAAATTTCAACTTTTAGAATTTCTGATTTGAATAATATATACGAGTATATCAGTTAGACTCTTGATTCATTCTTAAAGATATGGAATTATTCATATTCTCCAATTTATTATTCAGCTTGTCAGTTGGCACAGGTTTTTGAATCATAAATTCTTTTTATCTCTCCGTCTATGCCTGCACTGAAAGACCCAATTTAATTAATAGTGCGATGATGTTTTTTTTTATATACTTCGATGGTGCCACTTTCGAATTCACTCACCAGAACGTAGATAAGGCAGACTATAAGTTCTCTAATTTCGTCCTAACCAGCCAATATAGAGTGTTTCCCTTTAAAAAAAGACTAGTCGGCCAATGTTTATTATTCCAGTAAAGTCTCAGTAAAGAGATTGACTCGAAATGTGAATATATTTGAAATTAACCGGATGGTTGTTTATCTTTTGCAATAAATCACAATTGGGGTATATTCCAAAATTTATTTGGCACAAAATTCACGTAATGTGATTCAATTTATATTATATTAAAATAATCTTGTTGCCTAAAATAACCAAAAAATAAAATCATTCTGAAATCCTTCCAACTTCATGAGGTAATTTATTCTTTGAAACGAATGAATGATTTTATTAATATATCAATATCGGTCTTCAGTTCATAATTCAAAATGTTTTCTCAAAAATAAGAATTATTTTCCCTTATAGCAGTAGGGACCCATTTACGATGAATACCACATTATTTCTGGAATTCTTGGAGTTTCTTTTTGCGAGTTTCCAAAGTTTTTTTTACAACACTCTTATCCTTTAATAATTAGAACTCCGAAATATATTTATAAAACCCAGTTGCAAAATTACTTTTGTAAGTAAATTACAACAAAAACATACAAAATTCGCACCTGGAATTGACGTAGTTCGGTAACTCTTCAATTGTAAGCTTGTTCTTTATCAGTTATCAATCCGAATGAACGTACTAAAATAAATGTCATCGGGCTTAATTACACTTTAGGGAATACAAGGCATGTACCTGGGTTTCTTAACACTGGATTAAAAGCAGAGAAGGAAAAGACTAGTTTACATGTCATTGAAAATTGATTGTATTAAAGCCGCTTTAAAATCTCCACTTGAAACGATAAGTTCCAATACACCGGTGTTGAAGAGAAAAAAAGAACAACAAAGGAGTTCTTTTTTCGAATTATTAAGTTTTTTATATATATTTTTGATTAAAAATGATCATCGGTTCCCATGATTCCAATATTGTTATTTGCAAGAGGGAGAATGGAACTGTGCCGAAGATAAACACTGGTGGGTTTCTAAGTGATTAATTGAATTACGGCTACAGGAACTTTCTTTTAAGTGTACTAAATTTATATCGATTGAGTAAAGCGGTAGGTATAAAGAACCCCGCTTAGATGTCAGATATATTTATTTGTGTCTACAACAGAAGAAACGACACAAAAATTAAGAGATAACAACACATTTGATATTTACAAAACTACGAAAAATATACTATGTATGTATATCGAGGAAAGATCACTTGTCCCTAGAAAATATAGAGTAGAAAATCTCTTATCTTATCTTACAACTCAAACGGCGCATATGAGAAATTAACCAACATTCTCGCTACGCAACAAAGAATTCGTAATTTTGTAAAAAATCCTTACCAGGTCTTCAAAAATACGTTCCCAATTGTTCTCTTTCGTGTCAGAGGCAGATTAAAAAAAGAAAATAGTTGAACGTTTTCTAAAAATTTCATGGGCAATTAAAACGCTACATGTAGCGTGGCATGAATACGCACAGACTTCGATGCATGCATTTTCGAGTAAAAATTACATGCTCCATGGGGTTTTTGATTTCCGCCCATGTGACAAAGCCACTTGATTTAAACGTTTCGAAAAATTTGAGCTCACGAAAGCAGTGAATAATAATAAAAAAATGAAGAATAAATGCTTACAAATTTTAAAAAAAAATAAACTAAAATATGCCGATTCCTATGCAAACGAGCAGTCATGCAGTAATGGAGTGAAATGCACTTTACTGACGGCAACACACATCACTGCACCTTTTGTATAAGGAACGATGAAACACGAGTAAGTTAACAAATGAAGTGACGCTGTAAGGCAGACTCTCCAAGTTAGGTGTTGGCATCAGCCATGTATACATATGGCCGAGAGGGACTGTATTCTACAGATATCTGCAGTACTCAATTTTCCACATGCATTGTTAGTCATTAGTTAGGAAACAATCCCAAAGTGCATTAATTCGCCAATAATATGTCAGTTTTGTACTGGATACAATTATGTGATTTGACGCCAGTCGAAAAAGACAAACAAACCAAATTACAATGTTATTTATTGTTTTTATATACATCTGAGTATATATAAATCTATTTTCACCTAATGCAGTCAAAGATTCTACAGTAATTTTAGCAAGAATCACATTCTCAGCTTCAGACGAGTTTATCAGACTTTAAATTTTAGACACAAAAATATAAATAAGATACCTTATTAAAGATTCATGTTTAAGAGGCGTCACTACTCGCTCCCTGAGGTGGCTTCTTCTCCTGCGTTCACCATCTAACATCAATTTTACAAATCGGAAATAGCGAATTTCTGAAAGCATTAATTATGCAAGGGGTTGGAGAATGAGTACTAGCTACTGAGGCTTTTGACTCGAAGAGAAAAGGTTTGTTTCGAAGGAACCATGTTTGAAATCAAGCCCAGACAGGATTTGAGCCTGTCTGAAAAACCATATAAAAGTCTTTTCATAGAAATATACTGTACTGTTGCGTATATAAGGGATGTCCACAACGTCCATCTTCACAGAACACAATTTTATCCATTACCGTATGTAAAGAGTTTCTGAGTTCCTTTTTCTCCAACATCCTTCCACCTTTTCTCTTCATACCACACAAAATTGAAGCAGTGTTTCCATCATCTATGTGTATATCGCCTCACACTTAACACGGTGAGATTGAGAGAGAAAGAGAGAGAGACTACGGAAGCGAGAATGCATTTCCGGTCAGTTTTTTCGTTTCCATTTGTTTCTGTGTAATTTCTAACAATTGCTCCTTTCTGTGCTGTGCCATGCCACGCTGCAAGTGGCACTTCCTTAACCGCTTTCAATTAAAATTTATTGAAATAAATTGAAAAGTTTTTCACCCGCCTCGCTCTTACCCCTTTTCTTGTTTTACTGTGCTGTAAACTCATACTATATGCTTCGTATTTACTAATTTTCATTTGCTTTCTTTTGTTTATTTACAGGGTGATCGCACCACTTGGGAATACCACACTGTGTCTGTGACGCGTGTGCCTGGTTATGGTTTCGGTATCGCCGTTTCCGGTGGACGTGATAATCCGCATTTCGCCAACGGAGATCCCTCGATTGCAGTCAGTGATGTGCTCAAAGGCGGCCCAGCTGAGGATCGGTTACAGTAAGTGGAAATGTTTACAATTCCATTCATTTGAGAGGCACGCAGCACGGAGTAATTGCACATTATCGTGTTTGTATTGCACATGCCTTCTGCATAGGCTACGACTATTTTCTAGTGTATCATTCCAAATAAGCATTTTTGTGTTTCTTATTCTAGTTACTTTGAATTTTTCCAGCTGTTTGTAATTATATTCTTACATTTGTAGATAAGAACCAGCGTGTCACAGAAAATTTAAATTATATGTACGAGTAATACTCTAAACAAGAGATTCTAATTTATAGTAACTTTATCTCTGTTTGGGTTCATGGAATACGAATGTCGATGCATTATTAATCCCAAATTATAGCGTAACAGCACTAGTATCTCAGAAATCCCCTTTCTCTATGTTATAGCCATCTCCATATTTACGCAGGGGAAGATAAGCAAACGGCTATGATATTTTCCTTCAAATTAGTCTGCCATATTATGTTTGTCTTCAATTAAAAGTGACAAGTGGGGGTTACTCTTGCCACTTTTTAACTGCAATATTCCCAATAATGATGATCAGGTATATACACTCCCTTGAAGAGCGTTTTAAATTTGCTCAAATTATATCACTATATAAAACACCCCAAAAGGTTGGTTGCAGCTACGGACACGAGTATTTTTCTTGAACATCCCTTCCTAAGTAGATTGACCGAAGACTTTCTGTGTTAACTTCCACCATATCATAGAATATCTCCAGCACCTAAGCTTCTATCACCAAGAAATTTTGATGAATATGAATAGCTTCAACAGGCACACCTATTCTCATCCACCCATTATAGTATATACATTGGGCATACTGTACCGTAATGACCTCAACTTTTTCCTGTAGAAATATCTTTATTTTGTTCAAGTTTTGCATTCTTTCTCGGTATATTCTGAATATAAATACTTTCCTTTACTTTGATATTATACCTTCAAAATATGATTTTGCTTATCAAATTGGTAAAATCTGTAAATGATTTCGTCATATCCATGATTCAATGCGAATTATATACGATCACAGTTGATAATACTAAGTTGGTGTAACTATCAGTAAGGAGAATCACTGAGTATCCATCATTTTCAATTCCTTCCATATTTAAATCAATGAAGAGTGCATGTAGTTCGTAAAGATAAATGGAACATGGTTTATTTTTTAAGCAAGAAGTTCGTTTAGTTTCGGAAATGTCTGTCTTATAATTACATATGCAAACATCAAGATTTTCGATGGTTCTGATAATATTATGCATCTATCACAACCTTAGATACTATTTTATCTAAATGATAGGCAGTTGCTGAAACTAAGCATATTAAAGTGGTTGGAATTTTAAGTGTTTATTTATGGATGTGAACTGAATACCGTGAGAAACTTGAGAGGAACTAACATAGAAGACGAGAAACACCTCATCCGAAATTCTTACAATCATTTTTAAAATAAATTATTATTTAATATTCCAACAAAAATGTGGTACTTGAGTTATGAATACTTACAAACATATTTACATACAAGTATGCATTGAGATAATCACCCTAATGTAAAATATATAATTTTATTGGACTGCCTCAAAAGCAGTATACGTGTTAGTATCTTAGCGAAGGTCAAATAAGGTACAATGGAGACGGCTGGCTGACCCTAGGAATAAAAATGAAGCACTTTGTACGTGATACGTCCGTTCTGACATCATACACTTTGACGCCGAGACTTGAAACCACTTCAAATTAACTTAATGGTTTTACTTATTCCACTTATGACTTTCGGCGTACACATAAGAACGGAACCACTAAAATAAGTGCCTGAATAAAGTAAATTTTGCTTCTTCATTCTTGAACCAATAAATTCCGTAATGTGTTATAATGTTCAAATCTCTAATTAAATAGTTAAATTTAAATTATTAAAATAATTGTTATTCCTTATTGGTTGACTAATGTGGATATCTACAACCTTCTCTTGATTTTCCAATTTGCATGCTATTCCAAAGTTCCTCTAATATATAAAGTCTCTGATGACGAGTATATGATCACTTTCTTCATATAAGAATTCATGCCCCAATTCGACATATATATTCCATTAATCCTTTTCCTATACGAACTGCCACCACAACCAACCTAAATATTCTTCTAATGATTTCTTTCCTTCGCTCCAGTCCTGTATTGTAACTCATCTTTTTTGAAATGTTTTCATGACATTCAAGTCCTATATTTTGACCAGTTATTTGATCGATTCTGACGACCTTATTTGCCGTTTCTCCGTAAAACTTGTTATTCATTAAATAACTATTAATCCTAACACCAAATAAAGCAAAAAAGAGAAAAGACTATTAACTATTTACTTCTAAAAATATAATAATCATTAACTTATAGTCTGCTAAACTTAATTTCCTGACTTCAATATGCGAAGTTGTCAAATTAATAATGTGGATTAAAATAAAATATGACTATTTCTATCTCCCTATTGTTTGTTATAATTGTCTTTCGCGTCTCCTCCTGATATAATTTGCATAAAGACAGATTTAATTTTTCTTTCTCTTCTTATTCCACTTCCACTGCTATCTGGCTCAGAATAATAGGTTAATTAACAGAGTCCAAAGGTACCACTCTCACTGTCATGTTCACCTGACATCACAATTCTTTTGTGGTATTCTCAGTCGAGTCATTTCCTAATGCCGATGTTATACGAAGCAGCAAAGAATTGTTTGATGTGCGCAAGTAGATGCTGGGAGTACAACTTTGGCATAGGTTAGGGTAACCAGGTAGCTTGCGAGTTACGCATGTTGCACTCGGAGGCCCATTGTGATATCTGTTTTAGTGGACACCCCCCCCTTCCATAAAAAAAAACCCTAGCCTCCCCGTGATCTTAAACCAGCCAGAAGTTTTTTTTGTGAAGTTTAGAATATCAGTCCTCCAATAATCTCTGAAAGGTGAACCGTACCTGGCTGCCATTCGGCCTATGATGCAGTGCCCCCTCAGAACCCCCAAGATAGATGTCATAATAATTTAATGTTATGATTGAAAACTTAAAGATACGAGAACAGATTGCCAAAAGTAATGTGAGTTTCCACACCATTTTTTATGATGGCGACACAATGTGAAAAATTGTTATTTCTATTCCTATTAGGAAATTCTTTTTATTTTGGAGCACCGAATCAAAAGAGTTGGACTGCGGATGTGGCCGTTCTCTCATGTCCTATACAAAGCAGAGTCCGTTCTGAATTTGCAAAACAGAATTTAGATTGAAAATGGCATATTCTCGCATGAACCGATGTTTCTCTGTGGAAACAATAATGTACGTTGAGGTCCTCACATGTAACATCAGCGTTTTTAAATTTAGATTCATTTGGCTTTCGTGAAGTTTGACTAAATTAATGTGCTACTGACATATATGCATACTCGTACATATATCATTCCACCCGGTATAACCCCCTTAAATAAATAGGTACTTAACAAGTAAATCTAGTAAAAGCAGCCAAGAAAATGCGTTGATGAACTCTGCAATCGCTGTTTTCCATAGGCACACCAAGTACTATTTAAACAAAGTACGCCGATTGTTGAGCCCAACCTCTGTGTTTACTATAAAAATTCCGAAGCGTCTATTCGTAGGAATGTGATTAAACTAGTCATAATCTTCTTCATAGAAGCATTTATACACAATACTTGGGAACAAAGAACCACACGGCATACGGAAAACCAACAACACACACGCACGCAGTCACACCAACACTTACAGGTGTAAATTAGTTGCTTTTGTATAGCGACATATTTCATGTTTTCGTTGCCTTTGACGTGCCCATCTTGGAGAAATGCTGTCTGGCCAACCGCTGGTAGAGTGTGAGCTCGAGGAAGTTTGAAGTGTCTGCATCTAAGTGCGCAGCCCGAAGACGGTTTCGGCTGATTGTAATCCCCTGTACAACTATTTTAATTCCAATGCACGCCGCATACCTGACGAACTGTCAAATGCGTTTTGTTTCGATTGAAACACGGGTCTTTAGAAAAATCGCCAAATAAAATTTGTAAAATTTACAATTGTAACGAAACATACATAATTTCTTTCCTATGTTTTTCTGTATTCCATTGATTGGATTAAAGCATGCTAAGTTATGCCATCTGCAGTAGTGATAGTTTTCTACAATTTGTACCAACTTGAACTGCCGTGCTACTCGCTGTTCCCCTCACTGTTTTTCATTCGACTTAAGGATTCCAATAACTCATGTTTGTGATTGAATTCAGTTTTGTGCAGGCATAATCCATAGTCTTTACTTTTGCTTTTGACTTTTTAATTGATTATCCATTTTTTATAGGATGATTATTTTATGAAATAAAAATATCATTGTAACTCTTGTATTTTTTGAGGTATTAGGGCTCAGAATTCCCACATATTGAAATTTACGAATTTTGCAAACCGGAAAAACTCTTAGGAGTCTTTGAAATGCTATGTTCGATATGCTGTGAGAGAAGATGGGACCTGACATACTAATTCGACAGCCACTCCTTGTTTCTCCTGATCTTTTTAAGATATTTAGATAAACATAATTTATGGGGTAAAAATATTTTTATTATTAAAATTATTTGTATATGTACATGAGCTTGACACAGTGAGTAGTAACCAATAGGGTCTACGACTCAAAAGGAGGGAAGCGAGTTCATGTTTGCCACTACACCGTAATTTCAAATGAAATTGGGGAAACCATTATCTAAGAATAGATCCACTTTCTTCTACACAAGAAAACTATGTTATTATCTTGAGTAGTGTTATAATAAATAGCAAATTTGTAACGTCCACCACTTGTTTCTTAGTAGACCCCTTCTTTTCTATATTGAACTGTTTAATCGAGGTATAAGATACCTCGCACTCCGCAAGAGTGTTAGATAAAATTAGTTAAAATAATACATTCAATCATAATTTATTAATAAAGTAATTATCTTTCTCCCCACAGGGTCAATGATCGCATAATATCCGTAAATGGAGTTTCATTAGAGAATGTTGAGTATGCAACAGCAGTGCAAGTTCTTCGCGATAGTGGCAACACAGTAACGCTGGTTGTCAAACGAAGAGTCCCACTCAATTCCACCACCACACAACACCAGCACTCACACAGCATGAGTTCTGTAGGATTAACAACCGCGGGCAATCCTTTGCCCAGCCAAACGCCTGGCGGCTTGACCACCATGAGCCAACCCACTTCGCTGAACTCATCGTTGGTACAGAGCTCGTCGGGTCAACCGATTAAAGTAACGCTCACGAAAGGCAGCAAGAAGGATGATTACGGCGTTGTGCTCGGCTGCCGGCTCTTTATTAAGGAGATTTCCACGAAAGCTCGAGATCAGTTGGCAGCCAACGGCTATTCGTTGCAAGAGGGCGACGTTATTACGAGAATACACAACACAAATTGTGCTGACACTATGAGCCTGAAGGAGGCAAAAAAAATCATTGACGGCTGCAAAGAGCGGCTGAATTTGGTGGTGCTACGCGATATTACCAACCAGCCCGTCGCCGCTGTGGGCAACCAGTTGAATAACTCGACCTCTCAGTCGAATCTTTATGTCAGTCATCAACCTCAGGTCTCCAATTGCAGCAATAATCTCGACGATCCGTATTTGGGTAGTGGCGCAAGCTATTCCACTCAGAATTTATATGTGAAACCGCCTACACGGTCGTCGACTAACGGACCCTCGAATGGCCTCAACGACGAGAAGAGCAATTTGACACCACGTGGACGGTCACGGGGTCCCATAATGGATGGCGTTTCATTATCACAACTTGATCGTCCGGTTACACCACCGAATGGTATAAGTACACGTTCACGTACCGATGAACCGCCCCGTCCACCACCGCCACGCGGCAGTAGTGGTGGCAACAATGGCAATGAAGATTTTTACAGCTCCAGGCGGCAACTTTATGAAGATGACCCACTAACACGGTCGCGACAGTCGTCCGAGCCGCGTTTCATTTCATTCCAAAAAGAGGGTAGTGTAGGCATTCGCCTTACAGGAGGCAATGAGGCGGGCATTTTTGTGACCGCAGTGCAACCGGGCTCACCAGCTTCGCTTCAGGGCCTCACACCCGGGGACAAGATACTCAAAGTAAACGATATGGACATGCATGGCGTCACCCGCGAAGAAGCGGTGCTTTTTCTGCTCAGTTTACAAGACCGCATCGATTTAATTGTGCAATACTGCAAAGAGGAGTACGATGAAGTGGTGACGAATCAGCGCGGGGATTCTTTCCATATTAAGACCCACTTCCACTGCGATAATCCTTCTAAAGGGGAGATGGCTTTTAAAGCTGGAGATGTTTTTCGAGTAATCGATACGCTGCATAATGGTGTGGTTGGTTCTTGGCAAGTGCTAAAGATTGGACGAGGACATCAGGAAATGCAGCGAGGTGTGATACCAAACAAATCGCGCGCCGAGGAGCTGGCAACTGCGCAGTTCAATGCGACCAAGAAAGAAATGAATGCCAACGAATCGAGAGGGAACTTCTTCAGAAGACGACGGTTAGTGTACATTTTCAAGCTTCCTTGGTTGCCGAGCAAAATTGTTAATTTCCTTGTTTTCTTCTTCTCTTCTAGTTCCACTCATCGCCGTTCAAAGAGCTTATCTCGCGAAAACTGGGATGATGTCGTCTTTTCCGATAGCATTTCTAAATTCCCTGCCTACGAACGCGTGGTGTTACGACATCCCGGTTTCGTACGACCTGTTGTGCTGTTCGGCCCAATATCGGATTTGGCACGGGAGAAACTGGCCAAAGACTTCCCAGACAAGTTCTCAACGCCACTGCAGGACGATGATAAATCGAATGCTAAGTGCCGCATTGTGCGGCTCTCCAACATACGCGACATCATGGACCGCGGTAAACATGCGCTACTCGACATCACACCAAACGCCGTTGACCGCCTCAATTATGCGCAATTCTATCCGATTGTCATCTTCCTGAAGACCGACACAAAACACGTCATAAAGCAACTGCGCCACGGTTTGCCAAAATCTGCGCACAAGAGTTCCAAGAAATTGCTGGAGCAGTGCCAGAAATTAGAGCGCGTCTGGTCGCACATATTCAGCACACAGATTGTGCTCAATGACGAAGAGTCGTGGTACAGGAAACTGCGCGAAGCAATCGACCTACAGCAAAGCGGCGCTGTCTGGATGTCCGAGTCGAAGGTGAGTGGTCCGTGAAGAGGTGTGCA
The DNA here is from genome assembly GCA_920105625.2 of Clusia tigrina. NCBI lineage: Eukaryota > Metazoa > Arthropoda > Insecta > Diptera > Clusiidae > Clusia > Clusia tigrina. The sequence goes on along the minus strand of OV050031.1, from coordinate 32,850,330 downwards.
AAGTCTGTGTGATTACAAACGATGACGTATGTTTAAGTTGGAAGTCTCGTAGTATGAATTCGATGTTGCGCACACTTGTAACTGCACTTTTAGATATGCATACTCCATGGTGATGGTTGGTTTCCGATTAAATGTTGTAAACGTGTTCGTGCGTGTGTGTAGAAATTTTCAAACTTAACATAAATTTTATTTTATTTTTTTCGATAACAATTAGTGAAGGTATTAAACAGCTGAGGGCAAAAACGGTTTAAGGACACGAGAAACTTGTGTTTGCAATATTAGTTTAAGCAAGTTCTTGGTTTAGTGGCTTCCACTTTAACCTAATAGAAGATAGAAGAATTCTTTTTTCAATTTATTACACTTATTTTATTTAATTTACTTAATAACTTTAATTTTCTTTTAACTGGTAATGGTATTTTTATTTTTCTAACAACAAAAACCCTTTTTTCCGCCCCTCCTGCTCTCCAGCTTCCCGATTCCCCAACCGAAATGATATTCCCACCCTATATTGCACCCCCATGCAAACTTCCCTGCTGCCGTCCCACTTCCAACTCAGTTCCACGCTTCTCTGTTGGCAGGCAGAATTCCTTCTCGCTATTTGCTAACGAATGCTGTGTAACTCCGCCCCGTCCGCCACCCGTCAGCTATGAACAACCCTACAACTCCATACCAACGACCTCAACTGTAGCACCAACCCAGCGTCTAACATCCTACACTATGGTGCCCCTTATAAAGCCAGCGTCCTCAATGCCAAGCGGCTTAGCCAACTCACAGCACACACTGATGTCAGCAATGAACGGTGCCAAAGATGGTGCCAGCGCTAACGAAGCTAACTCATCGCAGTACCATGGATCACAGCCGAATCTATTAACCAGCCTCCGTAGTCCTGGTCCGCACAGTACCGTTTCCAAGCATGACAGTTTATCCATATCAAATTTAGCAGTGCCCACCACGCCAGCGTCCCCCCAGTCGCATTTAACGTTGCACAACAGGTACGGTAGCGCTGCTGGCGTTGGAGCATCCAGATATGCCAGTCGCACCCAACAGCCCAGTGAGCGGCGCACCACGCCATACTACTACCACGAGCTGCTGCAGAAATCCAATGTTTTTGATTCGAGTTTGAATCTCTTAAATGACGGCAAAGAGGAGAAAATGTCTTCCATGGTAGTGGGCAGCAGAACGAATTCTGAGTCAGGCGCCACGTACCGTTCGGCTACTGCTGTGGCTGCCGCGGCCGCCGGTGCGAGCATAATAAATGGCAACATGGCGCTGATGCCGAAACCGCAGCAGCGGCTGCACAACAGCAGCTCAAAGCTGACATCATACAACAACGCCGCCGCCACGAGTACCACAAGCAACGATGCCGATGTCGGTGGTGGTGGCTACGGTGGCTACGGCTGTTTTGCTACGTCCAGCGATTTGCTTAATAACGGCAACAGCAGCAGTGCCGGTACTTTAGTTGATGAAAGTGGATTTAATCCCGTGCCAGCTGCTAGAAACTTTGCTTCCCTCACTTCCTCCAATCAGTTGTCCACCATTAATAACAGCAGCAACAGCGGCAGCAACGGCAACAATAATATTAACAATGCTGATTCCAACAACAATGTCGGCAACAGTAATGAATGCATTGCATGAGAATCAGTGTTGATTTAGTTGAAAAGAAGTGCACTCGACTATGGAGTCGTGCACGTTGACGTCTTCGTCTACGTCTATGCTTATAAAATTTAAGGTTACTCTTAGGCAGTGTAGGACGCATTCAGCTGCGCAGATTTCTGAAGTTCGCGTTAAATCAAACCGTAATTTGTGATTCACTTTCCAACCATATTTGCCGTAACCACAATTAAGTCATTGCAAGGGTTCTAATTTCGGGATGAGGCCCTTCCGTATGCTTACACAACTTTTTTATGGGGCGTGATCTGTGGTTGTCAATTCTGAGTTGAACTCAGTAATATTCAAAGTCAACGCACCCGTAAAAGCGAAAGTTGTCTCAAATTCTGCTCAAGTATAAGGGAAGAAATTAAAAATGAATAACTTATTACTCGTCATTTTGAAAATTTATTAATTTTTCATTATAATTTCACCGTTTGGTATTGTCTGAAACTGTTTCTATATCTATACCTATAATCAAAATTTGCTAATGCTTATATTTTAAATAATTCACAAGTTTACCATATGAGATGTCCTTATTAGAATTCAGAGTCTCATTTCAAGTTCCATATTTGGTCTTGGTCATTCATTTGATCAAATTCTTGTAGCGTATCAGTTATGCAGAGAATATGTTTACTATTTTGAATATTTTGAGTCCCGGTTTTCAGAATCTTGTTCATATATTGCCCCTCATTTCTATAGTGTCAACTTACACCAACTTATGTAGAGATCAGATCCAAAAATATGAGGCAGAGGTAAGAAAAGCATTGCTAAAATATGTTTCGTGTTTTTCTTGATACTTTAAACACTCGTAAAGAGAGATTTTTAGCTGTATATTTAAGGCAGATGCTCAATCAGATAAGAATAATCAGTAATCTTCTACCTCCATGAACGACGAAATTAGTTATACTATTATAGATACTATTGCTCTACCGGTACACTTCTACCACATTATTACATTTTTAGTAGTCGAACCCGTGTTCAACCTTCAAAATTTGTGGAGCCGGAGCTATTCAATTTTGTAACTCTTTCACAGCCCTGACTTATAGTTTGTTAGTTTCACTTTCACCTAAAGAATGTGGAGTTTCAGTCGCTCTCTTTATAGTCGCACTTCTTTTCAACTAAACTTATAGCTCTGCATGAGGTCATGTCTTCTCATTTGACATGTAAAAAGTTTTATTTCTAACTACTAGATTGTTAACATTTGTGTAGCATGAGGTCCTTGTCTGTGTCACCATATCCTGCATAATTCGTAAATTCTATATATTTGTAAGCTTATATAAATAATGTAGTACTTCTCTCTGCATGCCACACGAACGTAACTAACACTAACACACATACATCATCGAGCAATACATACACGCAAAATGTGCCAGAGAGCATCTAGAGATGCGGTCTGGAATTATGAAATTGCCGCGCCCTGAATTGGTAGCAATGTTTCTAGAGTATCTCGAAGAAGCGCATTCATGATTTCACACCGTGTTTTAATTGTAATTGTATTTGTATTTGAAATAATTGCTAACTAAATGTTTTTCGTTTCGTTTGTTTCTTTTATTTATATATAAACAAAACAATTATGCGTATTTATGACAAAACAAAACAACATCATCATGGTCATTTCCTTGCTTTTATCATCCCGTTTGATGCAAACTATCCCCACTTGTGCAACGTCCAAATCGCAAAAATGTGTCCGTCCAAACCACTCTGCTACTAACTACAACTACACAAAACAACACAATATATTTATAACTCCAATGCTCGGCAATCGAACGAATTTACTCAATCATTTATTTTCAAATGTTTTTGTTTGGTTTATTTTATTTGTTTTTCGTTATACTACAAAAAAAAAACAACAAACACGTTTCTTGCTATAAAAAATTAAAAATATCGCTTCTCGATTTTCCCCATAACAACTACGAAAACTATCCTAACTAACCACCAAAAAACTTCCCCACATCCTACGCTAACAAATTGTTTGCTAACACTCTACATCTACACAACCTCCCACCACACCCATACTAACCACCGCCCAACATGCAGCCCGTTGAGTCCCTATCCGATGATTTCCTGTTCCCAATGACCACATCCCGTTTATCGTATGCATCAAGTCCTGAATCCGATTTGGAATTAAGTCCTGGGCCTTCAACATCACTGTCGCTTGGCAATTTACCGCAATTGGTGAAGTCGAGCTCAGATCCATCGATCGCCACTAATCAGGATAACTTGGATAGGGATAGAGACATAATTGGTGAAGGACTACCACCTCCATATACGGTAAGAGGCATTTAAATACACTGCAAATCAAAATTCAAACATAACCAAAAAAAAAAGAAGTACTCCGAAGCAAACATTCTGCGTACATGCGAGTATGACTGAATGTTCCCTTCCGGTATTGCTATAGAAATATATTTCAGTTTAGACGTATTCTGATCTATTTTTATGAAAATCATGCTCAACAACTTTACTCTCTGCATGTGCTACTCGTATTTTATTCTTAAACTAAAACACCGGTGTTGCTAATTTGGTTCTGTTAAAACGTCCATTTTCGTTACACGCTTCGAGAAACTGTAGTCGCGCAAAGAAAGTTCTGGAAGTAAATGGTTGACTGGTTTCGAGTACTGAAGTAGCGCATAACCCACTTCAATAATTTCGATTTAAAGTTATTCCCTTAAATACATAATTCGCCTATTCAATCCTGCTAATATGCACTCTTTTAACTTAAATATAACCGTAATTCCACCAGATTCCCTACGAGCATTCCGCCAATCCACCGCCGAACCGACGTCAGACCATGGACTCCAGCAAATTCGGCATTTATGGTACTAGCACGAATATGTTGGGCGTTGCCTCCGACCCATCTACGCCCGCAACACGGCCGCAGTCCTTGTATGGCATCAATGCACCAGATTTGCCCCCACGCATTGATCGCCAGTCGAAGCCGGGCCCCGGTGAGATGCAGCCGCCAACGCAGCGCACCAACAGTGCTGGTGGTGGCACGCTGGGCCGTTCAGCACAGGAACGACTATTTGGTAAGCCCATAGTGAGCGATGATGTACAAGCAGAGTACATTAGCCGCAATGCCACCACGGATTCTATGGAACGACAGCACGCATCGTTGGAACGACAGGCGCGTATGAATGCCGCCATCGGTAACCCTGTTGCCGGTAAAGCAGTAAATATGCCCACACAACAGAACGGCTCCTCCTACGATAGCGTCTCCAGCTATGACTCGTACAATACGGCTCAGTTAACGATGCAGAACTTAGGCAGACTCGGGCCGAATGCTCCCGATGATCTCAAGTCAGTACCGAATGCAAAGTATGTGTTGTCATCTCACTCTTTGTTAATATAGGAAATCGCCCATTGCTGGGAGAGTTATAATGACGCAATCTTTTCTTTGATTTTCTAATTACAGTGGTGGGCGTCCTTTGCCGCCTGTTGGCATGAATTCGCAAGCACCGGAGTATGCGCGCAGCACACACGATCATCGCACTTTCATGGCCGCCAATGATTTGAATCGACAGAGCAGTCCCGGCAGACCCCAGTATAATGATGTGAATTCAGCGAGGAATATTGGTGAGTCTCAAATACTGATCACTGTTATTATTATTATTATTATTTTACCTTACACCATAATTAATTATGAGTGCAAGGTGTTGGGGGGATGAGTACTAGCTACACAGGCCTTCGACTCGAAGAGAAAAAGATTTTATAGAAAGAAGCATTTAGCAGACCAAGCAGAACCTGCGGCCCTCGGGGTGTGAGTCTAGCATGCTTACCACTGGACCACAGAGGGCGGCCACTGATCACTGTATAATTAGAATTTCTGACTGAACGAGCTGCTAATCGGGATTACGCTTGAGACTTCTCAGTTGGTTATCTTACATTTTCAGAAGAAGAGTTCATAGTTTATTATTTCTATGTATTTATATGGTAAATGTTTGTGCATAACTTACAAACCTAAGTAAGGAAACCAATATATTCGTATATCCCAAAATCTGTGAATTTTTTAATAATAGTGAAATTAGCTGAATAGAAGACCAAATCCGGACCTTTATAAAAAATTAATATATTTTGTATTTAAACCTTTTTCTTACATTATCTTTACATTTGATTTACAGATCCACGAAGTGGACCACCGCAACGGCCATCGAACTTAGGGCTCGAGGGCAGTCCACGTAAACAAATCGTTGAAACGAAAACTGATTATGGAAAATACAGGTAAGCTGGAAACCGGGTCCCACACCCTAACTGTGCATATATAGCAAATTGCCGAAAAACTTGTAAACTAACATAAAATAATTGTACATACAAATTATAAACGGATTTCTTTTATTTTTCTTTTATTTTCTTTGAAATATAAACTAACTGCATGCGATCGATATAACAATTGCGTAATTATAAACTTGATATACACCGTAAAAAATTTTATGAAAAAATGTTAATCCCCACCCCACACAAGATATCATTTGCATTTACACCCTGTACACCTACACTACCAGCGCACAATAACACCCTGTGCTTTGCCCGCCCACATGCCTCTAACACTGACCAGCATAAACGGCTTTAACCTCCCGCGTCCCACGCAAATGCGGCCCATATTGAGGCCGACTTTACCCAATATGTCGACTTGCGACACACTCGTCTGAATTTCTGTGAAGAAATCACGCCCGTGTGTGTCTGACTTTATACGATTCCATTTTATGTTCTATATGTATACTCTCTGCCGCCATTTTGTAAATATAGTAACCCCCGACAACTTTAAAATAATAAAAGAAATGTTATTTTAATGAACTGCTTTTGTTTTACTTGTTTTACACATTTTATGTTTTTTTTCTCTTTGTTCTTTGTCTTCCATTATCATTTTCTCTTTTGTATGTGTTGATTTTTTATTAACGCCTATCCACGTCCAACTCTATAACGCAAATAAAAAACTATGCATCACATCACCATGTCACCCTCCCACAACAGTCGCAATAATTCCGCCTCACAAGCTGACTACAGTAAGCTACCGAAGAACCCGCACTTGGTTGTACCACCGCCCAGCATTAACGGCAATGGCAATGCAAATGGCACACCCAATAGCAGCGGCGGTCCCTTCAAGCCAGTGCCACCACCGAAACCTAAGAACTACCGCCCACCCATGCAAAGCGGAGGGGGACAATGGGAGAACGGCGTAAGTGTGATTGAACTATTCTATGAGATAGAGAAAATGGCAAACTAATTAAAACTTCAATTGTATTTTATAGGAACCCGGTTCTCCACGTTCACCGAACGGATTCTTCTACCCGCCTGCACCATCGCATCATCACTACTCGCAACAGACGCCTGGTTCACCACATCATGGTCCCAATGGCAATCTGCAGCAGCCCACCTACGGCACCAACAATAACTACGCCCAACAGGCACCATTCACACCGGCAAACGGCTACAATGGCACCAACCATCACTACAATGGCGGCAGCGGCACGGGCCCTTACATTGCACCCCATCGCGGGTTACCGCTGCCTATTGGTAAGTAGCCGATAAACACATTGCACTATTCTAGAAGTTTCCAACCTGCCGATCTCAAAGTATATTAAAGCAAAGTATTTATAAGCACCCTATGAAAGCACAAATGAGAGATATGTGTAGTTCTTTGCATCATTTGTACCACCTAAAAGGAGATATGTATATATAAGTATCATATCATATGTCTCAGAGTTTGGCAAAGTTTTTCAACAATGTTGAGGATATATTTATTGCAATACGTATAGCTTGAACACCATAGAGTAAAGAAATAAGAGTCACAATCTGAAATGTCATTCATTTTTCGACATAGAAGAAAGAGATCGGCCGGGGGTAGTAACCAGTAAAACCAGTGGCGATGCGATATGAAAATGAGAGCTATTGAGTAATTGGCGCTATTAGCACCGCCACCATACAAAAAGTTTGTTGTTCGAGAATGTGACTCTTATTCCTTTACTCTATGCTTGAACTATAACACAGCTCCAGATAGCTATAAAAATAAGTTCGGACAAAAGACATACCTGCTTTCAATATGAAGCAGTCTGGAGTACCTATTTCAATTGAGTAAATTCCCAGTGGTTAGATACAATATAATATGTAGGAATTATGTTCCTTGTTCGGTTATGCGTAATTTAAGCAGAGATCACAGCTGCACTTTAATATTTGGTTTTTTAACTACTGTTAAGCCCATTATTTCCACAATTCCTTAACTTAGAAACCAATGAGGATATTTTTTGCTAAATGTGGACCTAATATTAATGCCTTCTTATTCTTGGTTTAGTTTGGTAGTAACCCTTTTTTCGTTTTCTTAACACGGAGAAATGCTTTGAGCAATGTGTCCGTGTTAATTCAAATAAAAAGCTCTCCAATTGGTTGTAATATATACTCATATATACTAGAATAATAGAGGTAAATTTATGAACATACATCAACATATTTTCAAAACATGGCTCGAGCCATCACTTAAAATTTCACTATCTTCTCTCAGCGTGCAATTTTGCTTCCCAAGAAAAAAAAGCAGAAATCTACTTAATTAGTACCAGAGCTAAGTATTTAGTAGACACTGTATTCGGTCCAGCCAAACATTTTTACTAATTAAATTAAAAGCATCAAATTGTTTGAAACTGAACACCAGCCCAAAATACCCCTCTGCTTTGAAGATATTCACTAGGTAGTTCTAGAAATACTCTCCAGATGGAAAGTTGGAATTATAGTTGAAAATATTATTATTATTATTATTATTATTATTATTATTATTATTATTATTAATTACAATTGAAATTATAATTAAGAAAGCACTAGCTGCCAGTGCTATCGGCTTTTGTTAAAAATTAATCTAAGATAAAATATAAATATTTATACTTATTAAATTAAATTGTTGAAAATACTTCACAAATTTACCTTTAAAAAAATATAGAATTTTATCAATTTTTTCTCTGTTTCAGGAAATCTTCCTCCGCACACCCCAGAGCGACACGCTCTCGACTTAGCTGGCAGCCGTGAGCAGCGTGGCTCGGCATTCGAATTGTATCGTAAACCCCAAATTGGTACCGGCGCTGGGCACCATCATAACATGAGGTAAGTGGAAAGCTTGTTTTACAACCTTTTTTTTACTGTAAACACGAAGTCCCCCAACTCCTCAAAGCATTATTAGAAATATCAAATCAAATTTTTCAAACCCCCCTCAAAGCAGTGAAGCCTTCCCATATGTCTATAAAATTATCGAACTTGTACATCAAACCTTGCCTTAACTACAAATACAATTTACTTTTGTGTTAACGAAAAATGTTTTTATTTTTGTTTATAAAACAAATTTCCATGTTCACATTTTTATTCGTGTATTTAAACCAATTCATTAAAACGAGAGAACTCTCATTGTTCATGTGGTTGACGGTCATTTTACGCAAAGATCTTTTGAAATTTGTCACAAAAAAAACGAAGAAAACAAAATGGCGAACTTGATTAAACGAAATTCATAAACGCACAAAAACACCAAATCTCAATTTGTTTTTGCTTTTTTGGTTCGTAGTTACTTTTGAAAAGAGAAACGAAATTTTGTTGTATTTTGCAATAACCAACGAGAGAAAGAAATTTATAATAATAACAACAACAACATCAGCACATTTTAACATTAAAACAAAAAAACAAAAAATTAATAATACAAAAGAAAAAATGAAAACGTGATTAAACGAAAATAAAACATTTTTCGGGTTAACTGTTTTCCACATCTTAACTTTCGCTCAAAACTTTCTTCAACTTTTCCACTATCAACATTTTTTTCTTTTATTGCTTTTAGCCATTTATGATGAAAAGACACAAAATATTTTTTAATATTTATTAATTAGCTTATTTTACCTGTCGTTTAACACATTAAAAAAAAAATAAGTAAATACAGATACAGTAAAAAGGTTGTGGGTACTCTCCTTGCATATATAAAATTAATTTTGGTTTTTTTATTACAAATGGTCACTAACTTCACGCCCCCTTTCTCTTGCAAATTTGTATTACATTGAAATATTTCTGGTGCAAGGTACTTTGTATGGTATTGAGAACATTCCCAATTGGTATTTGCAAAATGAAAAACAAAATCCGAAGCATTAAACAAAATTTGTTAGACTACATTCTATAAATTGAGAAAGTGTATGTGCGTGTGTGATTGCAAAGGTTGTATAAGTATAAATACAATATTAATTAAGAAATTTTAACTTTTATTTTATGACTAGGCACAATATTCGATGCACTTCAGAGAGAAGTGTTTGACACATATTCAAGTTCATCGCAGCTTTTTGAGTCACAGGGGAAATTGTCTGTTCGTTCAGGGCGTGTATAAATGAATAATGAAATTCATCGAACAAATCATCCGTTCAATACAGATGCCTCGGATTGGTTTTTACTTCCTCTTTTTAGTTTTAAATATCAATCCACCTTAATGCACTCTAAAAATAATGTTTCTACAGGAGTAGGTCAAAAAAAATCAGTGTATTTATACTTTGTGGAATGCACGATTAACTCGTATATTGAAATATGATGTTCAAAACAATGCACCATTTGCATTTAATACAAAATCCCAATCTTTTCCACAAGTCTTCTTATAGTTTATAGGATCAAAGAACTTAATTCAAACTTGATCTTTCAAATCGTTTCACACTAAACTGCACGTGACAGTTATTTCAGTTGTGGAGTGCAGCTCCATGTTCATTTTCTAAAAAGTAACACCCAATAAGATTTCCGGACGCCAATACTCTATCATGCTGTCACTCAAAGTGGCTCGTTTATCGTTTGGAAATTTGGTGGATTCCAAAATCGTGCTTTTTATTTGTATTTTATGGGTAATTGGGCTTCATCTGGGCCCATTTGGCAAATCATGGCTATACTTTTTGATAAGGCCATTGATGAGAAGCTTGTTTAATCCCTGTGATGACCAGTTTGAATCTTATTGAAGTGTGTTCAAAAATTTCCCAAAGTATGAATATCATATATATGTAGTAGGCATATTTTATCTTATGGAAGCTCTCAATTGGTTTGGCTCAATAAATCACAGTTCCTGATTCTCGAAAACAAGGTTCAGATCATTTGATGCCGTTCGCTTAGTAACAACTTTTTTTTTGTAATAATTCTTCCACCACTGCTCCTTAATAAAGAATAGCAATGGAAAAGAAAAAAAATTATATTATTATACCTTACACCATAATGCATTACATATGTAAGGTCTTAGTGGAATGACTACTAGCTACTGAGGCTTACGACTCGAAGAGCAAAAGGCTCAGAGAGAAGCATTTTTGAGACCATGTCCGAGGCAGGAGCCCGTAACCCCCGAGTGTGAGTCTAGTCTGCCTATCACTATCACTATCACAGAGAGCTGCCAGAAAGAAAATTAAAAATATTGAATGATTGTAAACGGTGCGCACTCTTCCATCACGTTAATTCAGACCTGTAAAGGTGTTTGTGCTACACAAATTTAAATTAGATTATCCACAGAAGATAAAAGAGCGAGAATTATCAAACCAATGTTTTGAATATTTATGGTTGTCCTTGCAAATCCTTCCGTGTTTTCTGATGCTTTTACTTTCACAAATTTAATTATCCCTGCTAAAGTTGAGAGAAATAAAATAGTTTATCTGACAGCACCGCTGTAGAACCTCTTCAGGAGAAAATATATCCTCGTAAGATCAGAAAAACCCGCCTAGAATTATCATTTGTTTGTTCGAGTATTACCTACAGATCAAATTTAAGGATACATTTCTTCATTTTAATTTCTATGCAATAAAGTAGTTGCTTACGTAATAGGAAAGTGAAGCTCAGCCATGAACTTGAATATGTTAGAATAATTTGTCTCTGTCCCACTAAAATACGATATCAATCCACTTAATTAATCACATCTTTAGCGAAATGGAGCCATTCGATCAAAGGTACGATGATTGCTATTCGATGCCGCCACTTCCTCCCTCAGGGCATCCTCGAGCGCATTCAGCATCGCGTTATCTCAATGAGGTACCACCTCATGCACAGGATACCAACTACTACAATTATCAAATGCGCCAGCAGCCGCAACAACATCACCAGCAAAGGCCTCAACAACAGTATTACGACGAGAATCTCTTGCCTCCGCCACTCCCACCGCAGAAGGTGAAAAAGAAATCTGTACTAAAGAGCCCCCTGACAGCGATTAAGAACGCTTTACTCAAGTCAACACGGCCCCTGAGACGCATGAATAGTATGGTTGAACCAGAGCGTAAGGCAACAAAGTCCGCATTGAAACGGCAACACTCGATGCTCGAACGCGGCATGCAAAGACCATACTATCCGGACGAGTATCCCACATACCCAGCAGGCTTCGAGGAGCGATATTATGGCCCAGCAAGGGCGGGCAGTGTGCCTCCACATGGCATAATGTCACATGATCAGTATTATCGAGATCAGCATTATAGACGGCCTTATCCACAGGAACTCATGAACAGCACCTATCAGAATTTGGAGACTGAAGATATTTACGGAAATATAGGAACAGTACCACGTGTTCAACGCGGCAACCACGAGGTTTACAATGGTTATGAACATGACGACCTGTACGCTAATAGAGCACTCTTAGATCTGGAGAGAAGAAATGCCGAAGCGGCATCTGCTGCTACAAGTAGAAATGGGCGGAAGATAGTGAGGAGACATAGTACTACAACCGCAGATCGCACTGGTGGTAGGAGGCCCATAATGTCGGCCGGAACCGAGTCGGAGTATGACCAGGACGACGTTTATCAGAGCAAACAAGGCGCTTACATGATAGAAGCCCAGCGTAGAGCACCTAATTCGGATGTGATGACCAGAAGGCGGTTCTATCCGGGAGCAGCCAATGAAATGGGCGATGGGCAAGAACCGATGTATCAATCGCGTCGGGAAATGCAACGGGAGATGCAGAGAAACCATCTGTATCAGTCGAAAAAAGAAATGCAGGAGCGTATAAATCAGGGCAAGAAAGAGATTGAGCGTGAATTCACACCTCCCAGCAGCAGTCAATCGGAGCGTGATGATCGATCAGAACGAGAATCGATCTATCAAACACGTCGAGAAGTGAAGGAAATTGCTTTGAAGACACGGATTCAGTTGAGAGAACAAATCTATCAGACGCGTCGCGAGGCCTTGGACAGCATGGCGGAGCCAATTTACATATCTAAGCGCGACACAGGAAGACCGGCACCCATTTACGAGTCCAAGGAAGAAAGTATATTACAGTCACATGAAAACGAAACAGACGAGAAGAAAGAAGAAAAAACTGATATCACAGTGGTGGAGATAAACCATGACGAAGCGTCCCTGAGTCGCTCTGATTTACAAAAGTCATCAGATACTGTAATAGAGAATACAGCGGTACTCGCCAACACGGAGGCAAGTGCTGGAAAAGCACCTTTGGTGCAGGGCGAAGAAGACGACGAAGAATTAATGTGTACAAAAGATGATGACGATGATGATGATTATGACGACAACGATGACGAAAATGATACCGAAGAAATAATTGAGCAGGCGACTGCCATCGAAAATATACACAATCAGGGCATGTTAATTGACCCATCCAATGAGTCGCAAGTCATAAGCTGTGAGGTGTTTGAAGCGCCACCAATTGCAGCCCCACTCCCAATAGGAGAGGGTCTACCGATTGAACCCCTAGCACCACCAAAACCAACATTGCCCCTTACACCGCGATCAACGCGTGCACCCTTCCATATTTCCAATATATTGAAGCGCACGGGTCCTCCACCCATCTCGGCGGTAAGCGACAGTCGCACCTCCATCGAAACACAGTATACATCCCAGGCAAGCCTGCTCGTCGGTCCACCAAACGCCACCAGCACACCGTACACGAGCAACATGTCGCTGCCGATCGCTGGACCAGTGTCCACCTCCGCACCCGCCGTTGCCAGCTTGCCTGGCCCTGGACCATTCCCCGCCATGCCACGCGAGCCGGCGACAACACGCGGCGTTTTCGACTCGACTGGCGGCATTTTGGTTGATCCAGTTTGGAACTTTTCACTGCAAATACCACCTGGCGCCATACCAGTCGGTGTATGGCAGGAAATCTACTTCACCGTAAGCGACCCGCGCATGGGCGAAGCTGTAGGTGGGCCGCCTCTGGACATGGAAAACGGTTTGTTTATGCTTAAAATTAGTTAATGCAACTCGTTTAGAATCACATTTTCACGTTTGTTTGGATGCATCACTTCCCTTAATGCAGTTTTTTGTTTTTTATATATTTTGTGTGATTGTGTTTGTGTATTTCTTTTTGTCGTTTTAAGTATAATTTTTTAGTGTTATTATTTGTTTAATTTTTGATTTTAACCAAACTTACTAGCAAGGCATTTTCACTAACTTTGGTAGACGACTTTATTTGATTTTGTGCTAACATATCTGTATATATAATCGTATCTAGTTATTAATCTTGCCTGTATTAATCTTGTAGTTTGGCTAACTGTAAATCTCTCGTTTCTCATCTCAAGACCTCTATATATCTAACTAAGATCCTTTTCAAACTAAAGTTAAGACATGCCTAAGAAGCTTTCGATCTCTCGGGGGGAACAGAGCAATTATTCGCGTTCATTTGCTCTGCAAAAGTTAATACATCCATTACTCTCTTCCACACTTTCTCTTACTTAACTTATTGTCTCTTTCTCCATCTCTATCTCTGTTTCTGACTCTAATTCTACATTATATTCTACAATTATTATTAATGTAAGGAACAATTATATTCAGAGGAGGTTTAGTAAACAGGTTCATTAAAGAGAAATGATTTATGAGATTTTTTCAGATCAAGGCCCCTTGTCTGCATAATGAACATAAACAACCAACCATCTGATTGCTTTTGCTATCAATTTTCAATAATCCATTGAGATTTTCAGCTAAAGCATGAACATCTTTTGCCCAGATGTTTCCGTAATCATTTGAACATCTCAAGTTCATTTAAGCGGGATAGTAAAATATCTCTGTAAATACTGTGACATTTGTAGCAATTCGTATTACAGTCTCTGCCAAAATTGCGAAGGCAAGCCATAACCCAACGTTCATCACTTTTGAGGGTTGTCGTTTAGGAGAGTTTAAAGCCGATATTTCCAAAGATATCACTAAATATTAAACAAATTATATAGTTTTGCCTATAAAGTATTTCATGTCATTATTTAATTAGCAAATTAATTGAAAGCTTTGGTTAGTTTTATAATCCTCACTTTTAGCTTTAGTTGAACATCGCACCAAGCCAAAAGGATTATTTGCAATTGACTCTGTCACTGACACCAGGACAGGCGGACAAACTTAAATCGATTTAATGAATCTAATAAATATCCATCATGCCGCACCTCCTTCCAAATCTCTAATTATTTCACAACGGTTTTCGATTCGATTTTAGTTCCTAAGTTTAAATAGAATAATCCCAGATCTCTGTTTTCTGAATTAAAAGTGTAGCTTGTGAAACATATCACACTGATCCATGTGACAAATGATCGAATTGTTCAAGCTTACTAAGACATTATGCATAACTGCATACAATCGCTGATATTACTAAGTGAAAACGTTGTATGAGCCTTCTTCACTCCTAGTTACACACTCAGATCTTAAATGCTATGAACAGAAATAGTATAAACTAAATCCCATTAACTTTCATTTCGTACCACGTTACCATTCTAGTAGAAATCTCTGAAGCACTATCACTATTGACAATGTTTTTCAAATAGTTTTCCCCCATCAAGAATTAGTTTAAAAACAACAAAGAAAATGCTAATTCTTCAATTACATGTCTCAATTGTATATTGATATATTCAGAGAACTGCCCGGCATACATATTCCCTTAAGGACAACTCTACAACTTTCCAATTCGGATATACCTGCGGCATCACCGTGAAGCTTCAGACACCATTAAAGCATCTACTGAAAGTTGCATTCTTGGTCCTGTATGAATGTATTTCTGTTTGGTGGACACTGTTTTAGGGATGCCAGAAGGTGAAGTCATCTCTCATTTTCTTTGGAAGAAGCTGCTCTGAAAGTCAGCTATTAAGCATGAACGAGAACGGAAGGTGAGCCTCGATCGCGCTTTATGAGTTCCCTTCAGCTCCTACAAAGTGGCCATGTGGGCTATCACGGCCCATTCCCACAAGGCGGCAGCATTCCAAACCGGTTTCAGTGTTAACTGCAAAAGCAAACAACACTCACAAAGCGGACGCGAACTTTGACACTAACACCGACTTCAACTCAAAATAGTGAACAGGATCCCGTGGCAGGCCCAGTCTAAAAATAGATCAAAAGATAATTTTGAAGTGTGTATTCAACAAGCTCGATTTGCATCGTTCGATTTCTGACTTTACATATCCGAGGCTATTCTAATCAATTCCTCAATTGATTAATATATTCTAATAGACTATTAACGATTAAAACCCGTACAGGATTTATAAAAATGTTCACAATGATAGAGTTTCGATATAATTTTCTTTATAAAACTTATTCTTAATTTATTTATTTGGAATTTCTCACTTCTGGAAATTGCGTTTACAACTAAAGAAAACAACACACGCAAAATCTTTGTACAAAATTTAAAGTTTTATTTATTTTCACACCTTACACACACACACACTTACACACACACTTACACACACACTTACACACACACACACTCACCACTAAAAAGCCAATAATTATTTTCTTATGCTGAATAATATTTGATGGTATTTTCCCAATCTCAACCTAGGTGAGGCGATGCTGTCTCCGCTAGTTATGTGCGGTCCGCAAGGTCTTGAGTTCCTTGTGCCCGTCACCCTCAACTTACCACATTACGCCGGATATACGACGTCTCTAGGATTAGCACTGAAAGCAACTGACAGCGAGAAGAATCTGCACACCGAGTGGGACAACATCGACCTGCCGAGCAATGCGGCGGCCCTCAAGGTCTCCGTGAAAGTGGACCACTTCTAAATTGCCCACCGGCAACTGGCCGACCTTCAAACTGTTGTATTTCTAAATTTGTGTACATTTTATTACGTTTGTGTTTTTTAGTTTTACTTACATAAATACAAGTTTAAAGAGTTAACAAAATTAAGTCTAAATAATGATTATATTAAAAACATAATTCTAAGTAAATTTAGCGCTAACTTAGTATTTAGGCATGTATTTAAAGAATGTATTTGTGCCTTTTAAGTATTTTTTGCTACACAAATAACGAACGATGTGTTTCGTAATCGCGACGATAAAATAGAAAGAAAACCTTATGAAACTAAATGAAAATTGTATATAAAACGAAGAAATATTAGTTCAAATATTATATTATTAATCATTTATACAAAAATATATACAAATTGAATATGTTAAACATTTTATATAAACAAAAACATTAATAAATCATAGCAACCGCATCGATCTGCATTGTATGCGTGTTTATAGAAATAGACGCACTATTATCCCATGTTTTCAAAGATACATTCTTTCTATCAATTCACTCATTGACGAGTCAAATACTCGCATTTCTTTTTCTTATCTTTATTTCACAAAGCCACGACAAAAAATATGCAATGTTTGTGCATATCGATTTAAATTGAATAATTTTAAATTTTACAATAATTGTCATTAATTATAATTCATCGTGTTTATTGTATTTCAATAAAATTACAAATTTAATAAATAAATTTCAATATGAACCAAAAAACAGCTCTTGTTTTAATTACTTGAAATAAAAAAAGAAAAGATTGCCTCCAACCCCAACTCGAAGAATGGAAAGGAACGCATGATGTGCGCGAACCGAGCTGAGAATACGCAAACATAACCGTTAAACAGTCGGAAGCGGTGGTACCAATGGAATAGTTATGTAATTTTATATACTCAGCCCAATCGTTGATCAAAGCCAAATTATTTGCGGAGAATCGGAAGAAGTGTGCATTAAAAGTAAAAATATAGCAAATGACGCGATCAAATGGCGCTATGAGACTAATAAATAAGATTTGTCGTCTAACACTATTATCACGGGCATCCAACCGCCACAGGTAGAGTCTAAATTGAACACACGAATGGGAGAGCCAAGTAAGTACGCGTGATTTAAATGTATAGGGTATATTCGGAAATGCATCATGATTAGCAGTATTCGCACAATTTGCAACACTGCTGATTTGACATTTGATGCAGCTGATACAAATGATGCCATTTTGCGTATATTTCGGTTGCATTACAATTCACGTTCTTTACTGCAGTAAATAAAATGGAATTTTTGTTAAATTTATTAATTGAAGATTTATGTGAATTAGGCAATTTTAATATTTTGTCAAATGTAAGGAAAAAGACCCTTAAACATTTAAGAAGAAAGAGCTTTATTTACAAGAATGTGTCGATAAAAAGGAAAATTCCTAAAAACCAATCGTTTTATAAAACAATAAAATCATATCCCGATGATATATTTTATTCTCATTTCCGAATGAATCGATCGACTTTTAATGTAAGAAAAAAAATAACGTTTTACAAAATGTTATAGTTTTTAACAAAAAGTATTTTAATTGTAGGCTTCTTCCACTACCTTACTCCATAAGACGCTCTTTTTCTTTCGTCCGGCTGCGAATTCTTCCTCCAAATCCAATCTTACTGTAACGAGGACCTTTGCATCACTTGTAGATAGAAATTCGCTAGAAAGACAATAAAATATAGATTTACGTTATTTAAAATTTAGTTATTTAAGAACTTATTTCTGTAGAAAGATTTTTAACTCACTTGTCTTCCACCATTTTTCCAGTTGCATTCTACGCAACATAAACTTCTTTGATGCAAATAATGAGCGACACTTGATATAAAAATGACATTTCAGAACGCCTGACGATTGCAGTGCTGCCAGATTGACATTTCAGATCATTCTGTTGGTACTGCAAAAGCAGTTATGCGCATTATGATGCATTTCCGAATAGACCCATACTCTCACGCAAATCGATACTTTCTTTGCCAATTGTTTGGACACTGAATTGCGTCAAGTAATATAAAATCTCAATATTTTAGATTAAATTTCAATTTAGCAGAAATTCCTTAAAGAATAGTTGAGAAAGTTGAATTCAATAAAACAACTTCAGAAATTTCAATGTTGCTTCTTACATAATGGATCGTGCCCTTGGCTCTTAAATCATTGGTGCTATTAATTCACAAATGTGCATTAAGCCACATTAGTGCAAATAAGATATCATCATCGTTTGTCTAGCATAATAGAAAGAGACGACATCAGGAATGAATATAGTGAACCCGATCCAGGCAGCTGAGAACTGGCAAATAAAGAAGGGAGAAAAACAGGAACAATGTGCTATGACATTCCTGCTGTTATAGAGAATAACTCAAGGATTCTGTGTATGAAAATATTATAAGAGCATCGAGCAAAACTAAAAGTGTATCGAATACTAGGAAGATGTATCGAAATATACCCTATACTAGTGTGCGTGTAAATAAGACTATTCACTACATTTTACTTCATATTTTAAATTTCTATTTGTAGGCGGTCAAGGCAGTTTTGACATCACATATTTACTAACACATATTTACCCAGACAGGTACGAATTCTCAGTAATTCGTTAATTGTTCTGGTACAGTCTGGCGTAGACAACAGTTATGCTAGGTAGGTAGGTAGGTAGTTTCAGTTTGCCAAAAGCCACTTGAGTACACCTAAAATGGCCCATTGTGATACTATGGTGTGGCGCCGTTCAGGCACTGACTAAAAAGTTCTCTTACTTGAGATGGTGACAGTCAGCGCAAGGATAGCGCCGGAAAGGCACGACGCACCCATTTTGTTGCAGGAATCCATCCTGATAGTTTGATGAACCTTGCTATGTCCCTAATATTAGAGGATGCCAGCTCCGTCAGACTAGTAAGAAATGGGGCACCAAAGGTGCGATTTCTTTTGCTGCTCAAGGATGTGTGGGCATTGACATAAAAGGTAGAGAACGTCTCGTCCTCCTCTTCGGAACCACAGTCTCGGCAAAAATCGTTTGAGGGTTTCCCAGTATGCAGTGGCAGGTCAAAACCGACACAGTTGTCGACAGAGATATGCGATCAAGTCGAAGAAGTTGATTGGTTCTGTGTTTGTCCATTCTTGCCCAAGTTAGTCTAACTATGTGGCAGGATTCCTCATCAAGCAAGGATTTGTAGGCGTCTGCCAGGTATTTCCGTTTGATATCGAGCTTTGCTGTTGCCATTGGGATGCCGATATTTACAGAGGGCTGAATTTCCTGCAGAAGCTTGCCTGCATTGGCAAACTCGTCCGCCTCGCAGTTGCCTGGGATGTCGTAATGTCCGGGAATCCAGACTAGGTGCACCCGAGAGTATCTTGAGAGCTCATTTAGAGATAATCGTCATTCATGAACAAGTCTTGAGGTGGCCGTAGAACCAAAAAGCGATTTAATGGCTGTCTGAGAAGATAACTATGTCGACTGCGCCGATATCGTTACTCTGAATCCATTTAGCTGCGCGATAAATGGCCATGACCTCGTGAAAAACGCTGCAATGGTCAGGAAGATGAAGGAACATCTTTAGTTCTAGTTTTTCGGAAAAATACCGCTGCCGACTCTACCTCGAAGCTTAGAACCGTCGGTATAAATATCGACTTTTGAAGTCCAGTAATTTCTCTTTGGAATAGTGGGGTCGAATTCCTTGTTCAAATGGGGATAGACCGACACGTAATCGATAAAGTTTGGGACAGGTGGATCCTGATTCAGAATAGAGGCATGGCCCGTTAGGGTTAAGCGCCAATGCGGGAGCGTTAAGTCTAATCGCTGTTAACTTGGCTCTGTGAATTCCTTGAACGCCGAGGATTTGTTAACTTGAGAAATTACAGATGTTTCAACCGATTTGCCTTTAGAGTAGGCGTGTTGAGATACAGCGAGAAAAGAAGGGTTGATCGATGTCCTGTCATGTAGGTCAAGACCTCTTTCTAAAACCTTGAGCAGAAAGGATATTAGACTTATGGGTCTGTAGTCCTTAAGTATGGTGTATGAGGCCTCCCCCACTTTCGGGATGAAGTCATACGAGCCGTGCGCCAGCGTAGGGGAATATACTGGAATCTGAGGCTTGCATTGTATATTTATAGCAGCCAAGGAAGGATAATATCTTCCCCATTTTTTATATCGCCAGTAATGATACCATCCGGCCCGGGCGACTTGTATGACTTAATGGTTTGAATAGACCACTCAAGGTGACTTTTTATTATTTGGAATGTAGGGAATCCTGATCCACCTGATGGAGTGACTGATCCACTGAGGCTCTGCTCCCTGGTAAGTGGGTGTCCAGTAGGATATCAAGTGTTTCGGCGCTTGAGTGAATTCAGCTGCCATCTGGTTTTTGGATGCAATCAATGGCTTTGTTAGAGGAGTGGAGAATTTTTCGAAGACGGCTAGCCTCGGATTAAGATCCAATGCTTTTACAAAATCCCACTCGTTTCCCTCGCCTAATGGCGTATTTAAACTATTTTTATTTAGTTTTGAAAGGGGTCCAATCAGCTGTAACTTTTGCTTTGTTAAAGAGCATTCTACAAGCTTTACGAAAGCTCGCAAATTCCGAGTTCCACCTCGGAGGTTTGGGTTTGCCCCGTAGTTCGGGAGTGATGCAAGAGATATGAGTGGCCCTTTTAAAAGCTGTGGTCAAATCGTCGACCGCCAGATCAATGTCGGGACGGTTGTGGATAGTGGGGGGAGTCATCGCTAAGCATGACTCCAGTTTGAGCCGAAAAAGAGGCCAGGTCGTGTTTTTCCTATTGATTGGTTTAAGATATCCTGTATTACCTGTGTTCTCCCTCGAGTCAATGTGAAAGGTGATATAGCAGTGGTCCGAAAAGAACCATTCCTGGGAGACGAACCAACTGTTTATAATGTTGGATTAGTTATCGCTGACGAGGGTGATGTCCAGCACTCTTTTCTGATGGGTGTAAGGAAGGTCGGATTGTTTCCCCAGTTAGCAATAACTAAGTTGTTTGTAAGGATAAAGTTAAAAAGACACTAGCCTCGATCATTTGTGCTGAAGCTGCCCCAAATTTCGTGATTGGCATTGGCATCAGCGCCCATGATTACCGGAATTCTGATTGGCTGCAGCAACCATTTGTTTTAATGTGTCCGGTGGCGGAGAGTCGTAATAGTTGTGAGCCCTGCAGATAGAGGAGATCCAGAAGGTCCGTGGACCTATTTCAATGACCATGGCTACGTTGTCCTTGTCACTGAATCTAGGAAGTAATAGAGCGTTAACGATGTTTTTTACCAGAATGCAGGATCTGGGTTTACCTTGATCCTCGATACATACTGTACGAGATCCGTACGCATTTAGTCCAGAAACCCGGTCATTTCGAACACAAGGTTCTTGGACGAGAATGAGCTCCTCCCCTATCAGTGTCCATGTGGTCGAAGAATTCTCCGATCAGTTCGGAAATGGAGAAGCGGCTGCTTCTAATTATTTCGGAACACATACTCTCGTTGTCGCTACCCAGCAATGGAGTGAGGACAGGGTCAGTAACTAGGCTCATTAGCAATGGCTTGTGAGATAGCACCAGCCAGGGGAGACTATCGGGGGGCTTGGGCATCGCACTTATATATGAGGAGATTGATGGCTCCGAAGCCATAATTAATCACTCCCTCGCGGATGTTGATAGAAGCAAGGGATTGCTCGTTCAATATGATGGTGACCTCACGCAAAGTGCCTTTGGGGTCACCAACTATAGCGACCTTCCAGCCATCGATGGGAATATCGGTATTGCTGAGCTTGAGGGTCTCCTCAGGAAGACATGTTTTGGAGCGAGGCCGTTGTGGAACCTGGTCCAGGGGTACAGCATTAAGCTTGGGAACTCGCCAGATCTCACCTACGCTATTGATTGCTTACTAGTACAGATCTATCCAACGTTGCTCCGAATGGGAGGTAATCTTTATATGTCCTTGATACCACCCGGCGTCACGGCAGCTGCGTGAAGGTCCAGAGTTGAGGGACATGACATCAACAGAAACCGGTAACAGAGCCAATTCGACCAGTCTCCAATTGGCAGGAGTAATGGTCCCAACGAGGACGCGCACATCAGTGTGTGCCTTTGCCCACTCAAGTTTGCCCTTATCGTATTCTGGCAGTTCAGAGGGTTCGGTAGCGTTAAGCTTCGTCAAAATACGGTAAGCCGCTCTGCGCGGGTTAATGTTGGAAGGTGAACCTGCAGCAACGGTACGGGTAGCAGATTCTGTCGACTTGTAAGGCAATGTCGAAGCGTTTGCTGAAGAGGGCTTAGGAGGAGCGTCTGCTGCTAGTTTATGAGTCAATGCCTTGGCAGCCGCTGAAGAGCCTGGGGACAGAGTAAAGCTCGTGGATGGATTAGTAGCCGAAGCTGTAGTGCCTGTTGAAGCGGCAGTACTAAAGCTACTTGACTTCGAATCAAGTGCGGGGGGTTGCTGGGAGGCATTTGCGAAGCCATGGTTTTGCGCGTCCCTGGAGGGATAGGCGTGGAAGGTTTGATGGATTTTTTTTTTATTTGATTTGTGTCCATGCAAAAAAAGTCCCCACACAAAGCCGCTATTTCAGTCCGAAACGAGTGGTCACTAAGTAAGGTCCCATGGTTATCTGTGTAAGAAGGGAGGCCATAGGAGGGTTGGCACAAGCCTTTATGAGGTCAAGTGCTCAGAGCCAGATCAGTGCAAATCGGGAGTGAAACTCAACCGAACCCACACTACCAACTTAACGGTATCAGACGCCGAACGTACTTTGAGGCCTACCAGGGTTTTAACGGGACGGGCACAGCTGCAACCTTAACCTGAAGCCGTTCACACGCAAGTTTCACCTTGGTGCTACCGTGACAAAAGACAGAAAATTACAGATACCTGCCCAGGACATTCAAAAGAAAGGACGTTGGTCCAAAGAGAACTCCGGGGTTGAACGACGAAGGACGTGCCAATTGGGGCTACTGACCACCCGTGCGAGAAAACAGCAGCACCCGGGGGGCACAAAATCGTACTGTACTTTACGCACTGTTTGTGTTGCCTGTGGGGACCTTCACCATTCCTCCAAGTGTTTGTCTGACAAATCAAATATAAATTCAAAAAAATGCAGCCATTGTGGGGAAAACTTCACGGCAAACTACAGAGGCTGCCCCGCAGTGTATTTAGCACTCAAAAATAAATTAGATCAGAAATAGCAACCAGCTTTTCATTCATTACGCAGACATTGCCAAATCAATCGAACCCCATGAGCAACTGACCAGTGACAACGCTTCTCCATCAAGATCATATGCCAACGTAGTAAAGTCTGGATCTGAAGAAATTCCTAGCTTTGCAAATCCTATGCAAAATGTAGAATCCATGATATCAAAATTAACAAATTGTATGACAGAATTTATGACATCAATGCAAAGCATGTTGCACGAGTTGTTGAAAACTCAAAACCAACTTATGCAATTGTTGATCTCTAAAAAATGAACTATATTAAGATATGTCATTGGAATGCAAACGGCATTAGCTAACATAAACTTGAAATTCAACACTTCCTGCATACTAGGCAAATTGACATTATGCTTTTATCAGAAACGCACTCGACAAACAAACATTATTTTGTTATATCAGGATATAACTTCTACAAGACAAACCATCCTGACAATAAAGCACATGGCGGTACGGGTATATTAATAAGAGATAGATTTAAGCATCATGCACTAGAAGAGTATGCAAAGGACTATCTGCAGGCAACATCAATATGTCTTCAATGCTGGGAAGAAAAAATTGTACTAAGCGCAGTCTATTGTCCTCCAAGATACTCAGTGACTGAATTACAATTCATACAATTCTTCACATCACAACAGCAGGCGATTGTAATGCGAAACATACCTTTTGGGGCTCCAGGTTAATAAATCCCAAAGGCAAACAACTGTTCTCTACACTACTGAATCGGTGTTCTAACCTAGACTTCGTGCCTTCAGGGCAACCGACATACTGGCCCTCTGACCATCAAAAAGTACCCGACCTCATCGATTTTGGGATAACCAGTGGCATTGATCGTAACTTGTTATCTGCAGAATCGTGTTTAGAGCTCGCTTCTGATCATTCATCAGTTATTATATGTCTACATAAACAACCTCAACTGGGAAAGAAAACAGGTCACCTAACCAAGAAAAGAACAAACTGGCTCAGGTACCGTCAATATGTAAGTAGTCATATAAACATTGGTCCTCGACTAAAGAGTGCAAGCCTCTTTATCCCGCTCCGCAACAACTTGCACAACATCTGCAGCTATCGATAGTCTCGTTAAGGAGAAAAGGCGCTTAAGAAGAGAGTGACAACAAAATATATCACCCTACGCCAAGCAGAAATTAGCATTAGCAAAAAAACGCCTCCGAGAAGCACTGAAATGCGAGGTAGAGAACAGTTTGAAAAAGTATACTGAGACGCTAACTCCAACACAAAATACTAACTACTCTTTATGGAAAGCCTATAAAAATATAAAGACTCCTAAAGACTGTCAACCACCACTCAGGCAAAATAATGGAACTTGGGCAAGAAGTGATGAAGAGAAAGCCTCAGCGTTTGCAAATCATCTCAAATCCGTATCCAACCTAACCAACCAACCAACTGTTTTGAAATTTCATTTTTGGCCCCTAAAATACCACTAATCCCGATGGAGGTTAAAATGAAGGAAGTGCAACTTGCAATTAAAACTCAGCTAAACCCGAAAAAACCACCAGGATTTGAATTAATTACCGCAAAAATGATTGCGGAATCGCCTGAAATAGCTATCAAAATAGTGACGCAGTTATTTAATGCCATATTTAGGATTGGGTATTTTCCACAACCCTGGAAAATACCACAAATTACAATGATACCAAAACCCGGAAAAGACGCAACTCAACCGTCATCTTATCGGCCCATAAGCTTGCTCCCAATGATTTCCAAATTATTTGAGAAACTGCTTCTTCTAAAGCTGCAGCCGAACATACTCGTATACTAAGCCAACATTATTCCCCACCATCAATTTGGATTTCGTAAGAATCACAGAACCATAGAGCAAATTAACCGCATTACTAGTGCAATTCGAAATACTTTTGAAGACAAAAAAGACTGCTCTGCTATATTCTTAGATATTGCACAGGCGTTTGACAGAGTTTGGCATGCAGGTATAATATATATATTTCAAAAACTCTTACCAGTTAATGCGCACATGCTACTCGAATCGTATTTGGATAACCGAAAGTTCAGAGTAAAATATGGAGAATACACCACAAACGACTTTGATATTAATGCTGGGGTTCCACAAGGTAGTGTTCTAGGTCCTGTACTATATGTATTATTCACTGCAGATCTCCTTACTGATGATCATCTAGTCACTTCAACATTCGCAGACGACACTGCTATTCTTAGTATACATAGCAATCCAATAGTGGCTTCGAATCGCCTTGAGGAGCATTTGAAGGAATTGGAAGTGTGGCTTGCAAATTGGCGCATTAAGGTAAATGAGACCAAGAGCATTCATGTTACGTTTACACTTAGGAAAGAAACATGCCCTGAGATCACACTAAACAATGTTGCTATTCCTCAATCGAATACTGTAACATACCTAGGAGTCCATCTAGACAGACGATCAGCTTGGCGGAATAATATTGAGGCAAAGAGAACGCATATAAAGTTAAAGACCCATAAAATAAATGGGCTACTCAACTCCAAGTCAAGGCTTCGTTTGCAACATAAACTTTTATTGTACAAGGCAGTGGTCAAACCAATTTGGGCATACGGAGCTGAGCTTTGGGGAAATGCTGGTTCATCGAACGTCGAGCTGATACAACGACTGGAATCGAAAATCTTGCGTGCAATCTCGGGTGCGCCTTGGTTCGTTAGAAATGCTGACATCCATAAGGACCTCAACATTCCTCTTGTTAAAAGTGAGCTCGCAGAGATTATGTTCAAACACAAAAAAAAACTAGGAGAGTATTCGAAGCCATTAGTAAAAGTTCTACTTAGAATTAAAACAGCAAAACAGCAAAAGATTGGACTTACCTATATATTGAATGTATTAAATATTAAATAATTACTATATAAGATACTAAAATGAAATAAATTGAAATTGAATTAAAACTAAAAGGCATAAATGCAGTGCAATTTAATACTAAGCCCAAACACTGGTGCGGGATAAATATAGTTAATTTAGCTCTTCAGATTTAATTGCTTATTGTTAGGCTCGAAATGAGTGAATTCAATAAATAAATGAACTGTTTTAAAAAATCAAAAATAATCCGCATAATATTCGCTCTAACTTATTTAAAGAAGCAAATCCATCGGCCTTGTTAGAGGATCCCAGTGCGGACAACATTCATAAGATTTACAGATTTTTATGTGACTCGTAACTTATTATTTTTATTTAAAATTGATGCAATTTTCTTATTTTATTCTTTGTTTTTAGTTTATTAACGATAATATTGCATACTTTGCTTATTTACATACACTTAAGTTAAACTCTATAGTATGTACCAGCATCTAACACTAAAAGAATACTATAATGCGATAGTTTATAGCCCTGGCAGCTACTGCTCCTAAATTTTGTATGTAGGATAAGAATTGATTCTTATCTTTCTCTTGCAAATAAATAAATAAAATAATGGAAATTTGTTCGCTCCATCGGATGAGATTTTGAATGTGTGTTTAAACCATGTTGAAATTTTCGACATAGTTTTTCAAACACAGCATCACGCTCTTGGCATCAAAAGCCTCATCATTGACTTAAGTAAGAAAAAACTACTAATTGGTTACATGAATCTTGTGGAGAACACCGTTTAAAGTTGGCCGAGTTTTTAATTTTATTATTATTGCGAAAATATTATCTATTGACGGATCAAAAAGTAGATGCATCAAAACACTAAAATACTTTTTACATCATATCCACAAATTCAAGTCTATGTCCTTTCCACATATCGAAATGGTGGATATACGTACCTACGGGGAAACCAGCCATTCAAAATAATTTGGATAACTGCTAACTGCAGTACCTCATCAAGTAGTGCGGAAGTCTGCACTTTTTAAATGCATTTTCGTAAAACAAACAGAAATTCAACCAACATTAATCAAATTAACTACGCTAAAAAAATCAAAATGCATACATACATATGTATGTATATATTTCTCCTCATTCTCATTCGCTGTATTAAAAAAGCCAAAATAACACACACACATACGTGCATATGTATGTTTGTCCAAATGCAAATTTTCCTGATGATGCTGTCGCAATAAAATACAACAAAAACAACTAAGGCATTTGGCGAACCACAAGACAGGCGTGAGTGGCGACTTTTCGCCCACCCAAACATAAATACACTCATTGCATCTCGCTTCCCCTTGCCCCTCACCGATTTTTGTGAAATCGCCATCACTTCCATTACACAAAATTTTGAGTAATTCAATCTCTATGTAAATATGTAAACTCTTTGGTGCAACTCTCTCGTGAATTTTTATCGATACAAATACGACTTGAAGGAAGAGAAAATGCTTACCTTGCTTGATTTCTTTGGCGTTTCATTGTCAAAAAAAAGTCCCTCTCAATTGTCAATAAAAAAAATTGTACGGAGCGAAATATTCCCCTCTTATAATATACTCTTTATAACAAGTCATAATTTATTTGTGATACATGCATGTAAACGTACATATATGTTAGCCTCGATTTTGAATGAAACTAATCAAATTATAAATTAAATAAAGTTGACTATATATTGATACTACTCGTATATAGTCCACTCTTCTTACTTCAGAACGATCTCTAGAAGTGTTAAGTAAGAAATAACATAATTTTATGTTTAATAATTAAAAACCTGTGATTTATATATTTACGATGACATCATCAACATTACATATCAAATATGAAAATATACTTTATAATAAAGTAAACATTGTTTAAATTCTATTAACTTCTTTCATGCTTATTACTATGTATATAGTGATATAATTTGATATATAATAAAGAATTCGTTTTTAAAATTTCTTATAATTCATATTTTTGTTTGATATTTTAAGACATTTTTTTAGAACATAAGTTTATGTGTGGATGTATATAGCTATCAATGCACGTATATGGAAATACTTTATATAAATTTTCTCTAAAAATCTTGAACTGATAATATAATTTATATATACATATCTAGAATTTAGTCTTGGAGTGTGTATACTATGGAAATAATTGCAAAGAAAGCCTAAGGAGAAGTCGTTCTAGGCAAATTACCAGATAATAGGATGAGGAAAGCGCTGTAAGCATTTACGCAGTAGAAGATGTACTCGAAGTCAACATAGTCTCCTGTTCGGATATGGTGGAAACGGCCTCCTTAACATAACCGTATATATGCTTGCGAGTGTCAGCCACCACATCGCGTACCATCGACTTGAAAAAGGCAGTATGATGTGGCGATTCAGTGTAGCGTTCGTAATGATCTAGTGAATCCTGCAGTTTCAGTGTCAAGTCATAATTTTTGCGTACCACATCGAGAATCTGCTCCTCGGTAGGCGTGGAGAGGCCTTGTTCGGCCAGCCATTCCTTGATCTTATTCTGAAAATGTTTCACAATAGCGAGTATGTTGACCAGTGAATTGAGCAGTTTGATGACATCCTCCTTGTACTCGCAGTCGGGCATAGTTGTATAGCGTAGCACTGTTGGAACGGAACATTTTCAAATTCGAAATGTTCATTGAAGTTTAATAATTAAAGCAGTTTCTCACCCATTGCGTGTAGTTCGGTAAAGACCTTTTCCTCGCGATTTAATTCATAATAAAGCTCATCGTAACTATTCGTTGTAGCCAAGAACGTGTCGCCATAGGTTATGAACAGATTGAAAATATTAACCACCTGCAAACAATAGATATCAAAATGTTTCTTGCTCAAACTTGAATGCTGAACTGACATGGGCTCTCCACTCACCTGTAGCGACAAATAAAAAATGTTACATTTTTTGACTAATGTTTGCTCCTGATTCACCAAGAAACGCAGCAGACCAATCAAAGCCGACCACAGATCCTTCCAAGGATAATTCAGGCGCACGCGACAACGCTTTTGATAGCACAGAATACGATGAATGACGCCAATGCAGAGCAAATACAACTCCATAGGAAACTTTTTCATCAAATGCGAAACAATGAACTCCACCAACAAGTCGAGCAGCGTGGCTGCCAGGGGCTGCGATTTGCCCACTCGATCAACATGCAGTTTACGATGCCGCATCTGAGCCCGATGCAGCATTACCTTGAATGTAAGGTTACTGTCGTGCATCATTGAGTTCGCATACTGATCCTCCGAGATGCAAGTGAGTATGAGAAAGCACAGCTTCAGATTTGCTATGCTGGATTCGTTTTTATTGTCCTGCATGACAATCGAGCTACGGAAAAGTAGAAAACCGGCAAATTACGAAAACAATTAAGGGACATTTTTATATGTCAAATGTATTTATACCAATATTGAAAAACGGCCACTAGCAAGTTGGTTGGATACTGAGTCATATCAATGATAGGCGCGTTGGCCAAATCAGGCACTGGTTGTGTAAGGCTTAGGGTGTTACTCGGTGAAGGTGGAGCGCTAGACTCTGCTTGTGTATGAGCGAGCGTTGTAATAAAATTGCGATTCAAGTGTACTGCTTCATAGAGCGCGAGCAGGAGACCATTATTCGCTTTTATTTGTTGAACACGTTCGCAACCCTCGTCGGAGACAAACATGTTGCCGACAATATTAGAAATGGAGGAGAACCACGACGACGATTGCACGTTGGACAGACTTTGCATATACTGGCGACAGAAGTCTATTAGAGACTGAGAGATCATTTGCCCATAACTGAAAGATGTGGGGAATCAAATTAAGAAACTTGTGTCTGGGAAAAACTCAGTATTAAATATTAAAATCAAATAAAAACTCACCCGTTCAATGCTAGTTCATCCGCTAAGATAGACAATTGCACGACATACGGATTGGTGGTTTCATGCTTCCTATAATTCACCAGTATCGTCAATAGTATAACAATGTCGTGCCCGTGCTGTGCTCGCAGCACGGAATCGCTCAGTAAACGCACAAACGCCTCAAATAAAGTGTGCATCATGAGGTACTCCAACAACACGTTTTGACTGACATTGTCAGTGCCAGTGACGAGCACCAGCAGCAGTTTGAGGCACATGAAACGGGCATTCTCGGTAACGTCGCCTACGTAAAAATACTGCAGCTTTTATAAAATACAATTGAAACTCGTATGCGACAGCAACGAACCTAATAATATCTGGCTGCAATAATCCATTAACTGTTTCATCCATTTGTCCATTTGCTCGTAGCCGAATATAGCGTTCAAAATGTCGAACGATGTGTCTGCCGAGGACTTCTTGAATATAGCGTAGAACAGCGAACAGAGTGTCTGCAAACTGTTGCACAGCCGCTTCGGATGTTCTGCAAACAAGCGAAATTTATCTCACACTCTGCTTTACCCTATTGCCGCCCGTTCATCGTACTCACCCGTGTTCAGTATCTCGATGCATTTCTGGAAAATTAAATTCAAATTCGGCTTCAGAACCTCAAATTGCTCCCCCGTAAGTTTATTAATTTCCGCCTCAAGGGACTCCACATTCGGCTGCAATAGAAAAAACTCATTCCAGAATTCGGGACTCTCAGTTGTGGGATCTTCTCCGCGAAAGAATAGCTCATAAATGTAGACGACCTTTTCTTTGGGCCGCTTTGAAGAGCCACTGCCGGAGCGTTTGCGTGAGGTCATGGCGGATGTGGGAGGGGGGACTGCAGTTGTGTTTCCTCTTTGCTTACAATAATTTTGGTGTTATGTGTTCAATCGATTTTTATTATTAATGGTGCTACTTTTTTTCTTATTCTATTGCTGTAGCATTACCCGGTTTTGGACAACTTCCAATAAATTATACTATCAATAACATCGGACACCAACTCTCTCTTCTTTTTCTACTACGTTTCCAAATTCTTTAACTTGCTTCAACTGTCCAAATAACTGACTCGCAGCTGATCATAGAATCCGAAAGTGTGATGACAGGGTTGCAAAAGAGAGTTCAGAAATATTGCAGCCTTAATATGGTTAAATTGGATTAATTTGTTCTATACCTGCTGGCCAAAGTTGAATGTTGGCCTTCCTTTAAATTAACGGATACATTACCACAATGGGCGGTATTCCAAGCAGCTCCCTCGACACTCCCCGATAACACAAATACATGTTGTATGTACTTCAATTGTTGTTCCCGGTATAATTCGGAGTTATTTTTCCAAAACTATCGTGAGAGAATATCATACTAAAACTGAACTCAGTAGTATAATGCAAAAGAGGATCCTTAGACCCCTATATTATATGATGCCAGAAGTTTTATCAGATAGTGGAATTGCAAATATATAAAATGTTCTTAAGCCACTTTCAGAGAGTACAAAATTGAGAATACTTGGATAGGGCCGCCACAATTTATTTGTTACGCTTTATTTTAATAAAATCTTTATTTCTATAAACCCTATTAAATTAATAAATTATTTAACTGATATTAAGTTGAATTATAGTTATAACATGCGTTACCATATTTGTATTTTTATGACTTTTCTAATACTTTCTGATCTCCACTGAACTTAAATTACTCATATTGCTCAATTAATAGCAAAACTGACAGTATTAAATGACAGCTGCTCCGAAACGACTTTACCTGAGTCTTAAACTTGTTTGCTTTTTTTTTAAATCCCACTTGCTTCGTTGTTGATCTAATAATTTGTTTGACTTTTCCTAGGTTTTAACTTTCACTAAAGTGGTCATCTTGACTTGGTCAGAGCTGTCAGCGCTATGATATAAGCCAAAGCGTAAACGGTGAACTCGTTTTGGGCAGCTTAGAAATACAGTTTCATACAAATAAGACCGTACTATAACCAGAGATCATAGAGACGGGACCCTTAAAAGTCAAATTTTCTGACGTTAAAAAAACCGTCTTTGTTTATCATTAGTTGCCTATATGGATAGGTTTGTTTACCATTGGTTAACCAGAATTCTGAAGAAAATCAATCCCTACAATAGTTTTGCACATGGGTTAGTGCGCGCAAAACAAGAGTAATTTCTCTGTATTCTCTGCTATAACGTAAGTATATCATAAGCTAAGCTCGGTGACACGCTTTCTATGATACAATATACAATGGGTACAATCTTGCAGCCTATCGGTTGCCTATCGGGTGAGTGAAACAACGAATTTATTTTGTAAATGCGCCACTACCAAAATTTGTCATTTTATATGGAAACATCTGTTCTACAAACAGCTGTGCTAAGTGTTGCGTACGGTAGTGAAGAAAATTTCCGCTCAACTGATTGCAAAAAATTCGGAGAATTCTGATCGGTTGGGTATCCGATGGGGTGCCACAATGCAGCCTTTGTTTATCATTAGTTGCCTATATGGATAGGTTTCTTTATCATTGGTTAACCAAAATTCTGGAGAAAATCAGCCACACTACTACAGTTTTGCACATGGGTTAGTGTGCGCCAAACAAAAGTTAATTCTCTGTATTCTCTGGCTGGTACGATAGCGAAGAATAAATGGCGTCCGCTCAGTCAGCTGGTTGCAAAAACTTTGGATAATTCTGATCGGTTTGCTATCCGTTGGGCTGCCAGAATCAGAGAACACAGAGAAGGGAAAGTCTTTTTCGCTGCCAGCGCATAGATTACCAATCTATGGCCAGCGTCCGTAGCGAACACACCACGATTTTGAGTGGATTCACCACAATTCTGAGTGGACTCACCACTATTTTTAGTGGATTCGTGTACAATGTCCGTCTGCTTTATTTCGCTGCATTGCCGTTTGAAGTTTAAGTTTCTTTTCTTTGTGTGTTTCTGGCCAGAATGCAGCCAATGATGTAATCTGAGATCGCTTCTCTTTTATGGTATCGCCATTATATAAATTACTTAAGACAGAAAGAAAGATTATTTTGATTTGCCAAAAAACTAATTGCCATATAGATTTTGACACAAAGATTGGTTCCTTTGAGCTTAAATCAATGGGTTAGTTGTATTATCAGAGAAAATGGTATTATGATCACCATTACACTTATTTTATATAAAAGAGAGAACTTTGATTTTCACTCAAAAACGAATATGAACGCATTAGAATTGGGGAGGTCACGATTGAAAGCATTTATATCAAAATCCGATGCTGAAGAGAAAAAATTAGACCGAGATAAATGGAAAATAATATGCTTCGTTTTGAACTTGAATCTCTATATTTGAAACGTATGGTCCGGTTAAATGACTTGGGGATAAGTGGCCTTTTCCTGTTAACAGGCTTCGAAAGTTTGCAACGAAAACGTCCCATAAGAACTATACAATTAAACGAATTTTAGCTCATTGACTTTCCCGGTTAATTAACTTGAAACTCGTGCATTTTTAGAAAGTTAGTTAACCGGTCCAAACTATATTTGGACCTAATTATACGTGAATTTCTTCTCTGAGCTGAGACAACTGTGTAAGTTACACAATGCTTCCCAGTACGTACGTGCTGCATATATGTATAATAGCAAATTATTCGTGAATTGACACCAGTGATTAAAAACAATATTAAAAGTAAAAGTGGCACTTTAAATTGTTTGTTTGTTTTGTTTTACTTGATGCAATATAGTGATTTTAACTATTAACAAAGAACATTGTCGCCTCTATTAGAATTCGCACATAATTCGATATGCGTGAGTTCTAACCATGGTTCCATGATATCCTAAAGAGTTGTTTTTATTTGTTGATAAAGTGCCTCTGGCCGCAGAGTTACTTTCTGTCCACAAAAATTAGCGTGAACTGAATTTTATTTAATTCTCACAAATTTAACGTAAACTAAAGTATTAAATTTAATGTTTAATCCATCCCTGTTCAAGATAAATGAAATTGGTTATATTTGATGCATACTTTTTGGGATCCATTTGATTCAGACAGCACTATAAATCTCACAGATACAAAAGGGACAAAAAATTGTACAAACCCACAAAAAATAATTTTTAATTAATTTCATTAAGCTACATTGAAATTATCCAAGTCATTACGAACAAAAAAAGGAGAACGCAAGGATTAAGAAATATGATACCTTTGAAGGCGGATAAGTACTTATACCCATTGATAAGTAGAATTTATCTCCAAAAAGGGAACAAAGTTCACAGGCGATAGACATATGAGCATTTTTAAAATGTCTTCAGCAATTTTACAGAATCTCAATTTCTGAAGAGCTACTGGATAGTTGCTTTAATCAATAAGATATTAAAACCCGATAATATAAAGCCATTGTATGCTTAAAAAACCATTTTATAAATTTTGATTTAATTTAGATCATTACTGATGATTGAAAAATGCCAATGCAATTTCGAATCAAAATTAGGAAAAAGCAAATACCAACTTTGAAATTGCATAATCGTTCAGAAAAAAACCATCTATACAATTCTTTTAGTTGAGAAATTCCTTTTCAAATAAAAAGGACGAAGATGTAATATCCAATACTGAGATGACAGAATGACTACGATCTTGAAAAGAAATTAGGTGTAAAATATGGTATATTTTCTATTCGCATATCTAACCATGATTAATATAGCTCAATAATGTAGCCTAAAATCCTGAAGAAGAGAATATATATCCGATTCTATCCTTCCTATAAAAGTAAACAAATATTGCACCATGCTATCTAATCACTAAAGACTTCTAGTTACACTCCAAGTCAGTTGTGACTGAGTTGTAACGATGTTTCGAAAAAAGTAACACACATTTTGACTTTTTTGGAGTATTTGGGGAATGGGTGGAACATTTAATATAGAATTTGGTTTAATTTGTTAATATCACATTCTCATCACTCAGGACTCAGATGGATAAAGAGTTTTCAGATGGTGCCTACCTATTTGCCATTCATAATAGATCAATAGAGCAGAGGGTGCTCGGCTGCACAGCTATCATCTAACTTCTAGAAGAATAGGTTCAGTGATAAGATTTGCTAAGTGGAATGGATATATAAAATACATGTCTCTTTTTTGAATGGGTTGCAAACAGTTTACTTTTCAATCGGTAACCAATCTTTTGGGCAATGTGGTAAAACGTTAAAATGTTGATAATTTGCTAACGTGAATACAACGAAATGACGCGAAATTTCAGGATCATGTTCGTAGACAATCGTCAAATCGAAACATGATATCTACAACAGAGAAATGGAGTGAATGGATATACAAACATCCTTTTAAATATTTTCTTAACCCACCTGAAAGTATGCTTACTTAATTTAAATAATGTATATTCAATTACACATAAATGTTGTTTATTTTCCTACAGCAAAATTCATCTCGAGCTATTTTAGCTATTTATTCTTTTTCAATCGATTTTTCATATCTTCAACTGATTTTCCCTAGACGCTTAAAGTTCCTACCGATCTTTGCACACACTTCTAGTGCAACCTTATTGCAACGTTGCAGCACACATTTTTTAGCCTAACTTGTTATTGTGTAGTGAACATTTTGGTTAGTTGACTATATTTGTTATTAAACTACGCCACTGCATTTCTGTAGGCATTGATGGTTTAATGTGTGCAGCGGGCATAAAAAGAAGCCAATTTTCTGGTGCCTTGGAATAGTACCATAAAGGCCCATGAATGGAAACAAATGAAAGAAGATAATCCAGAGGAAGTAACTCGAGACCACTTTTATCGATTGAAATTAAAATGTATGCAAATAAATATATTTTCATAAATGACGGAGGTCAAAGTTCAATAAGATCCTTTAAAGCACATATGATGATTTTATTGCTAAAACTTGTAAGTGTACCGTTGATGGACAGTGATCCGTCAGTATGCCTACAATCAATCTGCAATACTTTTTCGGTACTGGCAGTATATATTTAATTTGCTGAGTACCGTAGGATTTGCACATGAGCTTGCGATTGTTTTTTTCAATATTCAATATTTTCGTTGTTGGGAATCACTTTTGAATCCAATGCTAGTATAAATACTCCACCTCGCTCACTGGACCCATCATTCACGCCTTCATTGTCTGTTGTCGGTCGCTTCTCACTCACTCAAAGCAGAATTTGGCTTGTGATAATCTTTGGATATACATAATTAGTCAAAATAATTATTTAGACTAATATAATCAATAATAAATACATTTTGAATAAATGTCGTATTATGATTTTAATCTGCTACTCTAAATTAGTCATATGCAATTAAGAAATTAGTGTGAATTTATTTTTTCTTTAATGTACAAAATTTAACAAAAGCCGGTAACGAATGCAAATACAATAAACAATAATGAAACGTTCACACCCCACTACAAAACCTGCACATTCACGTAACCGGAAAGGTTTTGGGTATTCAACTAATTTCTTTAATAGCTTCTTTTTTATTGAACCAAAAAATCAGCAGCGCCAGAAGTGCGAGATTCTCATATAAATGAGCTTTTAATAGATTTTCTTTTTTTTTTGCAAACACGTAGCAACAATAACAAAGGAAGCTTCAGGCCGGTCAAGCAGATCAACAGCTCTTCTCAATCGCCGGTACGTTTCGCTCAGTTCGCCCATCCATACATATGCATACATAAGTCAGCACACACTCGTATATTCAACTCAGTGTATGTGCTGATAGTCATTTACCTACATACATATGTATATGCGAGTAAATAAATTGCATGAGACTGTTCTCCATTTTTTGATCTCCTCTGACCTCAGCCTATATAAGCATGATGAGTCTGGTCGACTAGAATTTAGTTTGAAAGTTTCCAGTGATACCTTAACTTGTTGTGTGCCGTGATTTGTATCTCGTTGCGTTCTATAATTTGTGTTTGTTCTCTAATCACAACTTTTTTATTGTATTAAAATGCGTTTTGCCGTTTTCTTTTTGCTTGGTATATAATTTAATTTTTTCCAAATTTCCTTACAGCGCTATTTAAGTTGTTTTCATATTGAATTTAATATTTTTTACTTACTACACATTTGTTTATACAAAAACTTGTTTCTCCTGAAATACGAACGTTTTTTATATGATTTAATTAGATACTCTCCAGTTACAGTAATTCCTTCGCTTTACGCTTGGTTGTGGGACTTTTTTTGTCCAGTTCTATGAAGTAAACTCCACCAACTATGGAGTGCATATCATATTCGAATTTTTCTTACCAAAGAAACTAAAATATATATTTTATACGCGACTTTTTAACACTATTAAAAAGGAAGTTTGTTGGCACAAATTAATTAATCTTCAACAATCCATGTAAAAGTTAATTTCATGTCAGCTGCACTTTCCATTGCGAACAATCTTAATGACATCACCAAATCTGAGATTATTAATCCTCTTTAGACTTGTGCCCTTTATTACACCTACATGAAATGGCCTTTATTATGTGTGTACAGCTACCCATATTAGTTATTATCCAACTGTGGACAAGCTGAACTTTTGCGTTACGTCACTTCCTTCTGACCGCCACATTTTCCCACTTATGTATGTATGTACATATATACAAAATTTGCACTTTCTTAAAACGCCACTATTCTCCAATGGATACGTTAAAATATTTTGAGCTTGGACGGTCGTATGTATGTATATTCAAACAACAATAACCAAGGGATGTTTTACTTACACATATCCCAGGAATAATTTTTCAATTTATTTTATTACTTATTTAAAACCCAATTTATCTAAAGTGAACACATCACTGAGAGAGCAAATGACTTGATTTGCTCGCATTGCACTTTTCTAATTTCTTTTTTAGTATTAATTTTCTGTGACGCATTTATAAATTATTTACTATTGTTCAGAAAAGTTCTATACCTACACATTACTATACTATCACTATAATATTAAACATTTCTTTATATGTTTGCTCGTAGTAATTTGCTTAGTCGCAGTTGTTTTATCTGCCAGTACCAACACCAACCAAAAGTGTGGGCTTTGCACAGATGATTATACACCTGTTTGCGGCAAGGCAAAGAAAGCAAGCAGCCAGGAACGTTTGAAAACATTTGGCAATAATTGCGTCATGGCCAAATTCAACTGCCAGCATCCCGACGACCGTAAGTTAACTTGCACAAAAAGAAGTATCTCAAAATTGTCTTCACTCTCAATTCTTTTCAGAATTTGACGTAAAATCGAATGGCGAATGTGGTGGCAACGTCAGCGTACTTTTATCTACTTGAAGCGGATGTTTAAATCCATTTTGAACTTATTTGCAGTACAATAAATAATCAACAAATTTAATAAAGAATATATACTGCATTTATACATAACGACTTGTAATTTTATTTTATAATATGGGATATATAATCATATTTTGTTGTACACTTCTAAGACAAAATCAGGCTCAAATGCACGACAATCCATTTGTATCTTATTTAAAATAACACAAATTTCATTCTCTTCTCCAAACAACCTCACGCTCGCATTTTTATTATTAATTGTATATATTGTAATCGTTTATAGTAAAAGCGAAGCCAAGAACTAAAATGAAAAATAAAAGAATTCTTGAGAAATATTCTCTATAAATAGTAATTAATCAGATATTTAGAGAAATTTACTCACATTTTAAATAAGTTTCATAAAAGTTGACTCCTTACTCAAACTTCTAAAATATGGATTCCTATCGAATCAAAACTAAAATCTAAAAACGAAAAATCGTTAATTCGATTTTCGTTTTCAATAATTTGCAACGATTAATTTAATGCTGCAGCTCATTGTGGACTCTAATTTTGTTGCTTCACTTTGTAATCAGCCAATGCAGCCTTAATGGCATCCTCAGCCAGCATAGAACAATGCAATTTGACTGGTGGTAGACGCAATTCCTTTGCAATATCTGTATTTTTTAGATTTCCAGCTTCATCAATTGATTTTCCCTTAACCCATTCTGTGGCCAAAGAGCTGCTGGCAATTGCCGAGCCACATCCAAATGTTTTAAATTTAGCATCGATAATTTTTCCATTTTCATCAACTTTAATTTGCAATTTCATCACATCACCACAGGCCGGAGCACCCACCAAACCAGTACCGACGTTCTTATCTTTTTTGTCAAGTGAACCAACATTGCGTGGATTCTCGTAGTGCTCGACAACCTAAATCAAAAGCACGAGAAGTTGAAATATATCATTATAAAACAAACCACAAACCACCGGAAGCAACCAGAAGTACATAAGTACCTATTTTAAGAAGAAAAATTTGTAAATTTACTTACATTTTCGTGGTATAAAGCCACCGGAGCGCTTTGGACACGTTTCAACTGTGCTTGCAGTAGACGGGAAGCCCGTGTTAGCGACATTTCTTAATAATTTGGAATTATTTTTCACTGGGATAATGTTCAATTATAACT
Source organism: Clusia tigrina (assembly GCA_920105625.2). NCBI lineage: Eukaryota > Metazoa > Arthropoda > Insecta > Diptera > Clusiidae > Clusia > Clusia tigrina. The sequence goes on along the minus strand of OV050031.1, from coordinate 32,810,407 downwards.
CTATTTCGATTGTGAAATTCTTTTCCTCCCTATTCTTGCAACGACGACTTTACTACTGCGCGTTTAATTCCTTTCGTGTTTATGCAATACAATAGAATGACAGATGGGAGTAGAGAAAAAACTATGCGAATAATATTCGTCGAATTTCCTAATTATTCTGAATATATTATTGCGTAAAACAATTTCAGCAATAAAATATTATTTAGAAAGAAAATTTTAAAAGTAATTCTAATTAAAATTTTTACAAAGCTTATATTGAAGCCAAGTAAATAAATCTATATAAAGCATTTGCCGGCAGTCATTTAAATCACAGTAAACAAATGTCAAAGCAAGTATCCATTCACAATGAATTCATAGCAAAGTCCAATAGCACGCGTTTCAAATAAGAATGATGGAATATAGAATTTGGATATTCGAAAATAGAGACATAAATTTGTGACGATTGTATTGCTTTTCCGTTGACAGCTAATGCTACTTATTTTGTGGTGTGATTATTCTTAACTCTTGAAGGTATAATTATATAAATTTATCGGTTTCGGTATTTCCTGCTGCTGTCGTGGGCAGATGCGGCAGTCTCGCGAACGCTAAGGAAGGTAGTACTGCGACACAGCGGCGACCTTGTTGGTAGCTAGATAGCGTAGCGACAAGGGTAGATTTTTTAAAAGTTCCCTGACACAAATTTAGAATGCTTATTTTGGTTCACACAATTAAAACAGTTTATTTAAAACAATTAGTAATTCAGTTCATTAGCCGTTTAATTAATGTTTATTACATCACACAATTAATTGGACGGTCAATCGATGGACGTGAGATTCCATGTATGTATGTGTATTTGGCGTTTGCCCGTACACTCTTCACTCGATTGATGTAAAATCACTGATGCACGAGAGAAAAATAAAAAAGTACTCTTGAATTTAAAAAATGTTTAAAAAACACCAACTACAATTATTATTTTCACAAAATTTTTTGTTGCGATGTAAGGGATGGACATTTTGGTACTATAAAAAAAAAAAGTTTATAATAGTTTGAAAACAATGAAAAAGTACTAGAACCAAAATAACTGTGCTTCTTATGCGCCATACAAAAAGGTTCCCTAAATGGTACGAAAGTACGTAGTTGTGCAACAGTATAAAATTTTAGTTTGCTTCACGTTGTTGCGGTGAACATACTTATAATGAGCGATGCGGATGATTGGGTACATTCTTACAGCCCATCGGTTGCCTATCGGATGTGTGAAACAGCGCACTTTGTTTTTGAATGGGCCGCTACAAAAATTTGCCACTTTATCTGTTCTACTAACAGCTGTATTAAGTTTTGAGTACAATAGCGAAGAAAATTTCTTTTGAAAGAAATGCCGTCCGCTGAGTCAGCTGTTTATAAAATATTCGTATAATTTTGATGTTTATGAAAAAAGTGACAACTTTTTGTAGCGGCCCACTCACAAACAAAGTGCACTGTTTCACTCATCCAATAGGCAACCGATGGGCTGCAACAATGTAGCCATTAACTCGTGACTCTTATACGGTTTATACATAAATAATATTCAAACATTACTATGTAATCAAATGAACTTGCGCGGAAGAAAGGCAAAATTTTAAATGAGTGACGTGCTGAGATAGCAGCAAATATTATTATTGATGAACTGCTGTATGAAGATGAGGAAGAGGAGATCCAACCGAAGAACAAAAATGAATGTCAAAAAATTGGCTTTTAAAGAAAGAATAATTTTCAAATTATAGGCTGTTGAAGGAATTAAAAGAAAATGATCCAAAATACTACAGAAATTTTATGAGGATGAACGAAATAACAATTGGAAAATTATTGGACATGATGAAATTTAACCAATTTTCATTGTTTTCAATTGCCATTTTCGTTTGCTTCACAATTCACTGTCTTCCCTTTTTCCTTCACTGCGCGGAGAGCAAAACTAAATTCTGAGAACGCTTGTTTTCAACGAACTAAGTGAGTAAAAGCAATACACAACGACACACACGAGGCAACCGTCGCGGCAACCAACACAAAATATCAAAATATTTGGATATTTCTGGCAACGGTTGCGGCAACACGCGTTCCAACGAGCAACAAAGCTACACACGAAGCAACATGCCTTGGTTGCATCAACGGTTGCCTCGTGTGTAATCAGCATAAGGGTGTATGCACACTTTGGTGTAACGCATTTATTACAAATTACATTTATACCGCCTGATTCTAATTCTTAAGTTATTTGCGTAGTATATTTATTTATGTGAAGTGAAATATAAAAATAATCGTTTTTATGAAGATATGAGCTGGAATATTGGACCGTGATTATATTTGTCCAGTGTTTCAATAATGCCTGTTTTTGCAAATGCCGCTCCAGGTGAAAATACGCCACCACTGCAGATGAATTAGGACCAAGAAGGTTTTAATGTATAAAAAAGATGGGTTTACGTACCATGGCGGCAACTTATCACTTTCTTCCAATATGGTCATTGCGCTCACCAATACACATGTGCAGGCAGCACCGTAAACCGGATTCACGCCACATACTTTGGCCTTCATGCGCTTGTTCATTGGATCTTTAAATTCAAACTCAGGATTTTTCGCATATTCTGACCAACCAACAGCATTCAAGGTGATCCTAAAGAAAGTGTTCTCCATGTGATTAGCATTGGGATACCCATGCGAACAAAAGCCCAAAGACCATAGTCTTGGATATTTCAGAAGAAGTTCGCGTGTGTATTCAATTTGAGCAAGTATACCCACTAGAACGCACCAAATGAAGAAGCACATGGTGATAACGTAGGAACTGAAAAGATTTGCAGATTAATTGGTTATCGTAGATGTTTATACTACACCAAGAAAGTTGCAGATAAGGATATGAAACTGAAACTCCACACAAATTAAAAAAAGAAAAATATAATGATTGTGGGATTATAAGTATGAACGTTAAGTGAGTTTTTGACGCTAACCCCAAAACAAATTTGATCCAAGCACCAGTTTTGTACGTCATGAAGGATAAATAAAGGCAAATATATGTAATTTCGAAGGAAAGCTTCGTATATCGAATATTAGGCACTGTTAGTAATCGATGAGCGCCGTCTACCTTCTGTCCAGTAAGCATGACTAACATGCCTAACATACATACATTTGTCTGAGTTTCTCCTTCACCATTTACTAAATATGCGTTTGCAATTTTTCGTCAAAGTCCCACCTACCGTTCTGAGCTTCGTATCACTGCTGGCACTATGTCCTTTCACTCACTACCGTAAGTTTCAAATCCTCGTATATAGCCACCTTGTAATAAACTCACGGAAATATTAAGTAATTGTGGAACTGTATTGGACGGTCAAGATCCCGATCGTAAAAATAGTATTGGGAATGCTCGACTACCTGTTGCGCTATAACTGGAAATGGTAAACATACGCCTTTAACCACTTGCGCGTCTTCCAAAATGCAACTGAAATGATTGATTGATATTTTAATTTACGATAGATCTGTCGAAATATGGCATTAAGGTAATTATTACTTGTAGCAAGATTTGTGTTTGAGGTATGGGAATGGTCTCTGCTTTAGTTTTTCTCGCATTTGTGGAATTTCTTTTAAATGAGCACATGCCAGTATAAAGCTGGACCAGCTGCTATAACTTGCTATAGGAGCAAATACCATTTTGTCTGTACACCAATATTCAGTATACGCTTCAATGTAGTTAACAGTTCCTAAGAATTAATAAAGACTTATAATAATCTTTTCAATGCATAATTTTCATTGTGGAGCCATGGAAGGAGGTTAGAAGCAAAGAGATGACTCTTCTTTTCGACACAAATTGCACAAGTCGAATGGTACGATATAAGGACGCTCGATCAAGATGGCACAGGCAAATTATGTGACTAGAAAAAAGAGATAAGTTTATAGTCAATTAGAAACATATTTATATTTGTCTCAGTCACAAAATGCCACCATAGTGAAATTAGTTAGTTTTTGGTTTTGTTAGAATTCCGTCGTCACTATCCGATCATAATTTGCTTCATTAATTTGTCTCTAACCTCCTTAAAGTTGGAGCATTTGGATATATGAGGTCTCATTACCATTAAAATTTTGCTTTACGAAATTAACACCTATGTCAACAGGTATGCTCTCAAATCCACACGCCGATACAATATAAACATTGTGTTTTTTGGCTTCTTCGTTGTACTTGAACTGCATTAATTCCATAAAGTATACATCTGCATTTAAGTCCACATAATGGGTACCGGACGAAATACACGCTGTGATTAGTCTCTCGCTAAGCAGTTGGTAGGGCCCGGAACAGTTCACCACAATCTGAAAATCATTTGAATTGAAATTAAAATATTTGAGGTCGATATTTACGGCAAATTTGGTTGATGACATACGCGACACTTTGCTGTCATACATTCAAGTTTCTTTACATCACAAGCATCCGACACAAAAATCGAAGTGTCCGAAAGGTCCACTCCCGTTCTAATCCCAACATCGTGTAGCACTCTCTGAAGTTTTTCCTATAGATTGAATTCCATTTTAATCGAATTAATACAAAATCGACAATCGCATTTACTTCATTTCTGCCTGCTATGGCCCAACGATAATTCTTTAAGGTTTCAACAGCTTTCAGAACCGTGTACTGCCCAATCAGCCCACTTGCTCCAAAAATAATAATATCCAAATTATCAGACATTGAAACTCCGAAAAGATGAAAACCTAATTAAATTAAACGAAAAGTTTAGTTACAACAAAACTAATTATCTAATTTTTACACAAAATTTTCGTCATGGAAAATATTTGGTAGATTGTATAAATGAGAGACGAAATGAAGCTCGTTACATATTCAGGCCAGCTACTCTAACGATAAGCTAGCAATTGAAAGCGAAAACTTTGGAAAAGTCTTGTGTTGGAATCTGAGGGTGATCTTTAATACCTTCAAAACCTTTCCCAAACAGACGCCACCAATTACTCTCTTTAGTAACAGTCAAAGGAATGAAAACACCAATTCCACCAAATCAGGAGCGATATGGAAGTTGAGCAGAAAGTGTCGTAGAACTGAATACTAAGACATGTATATCAGGTGATCCCTGCTCGCAATAATACCATTTACGGACGCTGGACGCGTTCCTACTAAGTTCGAGGAAAAAAAGATAGTCGCGGAATTCAAAATCTTGCATCAAACAAAGCTCCCCAGGGGTTGAGTTAGTGAGTACTTACAGAATGGGGATACGCGATTATAGGTCTAATCAAGAGCCTTTGCGTCTATCCCATTAAGACCGTTGTTCATGATGAACAATCACATCCTGCGAGAAGTAACCCTGCCATTAAGCACGGATCTAGACTATGTAGTCTATAAATACCTCCCCTACTCCAGGGTGCCAAGCGACCCGTGCCCATTTGATGTGGGGCAGCCAAGGGTAACCTGCTGTCTTAACACGGAGCCTCACTGATACCTGGCCCCCCAGTCGGTATTGTGATCTTACCAAGTTACGAGGGGGTCTATAACGCGGCGGACACCCCCACACTCGTGGGAACACATGGACAAATAATTAAAATACAAACATTAAAAAAAATTAGCGGAAGATTACACCGCATCACAACTTGCGAATCGGGTGTAGGAATACCGCCAAGATACCGACCGCCAGGAGAAAACGTCTAAAAAACAAGCGGAAACAAGGACACGGAAAAAAGCTGGCCCTGAAGGGAAAGCTGCCGCTGCCGGTGGCACAATAGGATCTACAATCACACCAGGTGGACTAACCAGACACAGCGTTGTTACAGGAGGCCCAGCTTCTCTTCTACCGTCGAGCACGTTGTGGTTTGGAGACATCCGCAGGACGACGGGCTTCTTGTACATGAGGTACCGAATGGAGGCCTTGCCATCTAATGTGGCAAAAAATTAGACCCGAAATCGTGTCAAAACTACACTTCCCTATACAGCTCGAGGAATGTAACAGAGGTATCCCCTCTGCTGGACAAAGTAGCTAAAACGAAGGAAGACAAACGCACTCTGGAAAACATCTTAGCGAGGGGTCCGGGGGCAGCTATGCTGGCGCCGCAAGGACAATCAGAATGGCTGTTCTACCCAAGCCGTTTCCCGAGCAGGTCCTTACACGAGCACATCTCCGTGCTACTGAGTAAGCACTCGTGGACACCTTAGCGAAGGGCTGGAAAACGCCGATTGCCTTCGAAGGAATCTACTTTCCCCCAGGAGATATACTGGTGGATTGCCTCGACAAAGAAATTGCGGAGTCCCGAAACTACCTGGCTGGAAGGGAGTGGACCTGACGACGTGTCAGGGCGACAATTTGCCAGGTATTTACGGTATTTTTGCCCAAGGTTGCAGGGAGGGATGACAGCACGCTGCTCGTGACTCAGAACGGCTTACTCCATACCTCGTTGTGGAGAATATTTAGGAGCAAGGAGGAAAATAATGGCAATCTGCTGACGATAGGGATCGACGACAAATCCGGAAGCTTTCTGTACCACAGGCTGGTCGTGTGCCTGTACACTTGCATAGGCCTCGAATAATCAGGGCTGCAACGACAACAATTACCACTCCTACCGGACCGGTACAACCAGTTATACCAGAGGATGTCGCAACCAAGGTGGCTGATGAGATGGCGTTGGCTAATGTCACCGAAGTAATCAGTATTCTACCTCGCGAACATAAGGGTGATGAGGAGCGTTTAGCTCAGATACAGCTAGAGGCTACATGTATGCCCGTTGGCACTGCGTCAGTGGTCTATCAAACTCTGACGGAGGAGGACGAACCCATGCACTAGAAGGAATGACCAGCACCTAGGTGGCACAAATAAACCTGCACCACGCTAAGGCCGAATCCGCGGTATTGCCGAGGTGCTTACCAAATAACAATTTGGGCTGGTGCGGATTCAGGAACCCTGGGTGCACAAAGGGTCAGATCAAGGGCCTGACAGGAAAAGACATACGGATAACGTAAGATATTCGATCCACTTGCCCCAAGTGCACAAAGGGTCAGGTCAAGGGCCTGACAGGAAAAGACATACGGATAACGTAAGATATTCGATCCACTTGCCCCAGAGCTTGCACCATCCTACGAAATACCTCTAACTTTCTATATCTTTCAAAATACCTCTCCGGAGACTTAGTCGCTCTTTAGGTACCCGTATCCCTCAATGGAAGAACGAAAGAACTGGTGATAGCATCAGCATACTTCCCAGGTGATGGAAAATGCGCTCCCATGGACGCAGTTATTAAGCTGGTGGAGTACTGCAACTCCAAAGGACTGCCCCTGCTGATTGGACGACGCCAATGCGCACAACGAACTTTGGTAATAAGAGATAGGAAGGAGGTATTAGACATAACTGTGGGGAACTCTTACTTGAAGGGTTTAGTCGAAAACTGGACTGTCTGCTGAGCCTTCAATGTCCGATCACTGATCGACATTGGGATCAATTAACCCAGAGTCATTAACACAATAACTTGCAGGAAAACAAACTGGGAGCCCTCTTCTAGGAATCTAATGCACAATATTAACCAGGTAAATCTGGGAAAGTTCAGAAGGAACTCACTCGCACTTGAAAAAAGTCAAATCTACCAATGATTCATCTTGGTGGATAAGCTTTCAAACCTCAGGGTAGATGACTAAGGGCATAGGGGGATGGGACGGTGGCTCCCACTAACTACAACAAGTAAATTAGAAGTGCTAAATGTACAAGATTCAGGCAATACTGTGAGTGTCTCTGGAACTTCGGAAACTAGCCCACTGCACAAAGCTCTAGCAAAGGGACACGCCATATCTCATCGCTCACTCTCAGGAGGGACGATGGAAGCTTTACTGAGAATGAAGAAAAAGCTACGCTTCATCACTTTTCAGGGTCCTTTATATGCAAAGAAGGCAGATGTAATGCTGGCACATTACACAGACTCAATAAAGAGGACAGAAGCAAATATGATACAGCAAAAGCCATCTGTAGTGGTGACTAACTAAAATTGACCATCAACAATTTAAAACCATTCAAGTCGCCAGAGGTGGATGGAATCTTTCCAGGCCTGATACAAAAGGGCATTGATTTCATCTTCCAACCTTTACTAAAGATTATTAGGACTAGTCTGGCACTGGGGTAGATACCAAGCCTATGTAGGCAGTATTTATTCCGAAGGCTGGGAGAAAGGATTCACTTCATCCCAAAGACTTCAGGCCAATTTGCCTAACCTCGTTCAACCCGAAAACCGCTGAAAAGGCCGTGATAACTTCATCAGAACACATACTCTTGCGAGTGTACCTGTTCATCCGAACTAGCATGCATGTAGGGCGATTTCCATGCGCTATATGCTTGCTGAAACTGCTCTGTATCAGCTGGCGGAAACACTTCAGCAACTCCCCGATGATAAGGAGGTGGCACTAGGCTTCATTGGATATCGAAGGAGCCTTTGACACCTCACCTCGGAAATAATATTTCTAGGTATTATACTAGACAGAAAACTATTATGGAGGTCTCACATCTATGAGACAGCAAAGCGAAAAGATCTCACATGATATGCAGATCAGTTCCGGGGAAAAATTGGGGATGCAATCCCAAGATCTAGCGGTGGATGTACATCATGATAGTACGTCCAATGATCACTTATGGAGCGGTTTTCTGAGCTAAGAAAGTAATACAACTAACCATTCCTCAGGCACTAGGTAAAAAGGGGTTATGAGAACTTGTCCTACAGCCGGCATGGACGTCATGTTGCCCCTACACCCCTACACATATTTTTGTGGAAACACAAGAGAAGTGGGCTCTGTATATAATGACGAGAGCAGGAAACGGTCCTGAAAGTCTCATCGGGAGTCAGATGGTCGAAACATTATCAAAGGCCATTGCAGACATCCGTATACCGAACGATTTCACACACACGCACTACAGTTTTTTAAAACAGAGTGGAGCTACAAAAACGCATGAAGTGGTCTCAGCGAAGTCTACAGGTTAGATCAGTCCACGATCACCTAGTATACCGACGGGTCTCTCACAGAAGAAGGTTCTGGCGCGGGTGTATTTGGTCCAAAACAAATAGTAGGCAAGCATACTAGCATCTTCCAGGCGAAAATCCACTCTATTGAGAGATGTATACACAATTTAATATTGAGAAAGGTTATGAGCACAAGAAAATTGGCATCCTATCGGATAGCCAAGGGGCCATTAGGGCACTTACCTCTTACCAGGAACGAAACTGGTATGGGAGTGTATCAAAAAACTCAATACTCTTGGCTCACACAACAAGGTTACTACTATCCTATGGGTTACAGGACACACCAGCATAGAAGGAAACGAGATTGCCGACGAACTTGCAAAGATGGAAGCTGTAGAGCCCTTTAATGGCCCAGAACCCTTCTGTGGTGTAGGAAAGGACAAGCTGTTCAACCAACTTAGGTTGATGAGGTACATCTTAGGCACAAGTACTGGGTTGATATCTCATACATGGTGATGATGGGGTCACCTCGGACAGATTCTGCATATCTATCTATTTTTAGGACCAAAGCTTTTGCACTTTCCTACTACTATTGAATCTTAGTCGCAAATGGTCGTTGTGTCGTCAATCACTCAAGGGTACCAACATGTACTTAGGTGCGTGCCGTAATTGAGTGTCTGGCGGAAGTTGGGTCTATCACCTCCACGTGGTGACGGCTGGTAACAATTGCGCATCAGATGTCTGGTGCGACTTGTTAATTCTGATAGGGCGCGCCAGGCAGCTGGTACGCGATTGGCTAAGATACATCAGGCAAACTCACTAGGGCGACCACCTCTGGGGTGTGATAATTCTTGCTTCAATGACTCAACTAGCTATGCCGATGGGGAGCATTAAGCTCCCTGGCAACCGGGCTCTGTCATAGTCGACCATCCCAGTCCCGATGTAGTATTGTAGACTGCCGAATCTGCTAAGGCGATGGATCAACAACAAAAAAAAGAAAAATATAATTACAAAAACTTGAATACACGGGAATTGTTCGCGACAGAACTCGCGAACCCAATGGAGCATCAGCTCTGTGATGACGGTTCGCGGGGCAATGCTCTTACCAGCAGGAGCAGTACTCATTTGCCTCAGCGCATGAAACCAGGGGCTAAGCAGATAGGTCACAAAGGCCAACCAGTGAAGTCTGGTGCATTAGCACCAGCAACACCCAGCAAAACATCAGCATCAGCCACACAGACCAACGTAGCTGCTTCAACATCGGAGTCTTCTGCTCTTGCACTACCCAAACAAAGAAGTAGGCCAGCGGCGGCTGATGTTTCAAGAACAGGAGACCCAATACAGAGGGCAGATGCAGCTGCAACACCAGCATACAGCGGTGTAGCTCTGTGGCCCAAACGGGGTGAGAAGGCAACAGGATCTGAAGCTGTTGCAGGAAATAGGCCGGGATCGCGGGGTCATGAAACCCGACGCATCCCAAAGGTTCCACCTCCTGGACAACCTGGAACAATCGACGACCCACTGAGGAGAGGACTTAGCGGGGCAGGCTGCAGGTGGTACCTTAGGTACCTAGAAAAAGGGCTTGAACAGAATGAAGCTAGGAAGAAGGCTGGGGAGCACAAAATTAAGCCAGATGAAGCGGCGTCATCATACCAACAGACGGACAAAAGAGGCAGTAGGTTCATAACACCACCACAACTGGCAGAAGTCAAGAAGCCAAAGTTCACCGACAAATCCGACAAAGGCACCGCAAGGGCATCGGAGAGAGCTGCGAGTAAGACCTATGCAGACGTGTCGAAATCGGTTTGGATGGCAGTGCTACCGAAGGAGTACCCTGAGGTGAATCTCACACCCGCGGAGATAACTGCCCTAGAAGAAGCTATCATTGTGGAAGTGGCGAAATTAAAATTTGAGGGCATCCATTTCCGTCCGGGGCACGTACTCGTTGATTGCAAGGATGTGCAGACAGCAGACTGGCTTAGACAAGCTGCCCCTATGCTTACGGCGTGGAAGGGGGCACCATTAGTTGCATGCTCGGGAGATGAGGTACCCAGAGCACATGTAGTAACTATCTTCCTCCCTAGAAGTTCGGGTCAAACGATCGAGCAGATCATGGCCTTGATTAGTGCTCAAAATGAGGGGATTAACACACCTTTATGGAGAGTGCTCAAAATCAAGGAAGAGGGCAATGGACAACTGATTACGTTGGCATCGATGAGCAATCGCTTGAAGCCATCAAGACATCAGGTAACACCATCAACTACAGGTTCGGCGAGGTTACAGTCCATGGCATTGCCAAGGACAAACAACAATAGTGCAGCACAGCTCCCGCAGAACCCGTTCCAGAAACATCGGAGGCGATGGAGACGGAGTGTATACTACCGGATGTAAGCGACACGGAGGGCATCAGCCAAGACCTCCCCGGCACAGTAAATCCTTTTGAGGATGAAGACAATCTGCTGCTAAGTGCAGCAGCTTGGGCAGCAGCTTGGGCAACAGCCTATAACTTCTCCTTATATGAGTGACGGATCAGGTATCAAATGCGCCCAGGTTAATGTCCATCATGCAAAATCTGCTTCGGCAGTAATTGCAAGGACATTTACTAAATTTAACCTGGGCATGGTATTGATCCAAGAACCCTGGCACTATAAAGGTGCAATCAGAGGGCTGAGCTGCGACAGCGGAAAGGTAATATGGGACATTGCACCCAGAGCCTGCATCTTGCTTAGTAAAAATATTAATTATATTTGCTTTACAGAATTCATGACGAGGGACTTAGTTGCAATCCAGGCTCTCATTAACATCGAGGGTAGGAAACGAGTCATTGTAGTGGCATCGGCATATTTTTCGGGCGAAAAAATCTCACCGCCGCCCGCAGAGGTGCGGCAATTGGTGGACTTTTGTGACAGAAACAATCTGCCACTTTTACTGGGATGCGATGCCAATGCACACAACACGATATGGGGCAGCACTGACGTCAACAGTCGGGGTGAGTACCTTTTAGAATACTTAGTAGCATCTAACCTAGAAATCTTAAATGAGGGTAACAAACCTACATTTGTAACCAGGGTTAGACAGGAGGTCTTAGACCTAACTTTGGCTAGTCCGAGCATTGCTAGGATTATAAGAAAATGGAGGGTTTCTAACGAGGAATCATTATCTGATCACAAGATAATTGAATTCTCTTTAGGAGGCCTAGACATTCAAGTACCATTCTATAGAAAACCCAAGAAAACTGACTGGGAGAAATATAAAGAAATACTTAATTGTAATATGGAAGGGATTGCATCGAGCAAACTCATACGTAATCACTATGAGCTCGAAGACAGTGTGACTCAATACTGGATGCCTTCCATAGCAGCTGTCCCGTAAAACCTAGGGGCAATGAAAAAGACGCAGTTTGGTGGAATAGCTATCTTTCTGCACTTAGAACTGAAACCCGCTACCTAAGTAATAGGGCAAAGCGGAACGGGCAATGGCAGGAGTAAAGGGCTAAACTGACAGAATATAATAAAGAGATAAGAAAAGCTAAACGCACTAGCTTTTGAAGTTTCTGCGAAAGCATATCCTCTTTACCAGCAGCAGCGAGGCTATATAAAACTTTGGCAAAGGCAGGACCGGACATAACAATGTCCCTAAAGAAGGAAGATGACAGCTATACCACGAACGACCGTGAAAGGGCAGAGCTACTACTAATGACACACTTCCCAGAATTTGTGGCAGTAATGAGCAATGGATCGAGGCATAGGCCAAGCAATCCCAATCCCAACTCGGATATCAGAAGAGTTTCGGCAGATATTGTATCTGCGGCAAGAATAGATTGGGCCTTAACTACCTTTCAACCATTCAAGTCTCCAGGTGCGGATGGTATTTTCCCGGCTCTGTTACAAAAGGGCATAAAGGAATCACTACCGTTTTTGATAAATATCTACCAAAAGAGTCCAGCTCTTGGGTACATACCGACAGCTTGGAGGAGGGCAAAGGTGGTGTTCATACCCAAAGTGGGGAAAAAAGACACCGCCCACCCTAAGTCCTTCAGACCGATAAGCCTGACATCTTTTATGTTAAAAACATTTGAAAAAGTTGTGGATAACTATATAAGATGCGGAGTCTTAGAGCAGGTGCCTTTGCACCCCAATCAGCATGCTTACAGAGCGGGCAGATCGACAGAGACCGCTCTTAAAAGTCTAGTAGATCTAATTCAAAAAACACTTGAGGACAGGGAAATAGCTATTTGCGCATTCCTTGACATAGAAGGAGCCTTCGATAATACGTCACATGATGTAGTAAAAAGGGCATTAGATATAAGAGGAGTAGACTCAATGACATCAAACTGGATGGCAGAAGTTCTTCATACCAGAACGGCAGAGACATCTGCTGGAGGCGAAACAATAACTATCACCACAACCAGAGGCTGCCCACAAGGAGGGGTTCTCTCGCCTCTTATGTGAAGCTTATCGTTCCATTTACCAGGAAAAGGAAGCTTCCGACATGGAAAGACATTCAGCTGCTGGGTGAAACCATTATACCCAAAGCCGAAACTAAGTATCTAGGGGTAACTCTAGACAGCAAATTAGCATGGAAAGCTCATGTTGAAATGATTTCATTAAAGGCCAAGCGTGCTCTAATGATGTGCACGAGACTGGCGGGCAAAACATGGGGCTGCAAACCCAGTATCTTATACTGAATGTACACAATGATGATTCGTCCAATAGTGACATACGGAGCAATCGCATGGCATAATAGAACTGAACTTCAGTCAACGCAAATGGAGTTGGCAAAAATTCAAAGACTAGCGTGCATAGGTATAACCGGGGCAATGAGAACCTGTCCTACAGCAGCGCTAGAGGTAATCTTGGACTTAACCCCGTTACACTTGGTTGTACGGAAAGTGGCAATAGGTACTTTAATTAGAATGTCGGGAGATAAGACAAGGTCCAGGGCATAGAAAGGGCTATGGAACCTGAGAAACCCGCTCAATAACTCTCTTCTAGATTATCCACAGGACAAGACGAGTAAGAAATTTGATTTTGAGAAACACTTTGTGGTAAAACTAAGTTACAAGAAGGAATGGAGCAATTTAAACGCTGCGTACTCCTTTAAGGAAAATACGATCATGTGGTATACGGATGGGTCAAAAACCGATAGTGGTACCGGAGCGGGGCCAAATACCCCCGCTCCGGTCCTAGAATCAAATACTCCGAGCAAATGGGTTATATCCAAGTATTTTCCAAGCAGAGATTCTCGCCATCGAAAGATGCACGCAGTTTAATCTAAACAGAGGCTATAGAAGACGGGAAATAGCCATACTTTCTGACAGTCAAGCGGCCATTCGAGCATTAAGCTCGTATGAAGTGGACTCTAAGCTAGTATGGGACTGTCTACAGAAATTGAATCAGTTGGGAAAGTACAACAAGGTTAGTTTATGATGGGTCACTGGCCACATGGGTATCCGGGGCAATGAACAAGCGGACGAACTTGCCAGAAAAGGGGCCTCCATGGCAATGATAGGCCCAGAACCTTACTGTGGCATAGGCAGAGGAGTATGGCAAGAAGTACTTAGGGAACAAGAAAGGCAAGAAGGCAGGAACTTTTTGCAAGTCATATTGGGCTAAGGCAATCAAAACTACTTTTGGGCAACTACAACTGCAAAAGATTCAAATTTTGCATTGACTTGCCCAAAAACAGCTGACCGGGCTTTTGACTGGTCACTGTAAGCTCAAGGGACACCTGAGCAACTTAGGAATCGTTTCAAGCACATATTAGGCAGCTGTGGAGCACTGATGCACAGCAGATACAAAAGCCTGGGATCATATTTGATACCAGGTAATGAAATAGCAAAGCTAGATCCAGCTGATATCCTAGTATTTCTAAGGATAACAAAGATGGATGAGTTTCTATAGGGTTATCCTATATTAGCAGAGGGTTGTACAATAGATATTTTAGGTCTCAGTACATGACATACTCCCTTTACATTACATTACATTACAGTCGCAAATTTAATCGAAAAGGTTTGAAAATCGATACAATTCATTCATTATGATGAACCTAAAATCTATTTAAATTTCCTGCTAGATAAATCTATAGTAATATGTAATATTGGTTGACAATTAGTTGCATTTCGTTAGGCTACATGCATATTGGAGTCTCAGTGTCTTTGGACCATCTACGGAGTACAGGGTTAAGTAAGTACTTTGTAACATGATAGCGGCATTCATCAAGTCAAAGTATCTACAGATTTACAAGAACGATATTTTTTTCAGACTGCAACATTACTTTCAAATTTTGTTTCAATTTTTTATTGGATACTTTTCCTTTTCTTCCTTTTCTTTCTTCTTTTTTTAGAACCAATATCGTTTTAAGGTCAGTTGAATTTTATATATTTTTCATTTTTTGGCTCTTTCTACAAAAGGATACCTATTCAGTCAATCTGTCACCAAAATAAAAAATGCATTGCTTGGTATACTTCCGGGTTGCGATTTGTTTGGCCATTAACATTCAGTGTCCCAATTTAATTTCAATTTACAAATATCAGATTTGTTTGTATCAAATTTGTTCGTAAATAAATTAAAAATAGTTTACTTAATCCGACTTCCGTCCAAAAATAAGCGCAAAAAAACATCACATTCATAAACTCAGTGGATGAATAACTTCCAGCAATTCAGCGGGAACGACCCTAGAACGCATTGCTGCATTTAATAATCCATTAAAGGCCCAAATACAATAACAATAGAGCCCGAGGCGAGAGCGAGTCTCGGATGACATCTCGTTTTGCACTGTCTTGCATTCTAAAATACAATAAACAAAGTGCCAGCCATATTTACACAAAAGCAAAAGTGCTAAAGAACCATTAAAAACTAAATGTTTTGGAATTTTCTATTAAATAGAATAAACGCGCAGCCATAAACAGCAAAACAGAAATAAACAAAGGCGCGTTACAAAACAGTTGATTACTTTGACAAATTGTCTCGCACGAGACCGCGAGAAATCTCTTATTTTTTAGAATTGCTCGCCCCGCTAAATCGCATCGCGCATTATTGTACATTGTACAAAATATTTTTTTTCATTTCATCCGAGACTCGGTCTCGCACTCGCCTCGCGCTCTCGCGTTGGTATTTGGGCCTTAAATGCTTTAAGGTGGAAAAACGATGTGCTGAGTACGGTAGCCAAGAAAATTTCCGCTCAGTCAGCTGATTGAAAAAAATTCGGAGAATTCTGATCGGTTGGGCATCCGATGGGGTGCCAGAATGCAACCAATGATGAAGCCCATACAGCTGCAGCTACCGTTGTTACCACAAATTTGAAATATTAATCGTGAAAGAATTTTAAATAAATATGCTTAAATTCGTATACAATACCACGCGATATTATGAATTTAACGTATATGAGATGAATAAAAAGTCTTATTTAATGATAATGTAAAATTTTCATTTTTCCGAATAAGTATGCCTTTTTTACAAAGCAAGTCTGGTAACGTCAGATTTGTCATCCATTATTTAAATTTAATAATCAGCTGTTTTCTCTTTTGCATCCCCGCAAAGTAGAAAATTTTAAAAATTGCGCTTCAATCCCAGCTTCAGCTTCTCATTGCGTGCCCTTCCATTTAAGAAGCCGTGTTGTATTTTTGACGGCGCTTCAGGCATGAGGCTCCGCCGCACATTGTGTTTCAGCACTTAAGCTCCTAAATAATTTTTAAAGTAGGTTAATTAATGAAAACATAATCAATTAAAATTTGCAGACCCGAAATTAACACAGTTGATGAAATGGCCATGTTCAAAATAGCCCAGAGAGCCGACTCATTTTGACGTCTACGGACAAAGAGTGAGAGTAGGGAGGAGAAAAGTGAGCGGGCGAGATTTTTTATTTTGTTAAAAATTTCTGGACTAATTTTGACATTTGCTGATTTGACGTTTGCTGATGTGAAATTTACTGATTTCACATTTGCTGGTGTAAAAATTTTATCAACACGCAGAAATAAGATTTATTTTTAAATAATGAATTGGAGCCGAAGACACACAATGGAGCTCATACCGCATATGAGCAGAATCCATTGCTTTATAATAACGAAGTCCGAAGAATACGCCTTTTTTCGGAAGTCACGCTATCTTTTAATACCTGCAAAGCAGCAGCATTAGCATTATTTATTTTATTGTATTAAAACACAGATACTTTCTTCCTCACTATCCCTCATTTTTAAATTAATTATTAATTTTCTTCTGCTATAGATCTATGTTGCTAAAAGCAAAACAAAAATATTCTGACAACTAGCAAAAGTCAAAATAATGCGGCGGTGTTCAGACAACATTTTAGTATAAGAGTGTGGACCCATGTCAAAATGAGTCGGTTCTCTGAGGCCAATGTGAACATGGTCAATCTAATAAAATCGAGGTTTCAAAATATTACCTACAATTCATCAGTTAACTCTATTCATAAAATTTGCTCATCCCTTGAGCTCTGCCAATATGGCTATTGTGAACTAGCAACGGAATAAATGGATTCCATAATTTCGTTTCATTGCCATTCACGAAAATTATACCGAATATGTTCTAATGGGCAAAAAATACAATGGTGGTATATTTGTTCCTAAAAATTTCAATATAGAGGGAATTTTCTGATTGTATTTAAAAAGCCGGATTATCAAAAACAGCTGACCGCCGAAACAAACAATTAATGAAGAACACGTAGACGCATTCGAAACGAACTCAGTAGCTTGTGAAATAAACTAGTGTTTAACAGGAGAAACGTATAAAATATATTTATAATATAGAACGAAATGGAATTAATTAGATTGGTGGTAGTTGCATTGGCTCTGAGCCATATAAGCGCATCAGAGAACAACACATTCGTGGCCACGGATCAGTGGCAAGAAATTGTTGAAGGTAAGAAGAGCGGGCAAAAAATAAAATTTTAAATTCGCACAAAACTCTAACCTCATTATTTCCAATAATAATAAAAAAATAGGACAGTCGATACCCGCAGGACTACACGTGCGCATCAATTTGCAAACGGGTAAAAAAGAAGCAAAGCTACTGAACGAGTCTGATGAATCAGGACAAGGACAGCGACAGTTGGAGGGACATGGAAGAGCATTAGCGTCTGTAACGAATATTGAAGAGTCACCGCCTGATCGCATTAGTTCGACAAAGCAGAAGTTGCTTCTGGAAGCGAAAGAACCAGTGCCCAAAGAGGTCGAGAAGACAACAGACTGGTCGGAAAAGGTGAAATCTCTAAAGGAGCTCAAGAAAAGCTATGAGGATATACGCAAGCATTTCAAGACGGATGCGGAGGTAATTACTGAACTGTTGGGTGAATTTCGGAATCGGAGCAAGGCTTACCAGGAACCGCTTGCTACCGTGGCAAGAGAAATTCCTACAGTACTTAGAATTCTGGAAAATTTCGGTTATTTATTGCATCAGTATGATAACGCATTATTGTTCATCGATCAAGGTGGTCTGGAAGATCTAATACTGCCAATAGTAGTCAATCAGACCACTGTGAGCTTACGTGCACAAGCGCTGCGGGTATTGGGTACACTAACACAAAATAATCCAAAGGCACAAATAAAAGTGTTTGAGCTGAATTTTGGGGCGTACTTATCGCAGATTTTGATATCTTCAACGCAAAGAGAGGTTCTATCCACCGCTATATTTGCATTTGGCAGTCTGCTGCGAAAGTTTCCGCTGGCACAACAGCGCATATTCTCCACCAACGGGATACAAGCGTTGACTGCTGTTTTGTCCAAGGAGTGTGACTTGAAAATAAAAGCCAAAGCTGCTACAGTCATCAGCGATGTAATTGCGGAGAAGCGTCTGGTGCTCTCACTACCTGTTGCGGAGCAAGATGCAGTGGCCGTTGCACAGTACAACGAATTAGATTTTCCGAAATGGCTGAATTTGAATGCATACTGCGACACTATGGACTCCCTGATAACCACAAAGTTGTATGAACTTCTGGAGGAACCCAATTTGATGGAGTACTTCACACACGCTTTGGATAATACACGTGCGTACTGCATGACACTGTGGTCGCAAAGCCCTCAGTTGCGGCATACTTTAATAACCCTGAAGAGCCGCTATGTGCAAAGCAAGGAGGACTACCGCCTAGAAGTGGCTAAGCAAATCGACGAAGTATTCAGTGCACTGTATCAGACGGGAATGCCGCACTATGAATTGTGAATTTGAAGCGTTCTTTCTAAGCACAAACATAAACCGACTGTTTTTATTTTTTAAATATTGTAAATTTTCGTAGCTTAAATTTACTCGTATGATAACTATCACTGCAAAGTTCTGGTCTTTTTCGTATTACAAATTACGAATTTCCTCATGATTTATTAATTTTGCATACCAATTTTCGATTTAATTACATATAAATTAAATTTTATGAATTGTTTATTATTATTGTTTATTTTAGTGATATTAAATATTAAGATACACTTTTGGACAATTTTTATAATTTTCTGTTCACCGATAGATAAATAAATGCCAAATTAAGATCACATCTACTTTAAAGGCAGGGTCCAGCAATTAAGGCTTTTGCTTATAAGGGAACAGTGAAGGTCAATTGTTGTAGTTGAAACAAAGGCGCTTCATGACACCTTTCAGGTATGCTTCTATGCTGTATGGTGAAACTATCCTCATGTTAAGATGTGAAAATAATATTTTCATAATTAATTATGGTGAAGATATAATAAGAATATTTTCATATATATATATATATATATATATATATATATATATATATATATATATATATATATATATATATATATATATATATATATATATATATATATATATATATATATATATATATATATATATATATATATATAAATATTTTATAATGAATTAAGAATGTCGTCCTACCAATTTAAAGGTAGAGTTAAAATTAAGAAAAAGTAAACAAATGAAATAGGAGTCAAGAGGTGATATTTGTGAATAGGAATCCATCGCTCGCATGTCTAAGCTAATAATTTTATAAACAATTACAATAAACATCAGAATCTTGGATTTCGGTTAATGGATCTGTGGACAGTCTTTGGACCTGGATCCGATACATGTTTAGAAAATTCTCAGCTAGGTGAAAGTGGGCATTAGGCAGGCTGTTTGATACTAAGAAAACGTTTTTGCGTATGAAGCTGCCACTCCCATATCACGCAGCCGATATCTCTTATGAAATGAGGATGCAACACATCAAAGAAAGTCATAAAAACTACTACGCTAGAAACCTCAGTTGTAGAGTTTGTGCGTTTTCTCATATCCGGGCAGAATGAGGATATTTGTATTCCTCCATAAGGTTTTGAATTGGTGTTTAATTGCAAAAAAAGCTTTTTAACAACCCCTAAAAGCTCCTACGAAGTTGAATGCTGATTTGTAAGATTGGATGAAGCTTTGTAATTTTTATGAATGTTCGCTGAAACGGTACTTCTGTGGGTATGCGTACAACCATTCTCGTCTCCATTTATTTTCCGGTACTTTTGGTTTGTTAAATGAAACAATTTTTAATTTAACTTTTTAATTGTTACTTTTGCATTTAAAAGAAGTCAAACCCGGAAAACTCTTCCAGGGTTAAGACAGTCCAAAGCTCTTCTGGGAGATTTTAATCCTAAAAGAGTTAATTAATATGCCTCGGAGTAAAGTAAGAATCGTCACAGGCATTTTAAGCAGACATTGTAGACTCAACTACCATATGAACAAGTTGGGTATATCTTCAGATGCCATCTGTCGGTTCTGTGGAGAAAGTGACGAAACCTCACTGCACCTGATCACAGACTGCGGACCATTGGCACACAATAGACTCAGGTTTTTTGGAGAATATATCTTAGATATGAGCAAGATCCCTCAACTTGATTCCTCCAAAATATATGAATTCCTGTCAATTTACCGACTGGCAGAGGATTTATAGATGAGACTATCCTCATCTTTCAAATAAATAGGGGCAAGCAAAAACGCAGCGGCTGGTACTAATAGGCCCAAAGACACGGAGGATAGTGTGCGATTTCAGGAGGTCGTCGACGAGTATCTGGTGTACCAATCAACACTTCCTAAAATCGAAGCAGTAAAATGAAACAGGTCAGCAGAGGACAACTCGGACCGAGCGCTCAAAAACAGCCAAGGTTGCCGGGGCTTCAGAAGGAGACTCTACAAATAAGAAGGTCTACAGCGGCGTGGTCCATCACCACCTGCAGGTAGCGATAGTGGACGCCAACACTAACCGCGCACTCAAGCGCATCGCAAGTAGTGAAATCCCGAGGAGGCCAAGAGCCCGCATTTGGCAGCCAAGTATGCCGCCGTTGGACAAACACTAAAAGTTAGCCAATGCCCTTAATCCCGATATACCCATGACTGACTGGCAGTTTATGAAGGTGGGGGCTTCGCAAAAAACTAGTATTTCCTCCGTCCTGCTCATAAACCAGGAAAGTTTAACCGTGTTGAAGAAGGCTGAAAATGAATTTTGTTTCCGCGTAAGGCACGCGAAACCGCTCCTCCAACTCGGAAGAGGAGGAAGAAGAGGTCGCTGATGCTCAAAAGGAGTTGGATGACGGGAGGCTAGACGACCTGGAATCACCCCATGACATGTAAAAATGGGGTTGAAGGTTTGCCCAGGTCAATCTCAAACATTGTAAGTTGGCAACGGACAACTTTGCAGCTGTTATCGGAGGAGGACGTGGACATCGTCATCGTCGAGAAACCATGGGTGCGGGGTACTGAGGGGGCTCCTGAGGAGCGGAACGGAGGGTAAGGCTAGGGCGTGTTTAGTTGTGAAAATTCACTAACATATATTTCTTACCTCATCACAACACCACGGTGGTTGAGATACTCGTAGAAGCGATTGACGGGGCGAGACTGAGAATGGTTTCGGCATATATGGCATACGACTGACCCGCCACCTTGACGAAAGTAGGAACGTGGTTGCTGATGACTACGCTACTGTGCTGATAGGGTGCGATGCCAATGCGAGGCACACCCTATGGGGAAGCAGTGAGAACAATGAACGGGGTGAGAACTTCTATGAATTCTTCATTTATTATGATTGTGGGTAATATCCCCACTTTTTCCTTCCGTATCAAATATGGCTTTGTGGGGTGGGAGGAAGTGTTGGATTTTATACTACTACTTTCTGAAAATAACCTCATAAGGGTGGAAAAAATGGAGAGTATCCAAAAGAGAGATATTTTTCCGATCACTAGTGGACATTATTAGAAATAAATATGCGGCTACAGACACCTCAACCATATCGTGATCCAAAATGGAGCAACTGGAAGCGGTTTGCCAGTATAGTCCGTAACAAGATGGGTAGGGCACCTACCACCGAAATTGTCTCCGCAGGTGAGGTGGACACAAATATCGGGCGGTGGGCGCCTAAAAGCATTTGTCCGATTAAATATTCAAAAAAATCCATTCCACCATGGTGGAATGATGATCTTTCATGTCTCTGGAGATCCGCAACAAGTTTTACTTTAGTTATTCTTCGGGCAACTGGTAAGGCTACAAGGATAGTTTAAGAAATATAAAAAAGCAATCAGAAATTCTAAAAAAAAAGTGTGGAGGAATTTCTGCCCCTCTATCGAAACTACCAAGGAATCAGCAAGATTAGGTAAGATATTTTCCAGGGACCACACAAATCCCTCTTTTATTAAAAGATCGGACGGCTGCTGGACAATGTGTTCGAGAGAGACACTGCAACTGCTGCTAGGCACACAGTTTACGGGGTGAAAGATAACTAGACCCTTCTCCAAGAAGGATGGGATCAGTATCTGATACCGGTATAATCAAAAAGGAGAAATTGGCAGTGGCTATTAGAAGTTACGGCCCCTATATATCTTACCTGGACCGGATGGGATCATTCCAATGATGCTGACGGGCACACAGGAATGGGTTATACCTTGGTTTGAGGTCATTTTTAAGGCATGCCTTGCATTTAACTACGTTCCTGCCCGCCGGACACAAGCAGAGGTCGGGTTTTTCCCAAAAGCAGGAAAAAGAGGTCATGAATTGGTCAAGGATTTGCGGCCAATAGGACAGACTTCGTTTGTTATCAAGACCCTGGAGAGACTACTTCACCTCCATTTACGGATGGAAGTGGAGCAGAAGCTTTCCGACGCCCAACACGCTTACCTGAAAGGGAAATCACAGAGACAGCCCTTCATGAGGTAGTGAGGACGGTGGAAAGGTCCATCGAATACACACCATAAACACTAGCAGCCTTTGTGGACATAGGACAATACAGAAGCGGTGCAAACATCGCTGGAAAATGTCCGTTGGGGGATTAATGCAATGCTTAAAACAAGGGTGGTAACTGCAGAGTTTGGTAGTAGTTGCCTAAGTAAATATGTGAAAAGGGGTACCCCATAGAGAGGGGTACTATCTCCCCTATTGTAGATATGTGCCATGGATGGCATCCTCAAAGAACTAAACGAAGGAGGAAGTAAAGTGGTGGCGTATGCGGATGACGTGGTAATAATGGGATCAGGGAAGTGCCTTGATGTGATTAGCGGAATCCTCCAGAAGTCGCTGAACAGATTAATTGAATGGTGCGTGGTACGTGGACTGACATTAAACCCAACGAAACTGAACTGATCCTATTTACCACGCGAACCAAAATTCCGACTTTTAAGTTACCTCATTTAAATAAAACCAAACTGCCGGGTTCCTGGGTGCAATCCTGGACTCGAAACTGAACTGGAAACTAAACACGGAGCAAAGGATACATAAAGAAGGGTTTGCACTTTACTTATATAAAAAAGATTATAGACCAGAGACTGTACATCTATAGCATTGATGTACAGTATGGTTCTTCGTCCAATTTTGTTTACGGAGCCTTGGTCTGGTGGAAATACATCATCACCAAACTAAGTGGAAAAACAAAGAACAGCGTGTGCTGCAACAACAGGAGCAATTATGTGTTGCCCTACGCAGGCCCCAAATGTATTGGAGTAGCTGTTCCAAATTGATTTATTAATCAGAAATACCGCAACCTTAAGCGTTCTTAGGCTAAGAAAATTAGACTGCTGGAAACATAGACCGTATGGCCACGGAAGTATACTATTAGAAACTCAAGCAGTACACGCGGTAGAAACATTCTACAAAGTACCTACTATAGTTTTTGGAAAAAAACTATAGCAATCGGACTCCCCCATGCCAGGAATGGAAGAGAGGCAGAATTTCGGATAATACAGATTCCGCAATCTACACTGATGGTTCGAAGATGGAAAGTAGGGTAGGAGCAGCTGTCTTCTCAGAAGAGCTAAGGATTAGCAAATAATTCGGAGTCCCGACCATATCAAGTGTATTCCAGGTGGAATAAGAGAGTTCTGTCGGCTGGTAGTGGAAGACACAAGCTAAATATAAAGAAACGAGTAAAGAGTCTGAAGTCGGGTTAGACCGAATTCGAAAAACCCTTTACGTTTCCTTGTGCGTGCGAGTTCAACAATGGGGTTGTTTTCTCCACAGTAATTTTCGGTAGGGCACCTTGAATTGATTATAATAGAGGGTGGCGTGGCCTTTATCTGATCGACCCTATTTCTTGTGTATCGCTTATTATCGCGTCAATTTACATACTAATATTAAATTTCGCCAAAAAATATTGTATAGGTCGTAAGTTATAAAAATATGTCTATAGTGGGCGTGGCTTTAAAAATAACTCGCCCATTTTGTGTGTGATGTTTAATGTTAGTACCCGCAACTTTTCTGTGAAATTTCATTAAAAAATCTTTAATAAGGATCTAGAAGCGATTTTTGGTTAATTGTGGGCGTGGCAGTACACTATGATGCCCATATTTCACTCACACACTTTATTATGGACCCCTTGTACCTTTTATTCCAATAGCATAAATACGAGCAAAAATGGACATAACGTTCAATACCAGTTGGCGGATCTGCTGAAACTAGGGAGAAAGGGAAACCGTGGAACACTTCCTCTGTGCCTAGTCGGCCCTGGCTAGAAGAAGATAAAAAACAGAAGGCAAACTGATCGTGAACTGCAAGATGGTGGAAATTGTCGCGTTCATAAACCTCTCGAACTAGATATAAGGGTCAACAGAAACATCAATATTACAATTGCAACCAAACCAAAAGAGCGGTATCAAAAGGGCGTCCCTGCGCTAATTGGATATGGGATCATCGCCGCTGCAATCAACCAACCAAATAACATTGAAAAAATTATTCCAAATGGATCATGTCAATGATAAATTAATATTATTAAGTCATTAGTGATGTTTCCAGAGAAAATGCGGAAATATCACTAATGCAAAACAGTGAAAGTTATTAGCAATATATTCATAAATTCAATTAAAACGTCTGTTACTGATTGTAATATTCCATAAGCGACAGTCGATCTTGCGTACATTTCTGGACAGCTGGGGGAGCGGTTTGCTAACCCATTTTAAATATGAAGGGAAGGGCTCAAATCTGTTGGTTTTTATCTGTGTTTCATTTTTGTATTCATCAAAAGTAATTTGACCTGCTCTGTTGTTTTACATCATCATCTCCTCTTCCTAGTTGAATTCTGGTTTCCAGAATGTTCCCAAATCTACGAAAAGTTTTGATATTAGTGCAAACGACATAGCATAATCAAAGACACAATACATCACTACTGATTTATCTCTGATTGATTTGTTGAATTGGCGAGAAGGAAATTGCATGATATTTAAAACATTTTAAATGTAATTTCAATTTAACAATTAATTTAAGGTTCATTTATATTTACAGAATGAAATGCCTATTTCGTCACTGTATTTATTTTAGGTTAGTTGAGTCAACTCATCAGTGAAGTCTTTAGCGAACTTTCTTCGATAGTCTTGGAGGTATTTTAAAGAAATTTCGTACAAATTTTTACCTCGCGTCGTTTCATTTGTATTTGGTAGGGTACTGCTCTGTAAATACTCTTCAGAAACTCATATTTCAGATCCTAATGCTTTGGAAGAAAAGCGCTCACACAGAAACAGAAGAAGTCTTATCGAATTCAACCAGCAACCCACGACAATGAACGAAATATTTAATCAGTAATAATATATTTGGTTATTATTGTAACCACATTAGAATATAGGGTAATGAAACGTAATCTGTCCTATACTCTTCATGATAATTATTACAAAATTCTACTGATTCGGAGTTGTTAAAAATTTTTCAACTCATAACAATACAATACTCAGAATCAAATGATACCAACCTTAATGTTTAAAAGGTGGGGGTCCCGACATAAAATAATTACATACGAGTGGGTTTTTAAATTACCGAGTTCAAGTAAAATTGCCACAGAATGGGAAGATTTTAATACAAAAGTAAAATCTGAAGAAATCACAATTCTCCGAAATTCCGGGAAAATAAATGTAAACTGAAAATGATCAGATTATTAGATTAGTATTACAAAATGAAACATATTCAGACAATGGAGAAAACTTAAATCTCAATTTTACATCCAAATAACAACATGCGTATATGAGAGGCAAGTCTATGGAAACTGCGTAGCACGAGCTCATTGCAGTAGTAGAGAAATCACTTGCCAACAAGGAATACACGGTTGCCATGCTTTTAGATATCGAGGGGTATTCAACAACTCTGTCATTTAAGCGTTATTGGTTCTTGATCTAGATTGTAATCTGATAACATTCATAGAACAACTACTCAGTACACGTATTATCAGTTCCTCCAAAGGAGATGCTCAAGCTAAAAGGATTGTTAAAAGGTTTTATCTTATTATAAGGAATGGTGAAAACACTGCTAAATAGCATGAATGCAGAATAAAAGCATATGGGATGCCACTGATATTGCTCTATCTCTATCCGGCAGTATTTCTCAACTCTTACAGAAGGCTGAATTCTTCACACAGCATACTGTCTCTATAGTGTCATTAATTCGGCCTCGACGAAAAGCCCTCCATAGGTTAGACTTTTTACAAGGAAGTATAAAATACCGAATTTTGGATTGCCAAAAAGTGATAGCATCATATTTAGTTTAAGTAAAATTATCTAGACCTGGATCCCAAACTCCTTTGCAAAACCAACATAACAGAACGAGCACGGAAGTCTTCCTGTGTTCTATATTGCTCAACCCCGAATCACGTCCTGGCTATTCTCATTAGCGAATCTTTTATATGATACTGTCGTCTGGTGGTAATCTGCTGTGAAAGCGGTTAACCTTTAGATAAGGTTGAAAGGTCTGCGGCCATAATGATAACTGGAGCTCTTCGTACTACCTCAACGATAGCTATGTTTGCAACCCTTAACTGGGTGCCTTTGACACTTTTGGTCAAACAACAAGAAAAGTACTCAGCTGCCAGACTGTTCAATAGCGCGCAGACCTGATCCACGCTAGCATTTTAATTCAAGATATGTCTGTACCAGCATACGTCGACTATATTTGACCGATTCCCAGCTTCAATCACGGATTTACCACCCACGAACTTGGGTAGAGGAGAGTATCTTTGGTGAGGTCAGACAGACATGGACAAGAGGCGATCTGGTTAACAACTCAACCTCAGCAGAACCTCTATCAGCACAACATTACTGTGCTCACGGGACACTGCTTGACAAGTAGGAAGACTAGGGTTACCATTCAATGACTTCTATCGGGGGTGCGTCTCTGAAGACGAGAGAGAGTCCACTCGCTATCATATTCAGTGCCCCTCGCTAGATAGAAGAAAAACGAGTAAAGAAGTCTGAAGTCGGGTTAGACCGACTACAAAATACCCTTTACCTTTTCTTGTGCGTGCAAGTTCAACAGTTGGGAAGTTTTCTTCATAAATCATCATTAGGAGCATATTCACGGTAATTTTTGGTAGGGTACCTTGAATTGATTATATCGACCCCATTTCTTGTGTATGGCTTTGTAGTGTCAATATAACCACCAATATAAAATTTCGTCAAAAAATATTGTGTAGGTCGAAAGTTATAATAATATGTCAATAGTGGGCGTGGCTGTAAAAATAACACGCCCATTTTGTGTGTGGTGTTTAATGTTACCACCCGCAACATTCCTGTGATATTGCGTTGTTAAATCTTTAATAGGAACCTAGTAATGGTTTTTGGTTAATTGTGGGCGTGGCAGTAGCAATAATCTGCCCAAATTTGGAATGCATGCTAGTACAGACCCAGTGTATACATCTACCAATTTGTTTTCATATATCATCGTTGAAATAACACGCCCATTTTTTGTGTGGTGTTTAATGTTAGTACCCGCAACATTCCTGTGAAATTTCGTTGTTAAATCTTTAATAGGAAGCTTGTAATGATTTTTGGCTAATTGTGGGCGTGGCAGTTCTAGTATGATCTCCATATTCTGCACACACACTATTATGGACCCCATGTATGTTTCTGCAAATTTTTATTCCGCTAGCATCAATACGAGCATAGGTAGGCTAATTTTAATTTTTGACCCGAAACTTCCTTATATCAAAAGTGGGCGTGTCTTTTCCCTGATCAGCCCCATTTGTTGCAGATAGCTTTATTATGTCCACATGTTCCTTCAAGTAAAATTTCGTTCTTAAATTCCCGCCAGGACTTAAGTTCTTAATATTTGTTAAAAGTGGGCGTGGCAGTTGTTATATACCGCCCACTTATGCACAGTGTTTAGTAGGATCCACATCTCCATAACTGCCAAATAATGTCACGATTCCGTCAATTGGACCGAAGTTATAGTCATTTTAAAGAAAGTGAAAAAAGTTCCTTATATGGGAGGTAGGCGTGGTCTTTGTCCAAATTGGCCCATATAGCAATCTGGTTCTGTATCTTTGTCCAGACTATACTTTTGCAAAATTTCATTAAGATAGCTCTAACGGTGTAGAAAAAAAGTGTCCACAGACGGACAGACGGGTAGACGGACAGACGGACAGACGGGCAGACGGACAGACGGACAGACAAAATCAAAATTGCTTAGAAAGTGATTCTGACCATATCTGTATATATATGTCCATACCTACCACGCCTCCTTCTTGAAATTGCAACCCCTGTCAAAAGCACAAAGTTAGTATTTATTACCTTATTTACCTTTTTTAAAGGTAAAGGGTATAAAAAAATGCCAGGGCTCTCCCTTCCTCAATCTCTAATCTAATCGAATTATAATCCATAAGTACTAGAAATTTAGCCAGGTTTAGAGAGCGCTGGCTTATTTTGGTATCACAATGTGCCTTTAAGTACTTAAGTGAGCTTTTCCGAAGAAGGCTGCCTCTTTAACCTAACATAACATACCAGGAACTCGAACTGCAATACTGCAATAAATTTTACCAACAATTCATAGATTATGGTTTACACAGAATTGACTCATCCTCAATCACATACCTACTATGAAGACGGATGCCTACAAAAATGGAGAAAAAGAGAAGATACAATCATTTTCACACTAAGAAGGAACGTGTTTCCTTCGGTCTTTCAACAATGTTCAATCACCGCTATCAACCATTGATGAATAAATTGGTGCATTTCTTATTGGTGGAATGATCTGGCAGCAGCACATTTTAAAAAAATGATTTGAATCTAAAATTAACATTGTTTTACTGACACATGAGTCGCAACTCTGATATTTCAATTGTGAATAAACTTCTCATATATAGAGAGGTAATGAATCTAATATGGAGCTCTGGCATTCAGATATGGGTCTACATCCAACAAGAAAAGGATCCAAGTGCAGTTTACACAACCGGTAGCTAACACCTAGGGACCTTTCAGTACCGGCGGAAAACCAATAAATAACTGGAGATATCACAAATGCCTTACGAACTCTCTTTCTTGGGCGTTTTGATATCTTCAGTGCATTTATTCTCAGATGCCCAACCTCCTAAACACAGAAAAATAGAATAATACACTTCACACATTGAAAGTCACCTCCGAAAATTTGTCCTGGATTTGCACATGCTTATGAATCTCTTAAACAAACTTGCTGCATCCCTTCTGGCCATTAGCTCAACTAACAGAAGAATTAAACGATGATTTTCTATAACCAATTCCTAATTATAATAACATAATATATGATTAATTTTGCGAATTGTAAACTAATTTG
Source organism: Clusia tigrina (assembly GCA_920105625.2). Classification (NCBI taxonomy): domain Eukaryota; kingdom Metazoa; phylum Arthropoda; class Insecta; order Diptera; family Clusiidae; genus Clusia; species Clusia tigrina. The sequence goes on along the minus strand of OV050031.1, from coordinate 32,780,495 downwards.
ATAAAAAATATTTGCTAAAATAGGTGTTTCAATGATCTGCGGGGCTTTAAAATATTATATCAATCAGCGGTGTTTGACAGCTGAATAATTGCATTTTTGCATCAATCCCTCATTAATTGTAAGAAATTAAAGAAGCAGACCAACAAATAAAAAAACATCCCATTAAAAGAAATCGATCGCAAGAAAGTAATTCCGAACCATACTCATAGGTATATATGTCCGCATACACATGTAATCTTCTTGGCGTGCGGTACCACTAAGAAAATCCTAAAAAGAAATAAAATATTTGCTTCAGGTTCCTTCCACTCCTCGAAACCATAAATTCACGAATTACGCTCAATTAAACTCAGTAAAAAGAATCAAACAGACAAACAACTGACCAAATGGAAAGTGACACTTTTTTGAGAATTGAAGAGCATAAAAAATAATCCCCATCGTTGCAGAGAAGCGAGCCCAAAATGTCACCCACAGAAAATCAATCGCCGCAGCTTGACTGAGGGTCAGAAAGGACATCGAAGGCAACACACAAAAACTGGACTCAGCTGCTGTACCCACAATTAAGGCATCATTCATGGACAACAGTTTTTACCCTTAAAACGAAAGTAACGTATTTTAGAGTAGCCCATAATCGCACATGCCCGCAGTGGCAGAGGCCGTTGCCAAAATGTTTGAAGAAAAATTTGCCACGATCGCACAAAAGTGAAAGCAAAGAAAAACGGAAATTTATTGCATTCGTCTTCCTTGCACCAATCGAGGATACCAAATGAAATCTTGATCATATTTATTGTGCCATTGTGTTCGAATCGTTGGCAATAAAAGGTCAAACGGCTGCGCGCGCGCTCGGGCCATCAGAGAGAAGCACGAACAGGGGAGTAGACGAACGATGCATACTTTTGAGGTCGTCTTAGAGGTCAACACGATCATTACTTAAGGATGCCAAACGGCTTGCGCACGAGCATGGCACTATCTTAAATGTTCATTTGAAAATGTCAAAGGACGCTCTTCGCATACCATAATTCCTGCTGCAGTGCCTTTGTTGCCAGTATAGCCACTCGTAAAGAGGATATTCAAAACGATATTAGCAATTTTTGTTTTCCAGCATGCTGGAGGACTATTTCGTACAACTGCCGAGTGATCTTGGCGCGCTCTAACATATTTAGGAATATATCCCATTTGCATTCTTCTTTTTCCACCCTTCTCTTCCAGAGTGTTACTCTACTTCTCCTGCAGCATCAGAATTTGGTTTAACAATATCAATTGTAAATTGAGTCCACTGCCCTTTGTCCAGAACAGTTTGAGCAATTGTCTCCCGAGCTGTGTTTTAATGAAAGCAAAACAAGCATATTCTGGGAAAGAGAGCGGCGAGAGCACGTTTCAAAATTAGTGTTCTTCTGCTAGCCAAGCACAAATAACGAAATGACATCTTGAGGAAGTAGCTATTGTACGACATTACATAATGCAACTAAGATCATGCTCTTTTATTAGTTAAGTAGAGAGAGATACTCTGGTTTGGAGACAGCATCAGAATGAGAGTGTGCTAGCGAGCACAATAGAAAAACGGAATAAAGTGTACGCAGGACATTTCCGGATTTCTGCCTCACACAAAAGTGCCTACAATAACCTTTCTCTTGCTTTGTTGGTTCTTTACCTCACGTTACTCAAATGATCCCCTCTATTGTTGCAGAGTGTTATTGTAGCAGTTCTTAAAAAATACTACATAAGGATTAACAAAAAACCCAAAGGATGTATCACTCATTTCGAGCAGAATAGAACGTCACAACTTCGCTGTAACGGCAATTGATGCGTCTTTAATTTTGTGTGTGTCAATATTCTCAATATTAAAATGACACGCTGTCCTTGCTGTGATTCTGGGCCATAACTTAACTAAATGTTCTTGTTTCCGAGCACATAAAAATTAAACTAGAATTAAGCGTAAACATGTAAATTCTGTCACATAAATTCCTACCGCCAGTTGGCACACCTTGCGCTCAGCTATTTTTAAACCTTTGACAGGACCTTTGCCTGTAACCTCAACAGGAATCTGTAGCAGCTGCTGGCAGTTTACATTTGTTTCTCGTTAGAAATTAGTGCCCTTATGAATATAAATGTCCTGTTGTTGGCATTTACATGTCCCGACGACATTCCCGATTGATTAACATGTGTTGCGCTCTGTAGTGGCTGTGTGCGTGAATCGAAGCGTTGCAAGATTGCCAATGATTTTCACTGCGACTATTACTGAAGGTGTTGTGTAGAGGCGTATCACATACGTCCTTTTCTTTTAGTATTACAACTTTAACTCATTTATTTTCATGGTCTGTGGGCACTGATAACTTTTGTAGTTGTAATTCCGCTTGTTTTGGGGGTTCTTGTATACGATTCGAGGAACTCCAACTCCTGAAACATTTCTTTGTCCATTTAATGGATCGTTAATGACCTCAACTAAAGTTCTTCGGAAGTATTTCACGAATGTTCATTTGCCAGAGACCCTGAATGATGCTAACGAAAGGAACACCTCTGACTGCACACAAAAGGTGGGAATATTTGCGCACCGCCTCGTAATTTGAGAGAGCTTTTAGGCTACAGTTGTCTCACACATTTTAACACTTTTTTAGGGTCCAGTTCTTTGCGTTGATGGAGCCGAGGATTTCCCAGGTCGAAGGTATTCACTTGTGTATCACTTCTCTCTGATTTCTTCAATTTTGTTTTTTTTCTACTTACCTTTTCCACCTATACAGGACATATTAAAACTTTGAGTCTACGATACTCAATTTGTTTGAGTCACAGCTCGACGAGGCTAATTTTGCTTCCTACTTTTTTTGTTGGTTTTAATTTTTACGTGTACAATTTAATATTTAAAGTTATGTCAAAATTATAAATGAAATCAAAAATTTATATATTTTAAGTCTAGAAACTTCACAGATATACTTTCAATTTTAATGAAATGTTCCTGAAATTTTTGTACAAATTATTGAGTGCCAATTAAAATCTTGTATTCTCATTGAGACATATGTAATACAACAAATTAGAGGACTGCGTGATTAGTCTATTAAATATTAAGCAAAGAAAGAAGATTTTCCAAAAGAATACTTTCTTTTTCGATCACGTCTCCTTTTAGCGCTGTGCCCGTATTCCAATTTTTGTATACAGTTTAAATTTTCTATTGCAACCCTTCCAAATAAGAGTTTGTTTCAATAATATCAGCGTTGTTGGATTCGAATATTTTCCCCCGAGACATTTTTTCAAGGTCAAAAACAGGGAAGTACTCTGGAGAATACGGAGGGTGCGTCGAAATTCGTATTGGAATTCTTTAAATTTCGTTGAGGAGATCCTGCAGTTCTGAACTCGTGCACTAGTAACTATTTTCCATTTAATAAGGATATTTTTCCTTCGAAACGGTGTAAAAATGGATTGGAATAAATAAATTGGAACTAATATTCACCGTAATAGTATTTTTCTCCGAGGTAGTCTATGTCGATTATACTGCGTACTTCCAAAAACTGTGGCAATGCTCTTGTATGCCGACTAGGTCTCTTCTATATTTCTACTTTGATGAATCCATGTTTCATCTACTGTAATGAAACGGTTGCACTTTAACATCACTAAGCAATCCTTTGAAGTTGTCACACGTGTGAGATTTCTAAAATTATGTGTATCGTGGCAACTATTTTGCTGAGGTTTACTCATATCCAAATCGTATTTCAAAATTGTTTGCACCCATTTAATTCGCATGCCGACTGTCTCTGTAATCTCGCACACTTTCAAGCTCCAATCCTTGGGGTTTTCATTTCATTTGTGTTTTGGCCACGTTTGTTGAGTGAACCCCTGATGTATCACATATATTTCCATAATATTGAAACATAAATGATTGCATACTTTTAGGATCCAATCTGGAGTTTGAGAATGAGTGCACCACCCTATGTATTTAAGCCAATACACAATCCATGTAGATAAAAACTTCTTTCGAGGAGTAGATAATTGTCTAGAATGTTCTCGAAAATAAAAGCTTACTCAAGAACCCTCTTTCAAGGTGTAGATAAGATTCTAGAATGATCCAGAAACTTCTTTAATAGTGTAGAGAATAGTCCAGAATTTTCTACTTCAACCATTCGGAAGGTATATAAGCCACCGCACAATTAAAGTCGAGACACAGCAGAAAAGCAACCGTGCGTACATCGGGCATTTTAATCGAAACAACCACATTTGTAATTGTGATTGAAAAGTAATAAAGTGATTAATGAATTATTAATTCAAATGCAAATTGTAATAATGTAAACTTTAAGCCTAATATTAAGTGTGTAAATAGCAATAATTAAATAAAGTTAATTCTTCAGAGTCGCAGCTGCGACACAATTCATTGACTGGAAACCCTAGTCTTACGAAATGTCTACAAATCAAGCAGTGTCCCGTGATCACAGAGATTGTTGTGGAGTTTCCGCTGATGTTGAGTAGTTGACCAGATCGCCTCTTGTCCATGGTAGTCCAAGTCTGTCTGGCATCACCAAAGGTGCTGGGTCGTTTTGCTTGCTCGAGGTAGTGCTTGATCGTCTATTTGATGGAAGCTAAGAATACACCAATGTTGAAGAAGGGATATATTTCACTAAGTGAAGTGTCCAATCCCCCAATTCGTTGTCTACAAAATCCCTATGGCCAGGAACTCAGTAAAGGTGGACCTGTGAATTCGTTGTCACACTGCTGAAGAAAGAGCGGCAGTTAACAATAAGCTTTGATATAATGAATACACTACTGCTGCCTGGTTATCGGAGTAAATGTGAATATTCATATCACCTATATCATTGCAAATAAGCCTGGTACTAGTATATTATAGCCATAACTTCTGCCTAAAAGACACTGTAATGGTCAGGTAGACGGAGAGAGTTTGAGTCCCAGATTGCTAGATAAAAGGTCGCAACCAACTTTCTTCTCTAGCAATATCTAGCTTGGGACCATCTGTGAATATATCAGTTGACTGCTTGGTATAATTAACATCTGACCTGAATTAATATGCTACGTCTGACCTAGTTCAGCTGCTGAGCAGTTGATTTGTTGTTTGACGAAAAGGGTGGTTGGTAGCCAGTTAAGGATTCTAAATATTGCTCTCATGGATGTAATAAGAGGAACTGCAGTTATTATTATGACTGCCGAATGACCGCTTTCGCAGTAGCTGGCCACCAGAAGACAACGCCATACAAAATATTCAGCTCAACCGCTGAGTAGAGCCACGACATGATTTGGGACGCCCCATTTGGCTTCAAGGCCCTTTCTGTAGTACGGAGTACAGGATGATTTCCGTGCTCGTTCAGCTATATTGTATTTCCAATGGAGTTTGTGATACAGGGCCAGTCTTAGATACTTTGACTTAAACTAAATGTGGTCGCATTATGTTTGGGTAATACAAAATTCGATTCAGAATTCGTCCTTGTAGCAAGGTGGGATTTACATCGAGATCAGATTGATCACACATTAGAAACAGAATGCTGCGTTTTAGAGTTATATTCACCTGCTAGAGTGAGATAGAGGATCTCCTTTCTATTGAAAGTAAGGAAGGTAGGTTCATTCTCTCGTTTACCAATGACCGACTGACATGACGGACTATATAAATTACTATTGGCTTCGAGTGCTGTTCGTGCATGGATCATAATGGATGCGATTCGATCGGTATTTAGTTTAATATGGATTTCAACTATGTGAAGGGGCAACAAATAGCCAAAGATAAATGACTACGGCCACAAACTACCGGTGACTTGGGTCAGTTTGTTGTTCTTAGAATACAATAAATCACCGGATTTATCTTTATAAACTGACCACATATCATCCGCATAAAGTGTTTTTATCAGACCCTCAGATCCCAAGTTATGTAAACTGTTTTTAGCGACTCTGATGCTGTATAAAATTATTTAGGCAAATGAGGTATGAAAGCAAAGAAATTTTGAAAAAAGTATAGTCTGTAAATTTGTATATATTGAATTATTGTACCACGCTACCGAACCTTCTAAACTGTCAGAATACGACAAGGGCAAACGTGAGTGAGCAAAGGCACTGATGTCCGTATCCCCCTCTTCACTGCAGAAGCAGCAGGCAATTCCAAGAAGCAGAGGTCAATCGATTGCACCGGCCATTCCACCCATTCCACAATCGCATGAGGCTTGCTTCCCCATGACCTCTCGAAACCGCTTAGCAAAATCGTCAATGAGAGCCTCACATGGGCCGTGGTCGGCTCTGCCAATGCCGATGTACCATCACTCCTGCCAATTGGAGACTGGTCCAACTGGCTCTTTTACCAGTTTTCGTGTAGGTTATGTCTCTCAACCCTGGCCCTTCACCCAGCTGTCGTGAATATTATATTATATTAACTCCTGCTCGGAACAACGCTCGGCAGACCTGTACAAGGTAGCGATCAACAGGGTAGGTGAGATCTGGCCGGGTGCCAAGCTTAATGCTGTACCTCTCAACCAGGTTCCCCAACGCTCTCGCTCCAAAACATAGATTCCTGCCGAGCCCTCTGCGCCTGAGGATATCCTAAAGATCCTCAAGCTCAGCAACACCGATCTTCCCACCGATGGCTGGAAGGTAGAGATAGTTGGTGACCCCAAAGGCGCCATCATACTGAATGAGCAATCCCTTACCCCCCATCAACATCCGCAAGGGAGTGATTAATCATGGCTTCGGAACCATCACTCTCCGCATTTGTAAGTGCGATGCCCAAGCCTCCCGACAGCCTCCCCTAGTTGGTGCTGTCTCACAAGCCATTGCCAATGAGCCTAACTGCTCGGGTCTGTCCATTGCTGGGTAGCGACATTGAAACTACCTTCAGAACTATGGGTCGTAAATTACCGTGTTTCTGGACTCAATTCGTACGAAAATCGTACAGTATATAACGAGGGTTAATGGAAACCCAGATCCTGCATAATAGTAATAAACAGCGTTAATACTCTTTTACTTTCTCCTTTCAGTGACAAGGACATGGTCATTGAAATAGGTTCATTGATCTTTTGGATCTCCTCTATCTATATGGCGCATGAGTCACGACTATGGCGACTCTCCGCCAACGGACACTATAAAGCACCTCGTGGCCGCCGCCCACCAAAATCTGATTCCGGTAATTATCACCGCTGATGCCAATGCACATCATGAAATGTGGGGCAGCTCCGGCACAAACGATCGAGATGAGTGTCTTTTTGACTTTATTTTTGGAACAAACTTATTTATTGCTAACTGGGGATAAGAACCGACCTTCCTTAGATCCATCAGAAAGGAAGTGCTGGACATCACCCTCGTCAACGATAACTGCTCCAACATTATAAGCAGTTGGTTCGTCTCCTAGGAATGGTTCTTTTCGGTCACTGCTATAACCCCTTTGACATTCACTTGAGGGAAACCAGAGGTACTACAGGATGTCTCAGGCCAATCAATAGGAAAAACACAAACTGGCCTCTTTTTCGGCTCAAACTGGAGTCATGCTTAGCGACGACTCCCCCCACTATCCACAACTGTCTCGACATCAATCTGGCGTTCGACGATTTGACCACAGCTTTTGAAAGAGCCACTCATATCTCTTGCAGCACCCCCGAACTACGGGGCAAACTTAAACCTCCGTGGTGGAACTCGGAAATTGTAAAGCCTTCGCAAAACTTGTAGAATGTAAAGCAAAAGTTACAGCTGATTGGGCCCCTTTCAAAACTAAACAAAAATAATTCAAAGACACCATTAGAAGAGGGAAAAACCGTTATGGACGGATATTTGCGAAAGCATTGAATCTTCATCCGAGGTTAGCCGTCTTCGAAAAATTCTCCACTCCTTTAAGAAAGCCCTTGACTGCATACAGAAACCAGATGGCAGCTGGACTCACTCTCTCCGAAACTCTAGATATCCTACTGGATACCCACTTCCCTGGAAGCGTAGCCTCCATGGATCCAGCATTCTATAAGGTGATCAGGTTTCCCATGATAGCCTCCCTACAGTCCAAGTGACAAAAACTCAGCTTAAGTGGTCTATCCCCACCTTTAAGCCATACAAGTCCCCCGGGCCGGATGGCATCATTCCAGGAGATATCCAACATGGGGAAGATATTATGCTTCCATGGCAGCTACAAATATACAATGCAAGCCTCAGATTGCAGGATATTCCCGTACTCTGGGGCACGGATGATGTGGTGTTTATCCCGAAAGTGGGGAATCCCTCATACACCAAACCTGAGGACTACAGACACATAAGCCTAACATACTTTCTTCTCAAGGTTTTAAAAAGAGCTCTTGACCTATTCTCTCTGTATTTCAACACGCCTATTCTAAAGGCAAATCGGTTGAAACAGCACATTCTTTCATTTCTTAAGTCAACAAATCCTTGGCGGTCAATTAATTCACTCTTGCTATATTTCTTGATATCGAAGGAGCATTAAACAATGTATGCACCAATTCTGTAATTTCAATCTAGCTGTGAGGGCCCATAAAGCAACATGCACTTTATACTCCTGTAGAGAAGCAGTTGGAGCAAGATGGCGACTTCGTCCTCGAGGAGTGCTCTGGCTCTACTCGGTCATCATCGAACCCAACCTGCTATACGGTTCTGTATTTTGGCGTCAAGCTCTCGGAAACAGCCAGCAATGTCAAACTCCTCGATAAAATCAGAACATCCATTGCTCTACTAATCTGACGCTCTTCGTGCCACACCTACGAAAATCCTTTTTGCCATGATTCACTCCCACCTACGAAATCCTTTTTGCCATTGCTCCCTTCTGGGCTACTGGTTAAGCAACAAACCAAGCTAACAGCGATTAGACTTACCGCTCTTTCGCATTGGCGCTTAACCATGACGGGTCATGCCTCTATTCTGAATCAGGATCCACCTGTCCCAAACTTTATCGATTATGTGTCGGTCTATCCCGATTTGAACAGGGAGCTCGACTGGACTTTAAAGACATAATCGTCGGGGAAATGCTCGATATCTATACCGACGGTTCTAAACTTGGAGGTAGACTACATGACTTCTACTATGGATTTTACAGCTAGAATTCCAACTCTCTATCCAACCAGGGAAGACTGGGAGTCAGGCTCTGTGACGCGTAATTCTGACATTACCATCTACACTGACGGCTCAAAGATGGAGGGTGGAACGGGGCATTTGTCTTCTCGGAAGGCTTGCAGGCAAGACAGCCATATCGCATGCAGCGTCTTTCAGGCCGAAGTCTATGCAATTGAGAAAGCGGCCGGACTGATACAAAGTAGTTCAATTCGACCTTCGAATATCACTATCTTTGTGGATAGTGGGCAGCACTTAAGGCAATAGAATTCAAGACAGTTAAATCGAAGCTGGTAATGAAATGTCGTACCTCACTACTGAACATTGGACCCCATAAGGTCTCACTTTGCTGGGCTCCCGGACATAGCGGTATAGAAGGGAGTGAATTAGAGGACGAGATGGCCAGAAGGGGCTCTGAAATCGACATTAACGAAGCATATACCTCAATAAAAATCCCGATATGTGAACTGTTTAGGAACATAGATGAATTCACTATTGCAGTGACAAATAACTTATGGACTAATCGTGACGATTGTGAAGTTTCAAGGGTCTTATGGCCTAGGTTAGACATGAAGAGCACGAAGGTTCTCTTAGGGCTCAACAAACCTGGAGTAAGGGTGCTTACGGGGGTCATTACGGGGCATTGTGCTATCGCACCAATGCTTCAACATTGGTGTATGTCGTCGAGCGGGTTATGTAGGAGTTGCCATGATGAAGAAGAGACAGAGTCGATTCATCACTTTTTATGTCAATGTCCAAGACTAGAGTTGAAACGACTTCAATGTTTGGGGTCGCGCTTCTTCACAAGTTTGACAGAGATAACGAAGGTGGATTTACCGGATCTTCTCACTTTCATCTGGAAAACCAAATGGTTTAATAGGGTTCGTACTTCCAATGTTTATGGAAATCAAGGGTAAGGACGAGTATGCTTCCTCCTGGCTTTTTTGAAGGCAGTCACAATGGACATAGATGTCTCCGAGTGGAAGTGCGGATACTTCGTATCCGCACACATCTTCGAACCTGACCTAACCTATACTTGGAGGTAGAGTCGGCAGCGGCATTTTTCCGAAAAACTGGACCTAAAAATCTCCCTTCGTCTCCCTGATCATTGCAGCGTTTTTTACGCTGAGCCCATGGCCATTTATCACGTAGCTAAATGGACTCTGAGTAGCGATATCGGTGCAGTCGAACATAGCTACCTTCTCAGACTGAGAAGCCGCCATTAAACCTCTTTTTGGCTCTAAGGCCTCCTCAAGACTTGTTCATGAATGTCGAACCTCTCTAAAAGAGCTTTCAAGATACGCTCGGGTGTATCTAACATGGGTTCTCGGACAGAACGACATCCCGGGGAACTGCGAGGAGGACGAGCTTGCCAAGGCAGGCACGCTTCTACACGAAAGCTGCCCTCCGTAAATATCGGCATCCTACTGGCAACAGCCAAGCTTGATATCAAACGGAAATACCTGGCTGACGTCTATAAAACCTGGGACGACGAGGAATTCTGCCACACGGCTAGAATCACTTAGGCAAGAATGGACAAACACAGAACCAATCAACTTCTTCGACTTGATCGCATATCTCTGTCGACAACTGTGTTGGTTTTGACCGGCCACTGCATACTGGGAAAGCACACAGAAAGACTGGGGCTACCCTCAAACGATTTCTGTCGGGGCTGTGGTTCCGAGGAGGACGACGAGACGGTTCTTCACCTCTTATGTCACTGCCCATCCTTGAGCAGAAGAAGAAATCGCACCTTTGGTGCCCCATTTTTCACAGGGTTGACAGAGCTGTCATCTTTCAATATTAGGGACATAGCAAGTTTCATCAAATTATCAGGATGATTTCCTGCGACATAATGGGGAAGTCGTGCCTTTCCCGGCGCTCTCCTTACGGTGATTTCCACAATCTCTAAGGAAGAGAATTTTTAGTCAGTGTTTGAACGATGCCACATCGTGGTATCACAAGGGTCATAAGGTGCGCTCAAGTGTGATTTTGGTAAACTAGGTTGCCACTCCTACCTATCTACCTACCACAGCTTAAAGGCTTTGCCCCAATATGTGTACAATTGCTATCATAAACAAAAGTATGTAGACCCCTTTATCTGGAGCGCAACATGAGAGGACTTCAGATATAGCAACCCAAATAGTTTGGCTTCTTGTCCTGTACGATATTTGGTCACAGCTTTTGGCCCTTTCTGAATTTTGGCTTACATTCAGGGCTATTATTGAAATTGCTCCTAAAATGAAATGTTTTTCACAAGGCACAACTACGTTGTTTTCTAGACATTATGGATCTGGATATACAACATAATCTTAGCTGAGTGTTTCTTTATACTGCTATCAAACGGATGCAATCACTAGAAAATATTAATCACCATAGTCCTGAACGCTTCTATACATACTCGTATATAATATCTTTATGTTTCTTATTTTCGTTATATAAATTTCTGTTCTACAAAATACGCTTCTGATATTGGAAGAGTTAAGCTAGTCTAATTTTTCAAAAATTGTATATTTACATGCAGCAGAAGCTTGGCTGAAAATATTAGTTAAATTTATTTCAGCTTCTGAGATCCGTAAGTATATTTGTAGAAGCAAGATTTCCTGGATAATGCTATAATTTCTCTTGGAATGAAATAATGCTTTCTCAAACACTGATGTAGAGAATAGAGAAACCAGAATACACCAAATTTGTTCTTAATAGTTCTATGTTTATTTATGTACTATGTTCATAATCCTGGGACTATTTTTCAGTCGTCAGATAAATTGCCATATAACCTTTAAAGGACATAATCGTTGCCCTATCAGTTTTACATAAACATGAAACTTCGTTGTTAAGTGTTGCTACATTTTCCTTAGCAAAGAAAGGATTCAGTGCACTGAATCACTGTAGTACCCCAATGAATTTGCTCCTGAGCAGCTGCGTTTTCTTTTAAACATTTCCGAGTAAAAACAACAAACTCGACAAATCATCTCAGCATAAAAACATGACGTCAAATTTCCTTTCTCCCAACGTTGGTACTGTATATTAATTTACAAGAATAACCATAATAAAAATACGCGTGCGCAAATGAGGGAACATTTGTGAAAAATTACCCCAACTAGCGGCATGGTCGGAAGAGACTGTACAGTAGAGTCGCCACACAGCAGCAACAAAAGGCGTCAGAGGTCGCGCGCGCCATTTGACACAGATTTTCACAAGAGAAGATGACGGTCACCTTGTGCTAGGAATACGCAAGGCTTCCCTTTCACATGTTAATATGCTAAAGACCACGCTTAGGGGTGAAAGAAAAACTCATTTAAATACCAAAACGCATTTCTTCAAATGAAGGCAGGTTGAAGAAAAAAAATTCCTGAAGTAATCAATATCCTAAAGGACCCCTACAAATATTCGTAGAGAAACGCTCATTGATTTGGTATGGATCCCAGGCACATGACATATGAACCACGCACCCCTCAAACGATCAACCCAAGCAGTGCAGACTGTAAATGTCGCGCGGCAGACAGACAAAGGTGGCTGGCATTCCAACTCAGCACTCACACTGTCAGGACCTTTAACACACGAACGCGCGCCAATATCGATCCCAGTGGAGGCATCTTAAAGATTTTAATGTGTGTGGAAGTAAGGGTCGCCGGCGTAAAAGATTAGTGTTTCCTTCTTCATGCCAGCCAGCGAATTTTCATTGCACTTCCTCTGCCATTGCAGCTTCTTATTTTCATATTTAATGCCTCATTGTTGTTGTCGTTATATCTTTTGTAGCTGAACCTTTTGAACTGAAGTGATCCCTGGCATTGCGCTGTTGCCTCATAATAGCGTAAACATTTAATGGGAGCGTGTGCAGAGCACGCGTAACTATCCCTCGACATTGTTGTCCTTCTCATTGTTGTTGCTGTGATTCTTTTTTGTTTGATTTCTTCCTTTGGATTCCGTAGGATTACAATGAATGCTATTTCTTTCTTTGGCTTTGCTTTTGATCGAGCTGATTGCAATCTTGCGGCAGGATTTTGGGTGTAGCAGATTTTGGTTTTCCTTTCGGTTTCAGGGTAGTGCTTTCCAAGTACTCATATGCATGGCAATGATTACGCATAATTTAAAAGGAATTAATGTTGCAGGAAGAGAGATTTTTTTAAGAAGGGAAAATTATTGTTGTAAGTAAACGAATCAAATACTTGAAGGAACGGTGGAAGTAATTAGAATAGAGCAGCTTAGTCTAGCTTAAGAATATTGTTTACTGATCTCTTATTTGCTTTTTGTTTTTATAGGAAACAATTGCGGTAAAAATGCATTTTATTCAAAATAGTAACAGAAGTAATGATAGTGTTGTCCAGAATTTTTTAGTGCCGCAAGATTCGAGAATAGAGATAGTAATATATTTATTTTTGCATATCTGAGCACGCATGAGAGTGAAATTCCTTGTTCTTCTTGCAAGAACATTAAAGTTGAGAATACTAACTAAAAAACTACATTTTATTTCGCTATTTAATAGGCGGAGAACAAAGCATGCATTAAACATTGTTCTACTGGTTTTAAGAGAGGGGAGACGAATAAGTTTAAGATGACTCACATAAGAGGGAAGTTGGAAATTTGAGTTCCAAGAACTTAGGTAAAAGAATAGGAACAGGCATATCTAGGACACCAAACAACAGTTTCGTATTCTAATGATGGGCGTACCAAGGAAGTGCACAGACGTTTGGTAAGAGAGGGGCTTTGAACTCCTATCCATAACAAGTCTGAGATCTCTTGCACATTACGGTGGCTTTTTATACACATGACATCCTTTGATGTGTTAAGCATCATATTGGTGCGAGTGGACTTTTCCCTAGTTTTAAGCTTGGAAAAAACTGGTCAAATAAATCATAAGTAGCTCATTTGGTGGCTCGGTTTTACCCGTACTAACTACGCTAAATTTCGTCTGAATAACTTTAAGAGAAATCCTCTTGAAATTAAGATCTTCAGCGTAAAATTAAAGGCAGAACGGGAGCTCAATTTGTAGAAATTTCAAGCTAATCAGCACAAAAGAACTGCCAAATGTCAAATGTCCTTTTAATACTCATTTGAGATGGCTGTCGGGATTAAAACTCTGGGAAGATGATAGTATCCTGCAGGCTGATGACTTCATCAAAAATATGCCCAATTTGCTTTGCTAAAAAAGATATTTTGTGTGTTCATGCTCCAGCTACTTTTTTAAAGGGAAATTTAATCTTGTCAGCGTGTGATTGGCGTGCATACACACACGGGACTTAAGTAGTCGACTTAAAAAACAGGAACAAAACCGACTACAAAAGGAGCAGAGGAGCCACAACGGAGAAGGCGCGCAGCTCATGTTGACGACAAAATATTTGTGATTTTAATCGTTACGTCGAAGCGCAAAAGAAGAAAAGACGGAAAATTGCTATCGTCAGGCGAAAAATCAAAATCGCCAACTAAATGAAAATGTCACGCTTATCAGCAGTTAACAATGTCGTGTCATCTGTGAGGCGCATGAGGACCGGCAGCGAAAGTGAAAGCGTGCTAAGGATGCACACACATCACGGCAGAGAGCGCTTTGCGGCAGAAGAGCAAGCGGCGCAGGGCAATAACAACGCATGATATGAGTCGGAAGGAAGCAAGGGCGGTCGAGAGTACCAGAAACTGGTCGTGGCTGTAGCTGTATATGTGATGGTAGAGATGAGGATGGTGGTAGCGTTGCTGATGACGATGGTGGTAGGAGGAGTATTGTAGCCGCCGCTGCTGTTATTTACTTGCTGCTGTGGCAGTTTTGTTGTCAGTTTTACTTGTTGTTGTTGTTGTTGGCGTCACAGTGTCAGCTGAATAATTCCGCACACCCGGTGCTCTGCCGTCTGGTATGTACGTGTGAGCAGAACTCTGTGTGTGCCCATACTCGTAGTTATAAGTAAAACCGGATGAACTGTGCCATACGCTCCACTCGCAAACGCACAGCGAATACCTAAAAACAATAATAATAAAACATCCTTCACAGGATATTGAAAACAAAAATGGAAATCAAATGTTCCTTTATTCAATTTCGTATTTCAGATCCTTGATCGTTTCTTTCGTAAGCTAGCGAAAATGTTTAGTGCAATGCGTGCCTAGTAATTTTAATTGTTGCATATTCATTAATTCGCCAGTCATGCTGCAAAGGTCCTTTCAATTCAATTCATTTCAATTTGCATTTCAATGCATTTGCATTGGGAGGCGAATTTTACATAACTTATTTGTGATGCTGATGCGACGTTGACAGGCTGCTGCATAACTTTATTCGGTACCTACAATGACGTTACATGGGCGCGAATACTCGCACGCAATACAATATTATTACTCAGTTTGTAGTATCAGCAACACCCACTGCTCAGAATCGCAGGTGTGCCTAAGAAATAGTATACAAAATTTTCTGAACTTTCTTTGAGTTTATTTTTGAAGGTAGATCTCTATCGATTGATAACTGTCTTTTAGTCGCCATCGAAGACAGACCGACACTTTTATTCGGGAATGTAAAATATTTCTTTCTTTCACATATGTCCAAATCGGTTCATAAATAGCGGAGGTGTAATGGAAATGTATAATTTCCCTACAGGTTTACGATATTAGTCGGGTGTACGTGTGCGAGTGTATCTAGAACGACCTAAAAAAATGTTCTAAACTTGTAAAGAACTTAAGTATACCAATCGATGCTAACATATTACGGAGGATCAAAACCTCAAATGTTAGGAGCCTGCGATCCTCCGAAGTATGCGACGTATCAATGTCGATAATCGACACAAAGTATTTGAAATTATCGTAAAAACTGAACTACGAATTAGTTAAGCATCTCTGTTCAAATGTCCGCACAATCAGAAAATGATGATTGAGTTGTAGAAACCTTTGTATAGACCTGATTATTTTTCAAGAAAAGTTACAATTCTTAAAAGTGGAAGTAAAGTAAATTGAAAAGTAATCGTAAGTAAATTGGAAGAAAAGGAAGGATGTTGCTCTTACATTTTTTGAAGCGTGTTCATTAAAAAGAAATTTTATGAAATTGATCAGTACCAATTTTGACATTTCGCCATTAAAGCCGGCTTGGATTCTGGGCACATTTACTTTTGTTATTTTCACTTTCCTCCACATTGCTGAATACCCGTTTTTAGTGATCTACTCATTTAGTCGGTGCCCCGGTACCCCGGACCATCCGCTACCATAAAAATCGCAGATATATTTAAATCAATTAGAACAGTTTTCCAATTCATCATGTTTCCACACCAAAAATCAGGATTCATTTTCCACTGTCCTCATATAAATGCAACAAGCATCCTTAATCTATCAAAAGGATCAAGTGAGGTTAATTGCCTAATTATTTGTTCACATCACGGCAACTTGATCGGCTTCCTTTTTAAGCGCATTTTTTTAACATAAGCGCATAAAAAATTCATTCCCCCTAAGGGCAAAAATGAGCACATGATTCTTTAACCCTCGTGCTGCACTTAATAAAAATTTGTTTAAGTGGCGCTCAAAATCCATTTAAGGGTGTGCGGGCCCGTCCGTCTACGATTACAACATAATTTATTTAAAAAAAGTGCCCCTGAAAATGGGCGAACAAAAAACGGAAGTTGTTATTTTTTTATTGAACGCCTCTCCATGTGAATTGGTGGTTAATTTGACGTTGTAATGGATATGATGAGGGTAATTTTTATTTGTGTTTTTCCTGCTGGAACGTGTTGCACCACTTTTTGTGACGCAACAAGTAGGGATTGGATTAAAAAAGGCCCTTTTTTATTATGCTCTGACAAAAGCAGCGAATGGGAAGGAGTAAGGAACACAGCCATTGAAGTGTTGACGTGGCTACGTAAATAAACACATATGAAGAAATT
Source organism: Clusia tigrina (assembly GCA_920105625.2). Lineage (NCBI taxonomy): Eukaryota > Metazoa > Arthropoda > Insecta > Diptera > Clusiidae > Clusia > Clusia tigrina. The sequence continues at coordinate 32,763,636 of OV050031.1, read as the reverse complement.
TTTTCATTTTTCTTTCATTGGATGAAAGGGTGTGAAATGCATTTAAATGTGTGCGATGAGTGCGAGTATGTATGGGTACTCTTTCAGTTCTTCCAATATTTATTGATTCTTTAGAGATGTGCCACTCTAAAGAATCAATAACATCTGCTAAAGGGTAATATTACATAAATAGCTGCTCTGTGTCGTGTGCGTCACACTCGTGCAGCAAGAATATTAATAATGAGTGCGGAGTGAGAGTGGCATTGGCACCCTTTTTAACACTTTCGCTTTTCAGTTTCAAGTTCAATGTCGGCACTTTGAAACCGACAAGATTTGGGACTGCAGGGACGCTGATATGCATCTCCGAAACGTTGCGGTAGCACACGCGCCCACGCTTAAAAATGAAATCTATTAATTCCCCTTACGCAGCCTTAACGAATTGAATACATATATGAGTGAGTGTGAGTGAGTGTGTGTGGATTGGTGTTCTTATCTTATAATACAAAATGAACTCATTTGTTTTTTCCCTAATTTTTATTCGATAAACGCTCTTGTGCCGTCGTTTTGTTTGGAGTTTTAAAAGAGATTTTTATTACAAATGTATATACATGTCTACCCAGTGGAATAAGTGTGAAGTAGTATGGCAGCGGCACGAGTATTGTGTGAACACTTCAACTAAAAATAACAAGAGTATAATTTGGAAATTACCTTCAATGGTTCAGATAAGATATAAAAACGAAATAAAGTTCCAATATGAAGTCAGTGTGGGTTGGGTTACGGCGCCATTTTGAAGCACATATCCATGCATATGTTTATGTACAAATTTGTATGTGGCCCATGAATGTTTATGTACAAATGTGTATTATTTATACTTCTTTACAAAGCAACATCGGAAGTATATAAAATAACACCAGTATCAAAAAGAGCAGACTGTATACAAAAGAATAATTTAGGTTTCATAAAAAAGAGAGTGGTTACCTAATAAAGAGGGGGAATGACTTTTCAACTTCTTAGATTGGAGGAGGATATACTTTTGAGAATTATATTTGAGGAGGAATTATACAGGTCGTATGAGTGATTACGATATTGCAGAAAAGAAATGACAAATCCATTTAGACGAACTGCATCCGGATCCAAATTTATTCAGCATAAGGAATAAGAAATACATTTAAATATTTCCTATTGATTTTCTACGGCTAATTTTGATTTTGATAAATATTATTATATATTGTAATTAGTATTGGTACACACACTGTTATAACTGCTAATTATATAAAACCGGAATGAAGAAATTTTTATTATATCTGTTATATTTGTTATCGATATATTAAATGATAATAAACGCATCAGTCACGGCCAATATTGCAAAATAATGGAAGAGTGAATAAATGTATATACTTAAGCACGTATATACAGGAAACTCTGTCGTGTAGGGCGATATGCTTGGTATTGCGATATGGAGCTATAATGCCAGTTAATTAAAATTTAAAGTGTTTGTACTCGTACACAAAGTGACACAGATATGGAGTTCAGAACAAACTTTCCAATCAAGCTTTTCATATTTGATGCATATCAGTAAGAGGATTGCCTCCTATGATTATTTAATGTTTCACGCCTAAGGCATGTCATTCCGATTTATCTTTTGTGAATTCCAGATTTCTTTTAATTAACGCTGCGATAGCAGGTACAGCTCTCTTTTTGTTTCTTATTCACCTTCAACACTCATCTGCTGAATTGGATCTGGCGAGTTTTATCGAGTCGCTAGGGGTGCGGATCTGCATTGGAATGCGGAACTGGAAACGTAACAGATGGTACATTCGCGTAGGTCCATTCTTTATCCAAGGACGATCCTTGTACTTAGAAAAAATAACTTTCAGTCGCATGACAAAAAAACCATCTCCAAATCATTGTGAGAGTAAGATAGGAAATTACTGGAACTAAATTGAATTGAAACTCGAATTTCAAACTTATTTCAGATTTCGTAAATTTATACAAACTGACTAAGGGCGTCATGGGCAAAAACGGTCGATTAAGTATTATGTCCTTAGGTGGTGGTTTTTCTATTCCAAATTTCGCAATATGTATTGGAATTATCGATTGTAGATCGACTTAAACAATATGCGTCTAAATTTACCATTCTACATACTCGTACGCACCATTTGTATTTAAGAGTCTAAACATACATTAAACTTTTAACGATTATATCTTACTTTCAATTTGTGAAAATTTAGACATACGGAAATAGTTATAATTATTGTTCGGTTAAATGTACTGTGAGTGCTATAAAATGTGGGCACGTAGCCAGATGGTGCTGCCTAATTATGTGATGAAGAAGAGACACTCTGTCTGTGAAAATTGAAAATTTTTTATTATCTGAATGAAAAAAGTTGGCGGCGCCTCTGGTCATGACCCCATACATATATTGTATGTTTCGATTTATGTAATTATTATGGGGAAGAATATTAATAAATATTGAGACTAACAAGTAGTATTAGATATAACTAATATATACAAATCAAACGTCATGAAATATGTGTTCTCATTGATTCTAAGCACCCGACTAAGGAGCTCTGTAAGATATCTCATAAGCAGCTGTGATGCAAATCGTGAAAGAGAAACAGAGACATATTCACTTCAAAATAATGACAAGGCTAATGGCAGTTTTTCTTGCTGGTTTCCATATTGATTTCATATAGATAGTGAAGGATACAAGGAGACAAATTATCTCATAGAGGGAACCTTACGAAATTCAACTACATACGCTGATCACTGTAATAAAATCAACATAAGTGGTCCCACGAGTATCGGACAAGAGAGGTCCACTCGCACAGAGGTCCGTGTGCGCGGGTAAGGCTAGATAGAACCGGAGGGCGCCAAGTATCCGGAGCACTGCGTTAGAGACTGGGCTAGTTTTTAACCTGGGTCCCCAGCCAAGTTGAGCATCGACACGGGTCGTATGACATCCTGCTCCAACCCAGAGGTTTTTTTTTATAGAGTTTAGCTCCTCCACACCCTGTGTCCGGGGAGGTGATTATTGACTCCTCAGTCTAGATCTGTAGTGTTCTGTTATGTATGTTATGAATAACAGGGTTACCTCAGGCAGGATGTGTCTCTTCGCCACGCACTATCGGTCTAGATGGGATAGAAGCGAATATTCCTAGAACTATAATCGCATATTCCCATCCTGCGAAACTTACGCTTCAAACCCCAAATTGGAGGTGCGTTGTTACGCGGTGGTATCACAATGGACCCATGGTGGTCTGAGTGAGCTGGTCCTTAGACCGGCTGCCACGTTAACCTAACCTAACCTAATAAATACAATCAAGCTTTGGATCTGAACAAAATTAATTTCGAATATGTATTAATTTTGTATGCACTTTATAAATCGATTTCAGTTGAAACCCCTTTTATAATTAATAGTGTATTTTCGGTCGTAATTGAACCAGGTTCACTGTTTGGCTTTACGGGTTTAGGGGAGATTGTGAGTTACGGTTCGTGCATCGTATTGTAAATAATTAATGCTGTCAGACTAACTTAAGTTACGGTATTTGTATTGAATATTTTGTGTCTTGAATACGGTGGGTAAACGTTCTGATTTGATGATATTATCACTTAATATGACTGATCCTCGGCACATTCAAGACCCAAATTATGTTATAAATATGACAGCGAAATATCATTACTTAAAAAAAGGAGTGTAAACAGGAAATGAATAAAAGAAAGGTCAGTTCATACTCGCTTCATACTCTATGGGATGTACTTTTTCGACGAGGGGCGTGACAATAGTGTTATGGTCATTACAGGGTATTGTTACGATGTGATTGGCGACTCTTTAATGTCTTGTTTCGTATGAAGAAAAATTACGTGGATTATTATTATATTATCCCCTTATAGCTCGCGAACAAACGTTTCTCTGAAGAGTTCCTCTTATAATAGATTAATATATAAAAATGACATTTTCACTGGGTATCACATTAATTTGATTTGAAGCCTCCGGAATAACTTTTGGGACAATTTAAATATAAATACCATAACATTATCAACCGAAACAATCAGAAACTTGAAGGAACATGCTAAAAAATGAACCCATATTTTTGTATGATCTTGGACAGGTCCAAAGAAGAGGTTGGGAACTAAGGCGTTCTCTGAGTGGAGTATGTATAAACATATTAACACAGTTCCCCCTTGCAAAATATCCTTTCTTTTAGCAATACCACGAAAAATGAATCTCTGTATTCATCAAAGCAGCTGCCGTCGAGCGTAACAGCCACTGCACACAAAAGTGAATCAATGCTTTATTTATTTGAATAACAACCACACCACGGAAATGAAAGGGTAAAAATCAAACAATAGCCACGAATTTGATACTTTTCCATTGAATCTGCAAAAAATGTACCAAAAATATGCCAGTTTTTATGATGGACGCCGATGTGGCAAACCCAAAAGGAAACTACCACTAGGAAACATTTCAATTCAGCGTCGTTAATGATTTCAATGACAGTGGGAAAAGGCGTTGGCGGCTCTCAACAACAGCTGTAAAAATTGCCCAGCCAACCAACCATCGATCCGGGCAGCCAGACAAGGATGATGTTACATCCCTGCCAATACCGAAGCAGTGCTTCAGCGCAAGCAAATGACATCAAAGGCTACAAAGCAGACGGGTAGCAAAACAAGAACACAATTTTCCCATTTTTTCCACATTTTCATTTTGCATTCCATATTTTGCAACTTGCAAAAATTGCAGGCGTCTCTAGCGGCTTTGTTGGTAGAATTGATGGATGAATGCTCGGAATTGGGCATAAAGCAAGTACTTCATGGCACAGTGAGTATAGAGCAGAGAGCAGTGGAAAACGAATAGATTAATTTGTGCGCAAATTTGAATGGAGGAAAATTTAGTGTCAATGAGGCGGTGACACCTGCGCCTGTCAATGACAACTTGAAAAGGAACTGTCATGGTGGTTTGGAAACTAAACCCATGATGGAGTTAGGGAATAATATTCAATAATTATGCATAAAATACTGCAATTGTTTGTAATTTACGCATGCAACCAGGTGGTAATGTTGAGCAAAGAAATTTCAAGTACTGAAAGGGTTTCCATTTTGCGGGTGCTCCGTTCACCCTTCACTGAAATTTAGAGTATGCAATTGAGGAAAACCTCATGCAATTGCGGGTGCAATGTTGCAAATCATTTAGAATATTGAATTGGCAATTGTTATGCATTCCGTTTTCAGGGAATTATACGGAATCTAATTTAGAAAGCAATGCCAGATATGGGACCAGCTGCTGCAAGTTTGGAGTATGCAGGAGAAATATGTCAAAGGCACGTGATGATTAATTTTTGTTTTTTTTTGTTAGTTGCACATTTCAAAACGATATCGTTGCTCCCTGCCACCACAAGATGTATTAGCACACGTTCCGCCTGGAGTTATGCATTTGCTTGCACTAATCTGTATAAACACGCCCCAGACTTAACGGAAAAAGGTACTATAGTGGGCGTGAAGCTTTGCTTTTTTACGCTCAAGCGTTTCAGCACTCCTCTAATGCTGCAACCAAATACAAGGAGAGCAGAGTTCCTCAATGAGATGTAATCAGAGCACCACATCCGGCTATCGGATGCCAAACTGGATACTTTCCGTTGTGCACAAATATATGAAAATGTCGGCCTATAAATGTCACTTCAAATCAGACGGTATCAGAAATCAAAATCTGTGCACACGTCATAAAAGTGAACCGTAGCACTTGGCGCACAAAGAATGTTCGTTGCTTTATTTGCTTTTCTTTGCTCAATCTTATCACCTGTTAGCATTTTTTCTACATATTCATGGCCACCGGCTTCTCCAAGCAATACTCACATTTCTTTCAAGCAACCGTAAAGACGTCTTCTGCTAAAAAAAAAATAGCAAACAGTCACAAAAGTAAAAAAACACCACACATGAGCTCTGCTTTGTATACTCGCATCCTTGTCACAGTCTGCCAACCGACACATCCCAATAAGTCGACTTGCTTCTCTCTATTGTCTGAGCGTTTGTGTTTCTACTGCTACCTCAATTCCCTTCCCTTAGTTTTTCTCACAGCAAACACACTTTTTACGGCATTCCTCACTGGCGGTTCTGCCGTGAATGGTGCACATGTCAGGTTTGGAAAAAAGTATCTGTTACTCTAAAAAACACCGTGTGCTACCTGTTCCCTCACCTTCCTTGTTTGGTTTTTCTTTTTTTTAATTCTGAAAATGCTGGAGAATCTGCAAAAAATTCCTCTCTTTTATTTATTTTTATATTTTTTAACAATAGGGGTTGGGGTTGATTTTTCCACCCTGTTGTTGGAATTAATAGTTCTTGTGGCCGATTAGCCATTTTTTAAATATTCTGGGGGTTGTTTTTTGCAAATTTTTATTGTTATGCGTTTAGTTGGGACTTTCCTACATTAGTCAGAATTTTTTATAGTGTGATTATTGGCTGCGAAGATCATGTAATTCGTTCTTTCTATAAAAAAAATGGGGCGTAAAATGTGGTTGATCAACACTAATTGAGGGTTTGATGTGTTACATTGGTAAAAATGCGCAATATATGATTGATGTATTGGGATGTTTCAGTGGCGTTATGGAAATGTATAAAAACGCTATTTTGATGGTTGCAAAAAAAAGAACAATTCTGGAAATTAGAATTTGTTAGACTTGTCGTATTTTCTCTAATGATCTGAGTCGAAATCGCTGGCCACAATTAAAGGGGAGGCAAAAAATTTTCGCTATATAAAATAGTGTGAAGTGGGACTGCGAATAATCAGAACTTTCAAACACAGGACATGACTTTCTACCTTCCAAACCTCTGGCAGCAGGTAACTAAGAAAGCATAGAAAAGAATAACCAAATATACCAACTGGAAGAAATATTCCACTTCCTTAAATCTCTTCAGTGAAATACTCGTATATACTTTAGAATTAGTTATATCAGGCAAAGGGTGGTGAGATTTCGAGGTTCTGGTCTGTATGAGTACATTGACACCACTAAAATAAATATAATGTAATCTCTGTAGTGTCTGTAGCGCAATCAAACAAACATTTTCTTGGCAGCCCAGTTCCAGTTCGATATATCGTATGAGAGATCCAATCCAAAGTGCTGTTTTCTTAATATGAATTCGCAAAGTAAATAGTCGGTGGAAATTAGAAAACATATTGCACCGCACAAATAACTAAATACAAAGTTGGCGAACCTGAAAAGTATTGCAGTTTGGGAATTATGGAATTCTCAAACGATTTAGTCGACCAGTTATTTCCCAAAATATTCGGCGAAGATTTAATTTTCAACTTTTATCATACATGCAGTGACATGCTCACATGGAATTTCTTGCCTTAATATAAGTTTAAGTCCCAATTCAGGGTCTTTTTAAGGACAAATTATGATAATTCCACAACCATGCCAGCATATCTCATCTACTTAGTAATAAGGTTAGTTTTTGTTTTTGCAATAAGTACAAAATCTAAAGCCTAAGTACACTATTTCTAAAGCCGTCTCCATTTACTCGTCCTCATAAATGTATATTGTCGGCATACAAACTGCGCATGAACCCACATCTACTCACAATTATAGTAGAGTTTTTTTTAATGACTCAGTCATAACAAAACCATGGCGAATTAAAAAACTCTGACAATGTTAAATTTCATTTCATTAATGCCGTATATACAAGTATATAAAATCCATGACACATGTAATAAAGGCGAAACATTCGTCCATATGGAAACTGCACGAATGGCGGTGATGGTGACGGTGACGGCGATGGTGGTGGCGGTGGTGGTATGAACCACATTAGTGCGACTATCAACGGTAGACGACTATTTACGGCCAACGGCTACTGCCACTCAACATGTAAATAAAAATAGAAAAGCGTTCGAAAAAAGTGAGACACACACACAACAAAACATAAACCAAAACAACAACAAAAATCAAAATCGAAAAAACATCTGCCCCTGATGGCACTTTGGACAGCAGTAAAAGTACGAGAAAAACGCACTAACAAAAAAACCAGAAAATTTGAAAAAAAGAAGAAAAAAATTACGCACAAGTCAATAGAGCGAAGTTTTTTCCTTGTTGTTGTTTGTAGAGCCGTTGATGCCGATAATGTCCATCCAGCATCCGTTAAACGTACAAAAGGCGAAGAGACTCGTAAATGGGGTAGGGCGAGTATTCCACTCTGTGCCCGACTCCATTCATGGAAGACAAATAAAAAGAAACTACGAGTATTTATCCACACACACACACACAGACACACACAGCCATGTAAAGGTGGAGTACGACTATGTACACAGATGCTGAAATCGGTACTCTAAAAGCAAAGTACTAGCAGCGAAATCTAGTTTTGGTGGATAAATACAATCTAATAATTTACAACAAAATGAATTATGCTACCCAAGCCCAGTTCCAGGTCAGTTAATATTATTTAAAAATATAGTAGCAGAAAGTTTTGATTCCACATCATCGAGCCTGAGGCATATTCACAATGTTTCTGTATTACTATCGGACTGTAGTGATTCTTTTCCAGCATTGCTCGCGTATCCCGGGTGCCTGCCTTTGGCACTTTCATCTAGTGGGGTTGGAGGAATCAATGCCTTTGGTATCATATTTTCATCCACCCGTCTTACAAATCAACTTTGTTTCCGCCTCGGATTTTTCAAAAGAATCCTCGTCAATTGTTATATTTTTACCACTTTACTTTCCTGCGTACATATATTTATAAATTTCATTGTTCAAATGGTTTTTCTGGCACTTAGAAAATTCTACCATCGCGTATTAGATTAAATATTCACTTAATCGTTTAATATTTTCATGATTATTTATTCGCAATATATTGATTGGGCACTATTTGTGGATACAATTTGGTCAAATCAAACTTAACAGCATCGATCGGCATATATATATATATATATATATATATATATATATATATATATATATATATTCTCGTATATATATATATATATATATATATATATATATATATATATATATATATATGTTTATATATTTATATATATATATATATATATATATACTCGTATTTGCAATAAGGAAATTTATTGGCTTGGCCTTAGAACTGTGTCTGTTTGAAGAGATGCCGTTATTATTCTGAAAAAATATTATGAATAACAAAAGATATCACTATGAAGTCAGTATCTATGTAGAACATCTAAACTAATAATATTAATAATTTAGCTTTAGTAGATTGCCCCATGGCCGACACTGCGACCTAAAATATCTTTTGTGTCATACTACATTTGTCATTAATGATCCATGTGATCATAACTGCCCGATCTACTATGCCCTCTAGGTTTAGTACCGGCGTATCTTCCGTGATGCCATTGCATTTCGTCCGTTTGGTGATGTCAAAGCGTCACAATTAAAGTTATCAGGTTCTTTTCTACCTAGATGTTCCTTTTCTAGAGAAAGGAAGTAGCTGAAAATCATGTTCCTTCATTATCATTTTCGATTTATGGATGAATTTGAGAACGTACATAACAGGAGCATTCTTTATTTCTTCCAGAGCCAGCTGGTCGCGGTGGAATATATTCATTCTGGTTCTTGCCAACGTAATGTAGTCGCACAGTATGTGTTCTGTGGTTTCCTTTTCTTTTAGACAGAGCCGGCACTCCGTATCATCAAGAATGTGGATTTTAGTCAGGTGATATTTCAGGTAGTAATGACCTGATAGAAAACCTACTATTTTCCTTATGTCTGCTTCGCACATATTTCGCAGTTCTTTATTGTGGACGAATGGACTTACCAGTCTTTTGGCTTGGCGAAGCCACTTTATCCCTTCCCAGTGTGACATTCTGAGACTATGTTCCCAGTTATCTACCCTGGATTTAGCCTCCGCCCAGTTGATACCACAGTATGGCTCCGGACTTATGAGGCTTGCTGCGGAACCGGCCTTAGCCAGCTCGTCAGCAATTTCATTGCCTTCAATGTCCGAGTGACCCGGGACCCAGCAAATTGCAACCTTATTTGTTGCCCCTAGAGATTGTAGGTTGTTGAAGCATTCTTCCATCAGTTTCGATTCTAAAGAATATGAAGTTCTAAACTAGCGCTCACTGTCGGCAATCTATGCATTGAAGCAATCCAGTAAGCTCAGGTCCTTAGGGAGTGTATATGGCAAAAATATGTAAAAACTAATTTTAAAGTACGGGACCGAACCAAAGCTAAGAAACAAACATTGCAAAGCAAATATATACAAAAATTGTCGTAATTATGTGAGTAGGAGCCTTATTGTAACTGCAAAGTTGTGCATCAGCAAATTTCTTTTTTTGTAAAACAAAAAGGAAGCGCAATTAGCAAATCACCTATTAATGCATCCTTATATACCTTTAAAAGTAATTCATATTGAGTACTATTTTTCGTCTCTTACCTTCCCGCTGTCACTCAGGAAATAAATAAGTTCTCTAAGAAATTGACAACAATTTTGTTTGAAATTTTTAATTTTGTTTAATATATCCTCAGCACGTTTGTGCTCTAATGAAGCAACTGAGACTACTGAGTGCGGAGCTCTGAGCATATTCAATAAAATTTAGTTAAAAATTTAATTACAATATTTGATAGAAGTAAATTATAAACGATTTCTGAACACCAGCAGAGGCTGTCATGATCAATTTAATCGTTTTAAATTTATGGCGTCGCCCACTTAACAATTCGGTACGCCTCTTTAGAAAAAACCTGGCTGGGTCAGCTGTGTGGGGCAGCGCTGGAAGTGAAAAGGTTTTTCGTCTTTTGTGTGCAATTCGCTTTAAAATGTTTTTGGAAATAAATTTTCCTTTTGTACACAGAATGCAGCGTTAATGAGCAAAAATTTTCACAACAAATCATAAGCGCCGCTGACCAGCGCAAACAAAGCCCCGTGCACATGACGTTACGCATAATCAGCGGCATGAACGCACTCCTGCCGCACGTTGCATGCACACACACACACACGTACACACTCCTGCAAAGAAATGATGCAATGCTTGAAAGATGCTGTTGCTGAAAGCGGAGACGACCTGCTAACGTGGGCCGCTTATCCTTAAAAAAGGATAATTGTAACTTGCGCGAATACTGGCAACAGTTGCGGTACACTTCCAAACGTATACAAGCCAGAGTTGCTGCAGCCCATGTCAGTGTGCGTATTAGTGTGGAGGGCCTCTATATTCTTTTGATGGATGGTAAAATTTCAATTAAAATGCATGAACTTGTGGAAACAGGCGAAAAAACTGTTCTGGCAGCACACGAATTAATGCCAGCTCCGAATGAAGTCTGCCTCCAATTGCGACTGTTGTATTCGAGGCCGAAGCCAATCAATAGCTCAGATGGCCAGTGCGGTGTGAGAGGCTCACTGATGGAGGGTATAAAAGGAGATGTAAAAAGGATACGCAAGCAAATAATTGCTGATGGAAATAATCATCGGTTATTAATCTCTCCCACGTTTTTCGCAGTTTTTGGTTAAATGCACACAGCATAATTCCTGGAAAAATGAAAATGTCTAAATTGGCAGACGGCAGCGGGCACACACTCCTGGCCGTGAACATGGATATGCATGGGGTAAAAATAGCTTAAAAAGGTTTTGAAATTTTTCATGCGGTTTTCACGCACCCTTCCACTCCTGCTGCTTACTGAAGTAAGAAAATTCATTTATATCAATTGCCTTTTTCCTCCGCCCTCGGTTTGCCCACACCCACGACTATTGAATGGAGATGGATTTTGAGCCCGGCAATCGATACTGCTCGGGTTAGTGCAAAGCCGTGTACCACTTCCACCCTCGCTGTTTTTAATGCCGCGCCTATACTTATTTTTATTTTTAGCACCGTTCCGATCAGGCAGACAGCCAAAAATGGCCTATTAACGACAACATGGCGCGCTGTGGTTGCGGCGGGGAAGTTTGCTGCTTTCCTGGTGGGAGGTTTTGTGTTCACACTTTTTACTCTAAGAAGGGGCGAATAAATTTCATGTGTGATTGCAAGATAAGCCTCCGTCTTCGGTGCGGGCACAATTCACATTCGTTGTCCGACATTTCTACATTTGTTTGCCAGTATGAGAATACTCCACAGTTATTATGCTTAGCTTCAAAGTTTCAACTATATATCGGGGGTTTATTTCAATATATTAGGGTTTTTTTGTGGAAACAATGTGGGGAATAATTTTCAATACACACACTATATAATAGGAGTCCATACTACTCAATAGGGACGGGTACGTTACTACTTATTTTTCTGTTAAATTGTTTGAAAGGAGTTTAGTCGGTAGAACTAAAATAACAGCATTGCCATGACAGTTTTTAATTGCACAGTGTTAAGACGTACGATGACAATTTTTCTCCTAATTCCATTTTATAGATACATTAATATTTTATAAATTCGTCTGTAAAAATCTGAGAAGCTGAAATGTTATGTTGGAAATAGCTCAGTCAATTTAAATTGTTATAATTGAATTTTGATTGTTTACTTGAAAGAGCTCTTAAAAGCTACTTAGAATTCCCTGTAAAATAGAAAATGTCCGCCCACCCCTGATGTCTGCAAATTCGTTCAAAATGAGTTAATTTCCACATGATGACTGCACCGTGCATACCTGTTACGAACTCCCTGGAGTGTTTTAAAAGAATGACACTTGTGTAGGCTTAGCACATCTGTTAAGAGCGCGATACGCTTTACAATTGATATCAATTGTACTTGCATGAAATGATTGTTTGTCTAAGCTAACAACAGTTGCATCAATATCATACATTTGCATGATCCTGAGCTTAAGCTTGGGGTCACATGTGAAGGGTTCGAGGGAAACTGTTTAATGCCTTTGTATAGGGTAAACTATTTTGAGAGTACATGTTTTAGCTGAGCGCAATACTATATCTATCTTTGGATGCTTTTTTCTCACACACATCCCTCCACTTCGACCATTTTGTTTGTTGTTCTCGTAAGTCACGTACACTGTTTAGCAGTTGAAATATTTTGCTAAACTTTTTACGTAGTTGAGACTGAACACACCTAGCAAATATACACCCAAATTTATTTTTATTAAGGACGAAGCTGGAATGTTAGACGTATGAGTATTTAAACCCGTGTTAGCATCGCCTTGAATTTTAGATTAGGTCTGTAGTAATATTTTTATTGAATTATATTGTATTGATATTTGTTTAGAATTATACTCGTATGTATATATTAAAAAAAACGCACAGACACATCCATTTTAGTTAACAAATATGAATTTCTTAAAAAATTGTTTCTAAATTATATGCTTTTAATATCACCCAGCTTAGATACTATATCTATAATGTTGTACATATATAGGTCAATTACATATATTTACTGAAAATTCAAATGACTGCAGACTGACATAGCACAGAAGCGGTAACAGAAACAGAAACAAAACAGAACAAGCTCGAGGGGAAAATAATCTACCATTTAATTTCCTTACCTAAAAAAGGCCCAAAAAAGGAACAAAATTATTGTCATATGATGCTGTTGTGAAGTTGTGTTGTCCACAAATATATTGAAAAAAAGTTACTGATTCTTAAAATAAATTATTAACAATTCATAATTATTACAAGGTACAAATTTTTAATCTTTAAAATGAATTTATGTCGCCAGCCCCAATCATTACTTTACTATTTCTCTTGATTTCTGGTACAGAAATAACTCACGATGTTTCTCTCCTGCCGTCAAACGCTCATTTTCTGTCGTCATATTCTGTAGCTAATTTATTACCAATTCGTTTGTTGAATTTCTTTCTGCTGCAAATGTACTGGATTCTGTTTCTGTTGCCGTTTCTGCATTAGGACTGTTTATTTCTTGCTCTGTTCAAACCTAGAGGAAACCATTGTTCTTGGTAATTAAAGAAATCGATTTAGTTTAAGATAAGGTTTCTTTCTTTTCCACATGTGTTCAGAGCGTGATCTTTTAAAAATTATTTGTGGTTCATTTTGAAGTTTGCATTCGAAATAAATTTATATTTGCAAATCCCTGTATTTTAGACATACAGCAGCTTGCCCAAAGAGCTCAGTTTGAATTAGCATAGCAAAGTAAGCTCGAAGAGCAAATGTCGAATCTGACATGACATTATTGTGAAATATGTCCAAAATTTTGAGGAATACTTAAAGGGACTTCTATTCACCTTCTTTTGAAGAGGAACAATCTTTTATTTGATAAATATAAATCCAATATTTTGTTGGATCGTAGGATCATTTATTTACTTTTACATTACTAGAAAAATAATAAATAATAAGAATATCCGTACAACACAAGGAATGGGGACATCGTTAAGCAATAAAATAGTATAATTTTATAAGCTTCATAATTTCTCTTTAGAACTGCTGTACTCGAATTCATCACCCATCTCTATGTAGATACCCTGTTTAATACAGTTTTTTGTTAGTTTCCAGTGTCGGCGGGTTTTCGAAATATTATACTGATTCGGTGCTGAAAGCAAAATGGAGCAGTTAATGTATTCGAACCGATTTCAACCCCTGTTTTTCACACGTGTTTTCCTATTCAATTAAATAACCCAACATGCAACCAAGTAAACTTTTTACACACAGACACTCTTAATAAGACATCTCTGTGCTTGGTATTATTTATACCATATATCCATATTTTTATTACTAATCAGTTAGAAATGTGGTTAAATATTTGCTACGAAAAACGTGCACTTTTACTCGTACCCATCATAATGGGCTGCCAAAGTGTGCGGGAAGTGTGTCAAATGTAAATAAATTTATACCAGAAATGAGTGTTATATTACCAGTATTTCCCAGAGATCGCTGCACCAAGTGACCACTCCAACTGCGCCCACAGCACTCCGACACAATGAGGGTGAGCGATGCTTCTAACATGTACGCGAAAGGTATAGAAAATGTCTCTAAAAAAACAACCAGAATCGTTGCCAAGTACAGCTGCCCTATTCAATTATTTTCGTTTTTATTTATTGCCATTTTTCCACTTTTAACTGAAATGGTGCAAAAGTACAGAAACCATAAATGAGCATGGACTGCACCCAAGCATCCAACCAAAATTACACCTTTCAATTCTTCGGTTATGATGCGTTCGAAATTTTCGTTGCTACTCTCAGTTGCAGTCTTATAGTATTGGATTGTTTAGATAAAAAATTGGCTAGTTTCATTTATTTTTTACGAACAAAAGAAATGGAAAGGAAATCCCTTGAAAACAATCCACAAGCCGAGATAAGCGAAGACAACAAACCCAAAATGTCAGACACAGAATAGGGAGCGTGTCCCTTTTTCTCTGCTGGCGAGTACATTCATTCGGTTTTCGCACCGAGGGTCAAAACTGGAGGATTTTATGCTTCCTATTGTTGTTGTTATTGTCATTATTAATAACATCTTGCGGATTGCTGAGTGGCCGGCAATGCGCTGCAGAGGTTGGTGAGAGTTCTTTGGGCTGAAGTTGAGTTACGCATGCTTCAGGCACATGCCAACTTCTCATTATCATCTTATGCGCGGTCAAATGAACGCCGTTCTGGCAGAATGACCAACAAAATCGTATAAAGAAATTATAATGGACAATAATTCCTTGTTCTTTCATTACTAAAATATGTTAACGATTTCTCTGTTTCATTCAATGTTGCACAATTTGTGGGTTCAAAAGAACGAGTTCAGAAAAGGAGAATTAGTTCACAGCAATTGCTCTTCCAATTTGAAGATCTTCCTCATAGCTTCGTATCCTATTTGCGGGATATTAGAACGACACAAGTTCCTTTTACAGAGACGCGGATTGCTTTGCTCTGTGAGTGATTTGCTTTTGCGACAGAGCATTCATTTTATCACACGAATATCAGCGAAGTATTTTATCTTTGTAAGACCCTCGGAGTGATGCAGAATATGTCAGCTGCGAGTATTTCATCATTCTTGCTAGATTATTCCCAAGGATACAAGCATTTTTGGGTCTCTTTGACTTGGCTGTTATCTTAGTAACCCTACTAATAAGAAAAACCTCTTGCGGATAATCACATATTAATCGTTTCTAGTGTTAATCGAATATTGTGATTTTATGAGGAATTAGCAAGTATTCAGTGGAAGTTTAGGTTTCTTTGAGTAACGCATTCCAATTCCATTGAAAAAGAGATTATCCGCGCATAAACGGACTATTCCAACCCACATTGTAGGGACTTGAAAAAGCGATTTTTAGCCATTCTCGACAGAGATTGCAATCGAGTTATTGCCGACCAGAAATTCAAATTATATCTTTAATGTATGTCCATGGAAGATAACGTGTGGTCAATATTTTACCATAGGTTTCTCAATATGCTGGATATGCTTCAGCACAGAGATGTTTCTGATACGATCAATTGGAGATTATATCAGTCAATTGGACAGTTCGTATATTAAGAGAAGATTTATCTTTTAGATTCTTTATAACCACATTTAGTAATTGCAAATCGCTTTTCTTTCATTTATTCATTCACTTGTAGTGAAATATGTGTGGAGACTTACGTCAGGAAGCATGGAAGCACGGGGCTCCCATATGATCACAGACTATGTCACTACTGAAGTCGACGCCCAAAAAAATCCCAGTTACCTTCCGTGAATGATTTTTAAATATTGAGTTGTTAGTCTCCTTAACAACCGTAAAAAATGGCAACAATGACTGCTTCCAAAATGTGGGAGCATGTGCTGAGACGGATGGCAAATGTCAACATGGAACAATAACGTACAAATTGAAAAATTGCGTATGTTTGTGTGTGCGTTGCGTGATTTATCATATAAATCATTTATTTTTCAATTTTTAATGGAAAATTAAATTCATAAAAATTTAATAATGAAAAACTGCTCCGTCATTTGCTAATCATGTGTGATGAATTTGCTATTGACGCCATAAGTGCGGGCAGCCGAACAATTTGTGCGCTTGCGCAGCCACAATAGCCCGAATGAGAATTTAAGAAAACAAACTCACAGTGAAGAGTGAGAAAGATCGGGATCGCCCTCATACAAAATATGAGCATATAAACTCCCAATGACAGACGCAACTGATGGATGGATGGGCAAACAGACGGGCGGGCGGTTGGTGGCTGAATGAATTGTTTGCATTGCATAACATTACAAAATGAGAGGAGAAAATTTATAGAAAATTACAAATGAATATTGCGCGGCAGAAGCACGAAATTTTTTAGAAAATACCCTTAAGAAAATGTGTCAAATATGACAAGGCACGCATGCGCAAAGGATACGCCTCGCTGATGAACGCCTAAGCGTGTATGTGCTCGTACTTTCTCCAACGTATCCTTCAGATGGTTTCTGTTTTTCCGTGTAAACATTTTCAATGTGCATGACTATGGAAAATACTGCGTGTAGTCAATCTTTCGGTAGCGATGTTGCGCATGCGCTTCGCACACTTCTCTAAATTCTTAAGCGACTCTATTGTGGCTGCTGTTGCAGGGTGCTGGCTTGCCTCAAGTACATTCATGCATTCGCTTTGAATAAATCGTGAAATTTGTTTTTGTTTTCTTTCGAGATTTCCTTTGTTTGCTTTGGATTGTTTTGTGTGGCAAGCGATTCACGCTGAACAAATTTAAAAATAAAGTCGCAGCGACTCGCGCCACCATTTACGCGCATTAGGGTCCAAGCGGCCACTTTGACGCCCACAGGGGATTTTCTAAATAGAACGAGCAGTACTCGAAGGGAAAGGTACGTTCTGATTGGTGGAGGATGGTGGCTTATGTATTAAATTTTCCTTTGAGACATTTTAAGAGAGGGGGATATGTGTCGCTGACTGGTTCTAGTTATAGAACACTTATAAATAGAAAATATGGTGTGCTTGAAATCCTTGTAAATATGTATAATGATGATATATTTTTTTAGTATTTTGTTATTGCACAAGAACCCGTTTGCAATATACTTGAAAATATATCTTCGGCCATTTTATCTAAATAGATTTCACAGATATCTTCACACCAACTGGAGGATCATAAACACTATTCTTTAAGAATTGTGCATTTTAAATTGGAATAAAACTGATACAAATTGATGACTTTGCTTAATATTTTGATTTGTTCGGCAGGCATTTTATTGTATTTGTTGTATCCCGTCGTTTATGCGCATTTTAGACGTAGAACTTTCCACGACATTTTCGAGCAATCAAACGACAGTTCTGCTTATTTACGTAGCCAAATTGCAGGAAATTACCATCGTTGTTTAACTAAATGTTGGCATGCAAAGACCGAAAAACATTTTTGACTGAATAATGAATTGAGAAAAATGTTTTAGATTTAGAACCGTTGTTCCGGTGTCCATCATCAATATTTCCAAACCTCACTGAATATAAATTGTTAGAAATACTCCCAAAAAATCTCTTAAAAAGCAAATTCGTTCACTTTAAGAAGCATATAATAAAAGACCACACATTCCAGAATTCTAGCAGGCTATTCCAGCACCACTATTTCCTAAAATAATTATCACTAATAAAAAAATAAGAAGTTGTTCTGATGAAGATGGTCAAATTATGATTGAACGAATGAATTGGTTTCCCTATTATCATAGTGACCTTACTGATTCCTATTCAACGAGAACTCACAAACACCAGAAGTGATGTAATGGTTTGAAAGGAAGGATATTTCAGAGAATTGTTTTTAAAGCCGACTACATTGCAAGGAACTCAAAGTGCGTTAGGCGAAAGTCCATGGATGACAGAAATTTGTGGAGAACGGTTGTTTTGGTTTGAAAAAGTTGCAGAAAGGCTTATGTCGAAAATGTTGCAGGGTGGCATTTGAAATCGGTTCGTTTAATTGATTTTGCGACACAGAGCACTGATTCCAGTCAAATCTGTGATGGTTCAGTAATTTTTTTTATAGAAGAGTCTTTACTTAACATCTGTAGATATTTGTCCCAACTTTTGAGCTAAGGATGCTGTGGACTAAAGTTTTGTCAATAAATTCGCTGACACATTATCTTAATATTAATTTTTAATAATCAAATTTTTAAATATTTAAATTTGCATTTAATATTAAAATGAAATAACCATTTATGAGTGGATCTGAATGATTTTTTCTAAATCAATTACTGCAAGTGTGTAATATGCAGGTCACAACCTTAGGACAGCGAGTCATAAACAATCCATTAAAAATAGATGAGGATCCTTTCCCACTAATGGATTTAGTTCTGGATAGTATAGGAAATAATTCCAGGGTAGCTGAAATAGATAAAATGAAACTTGATGAAATTGTTAAAATGTTCTTAAACTGTGTAGTAAAAATAATTTTGTAAGTATTGTTTAAGTGAAATTCCTATTCCTAAATTATCAAAGAATTTGAATTTTATTCCAGTGCCCGATTTATTACTACAACTAATTTTCATAATAATATAAATAGTTTTTACTCTAACACAAACCAAAGTTTAATTCAAAACAAATACCGAACATTTTAATTTAATAATGTGAAATGTTATTTATTTATTTAATTTCATCATTTAAAAATGTTCATCGTGATCCATCATGGTGTCGTGATGCCGATGTGCCTCCTTCCGAAGAGATTTTTGGATAGTTATCTTAATTGATTCATTCATATTCTATAGAAAAAAAGGATCATAAAAAATAGGTTTATCTACCGTTCAATATGCTTACTTCAGAATATCTATAAATAATAAATAAAAAAAATAAAAAAATTTTAAATATAAATAAAATATAAGGCCAAATTGCAGGTGTATATAAATTGAGGTTTCGAGTTCGTTTCTTTACCAATGCCATTATTTACTTATCTAAAGTCGTCCAGTATCTTTCTGATACATGCATCATTTTCACATTATTGTCGTTCCCGATACTTTGAAACATATATCATCAAAATAATCTTGTTAAAGATCTTGGAACGGTATGGAGTTGTTCAAAATTGATTATTTTTATGTGGTGGTAGTTTGATTGAGTTTGAAGTATTCAACGTATATAAGGAAATATACAAAATATCATAAAATATCAGAAATATTTCATTGTAGTAATCAAAATCACATAAATTATTAATTATCCCATTTCATAAAAAAACCAATGTTATGTATGCAAATAATCTGCAAATTTATAGTGTATATGATGGTATACATGATGGTGGGCGAGGGAGCTGATATATTTCTTTTACATTGATGAATACGTCTCATACTCTAATTTTGTACCATTGTGCTGGGAGTGTGAACTTATTATGGAGAAAGAGTTTCTGAGGGCAACATAGGATGGATATACACATTGACATACAATTTTTATACCAATTAAAATGTAAATTCGCCTGCATGGTCATTCGCATTCTGTTTGCTACAGTGCTTTGAAGGACATCTTATATATCTTATGTAATCTACACAAAATTACGATCCACAAAAGATCGTTGACTCCTCAATGATAAAAGCCACACAGATAACGGTCGATTGCGTGGTACGTCGTAAAACACAGTAAAATAATCGTAGACTTACTCAATGTTGTTCAAGAAGTAGTACCACTGATTGTCCAGTTTAATTTTCTACAATTCTAATGTGGTACATACACTAATGTATAATTTTAATAATTATTCCTGCAAGCTTTTTTCGATTTCATGGAAATGAAACACATGTGTTAAACAGAAGCAAACATGTTTCAAAATCATTTAACATGCTTGTCGCGCAAACTGGTTGTTCAATACAGTGGTTGTACGACAGAGTTTATGGAAGGCCCATATGTATATAATGTACGGCAGGTAGTATTAGAACCGTACACAAGTGGCAAGTAACGTTCAAACCGTTGCTCGTAATGAATTTATATGACGGGTTGTACAAGGTTACTTCTGCGGGCCGTTTAAGACAGAACAATTAAACAAAGCGGACAGGACTGGAACATAATGCAAAATAATGAATTCGTGTCGCTTTTGCATAACGAAGAAATGGATGGGGGACAGGCGGAAACGAGGAACGAGAACAATATAATGGGAGAAGCATATCGGGTCCACATTAAACTTAATTTGGCATATCATGTGAATTATTTTGTTCCACAATACTGCTATTTTTATATATGATCTGACTTATGTAAAAATAATAAAAATTAAATTAATAAATTAATAATTTAATTAAGATGAGAGAGTCCCTGTTATGATGTTACTGCAATGATACACTGATTTTATTAAGTAAACAGAAAAAGAAGTTGTCCTTAAACGGCGATATGCTCATAGTACACATACGATACTAGGTGTAGTTTCTGTGTGGGATCACGCGACAGAATCAAGGCAAACAAAATTGCAAGGAAGTGCTCTACCTGCGGCAGTCGTTTTGTGTGCCATGCTCCTTAATTATATTTAAATTACTTTAAAAATGTTAGTTGACTCGCTGCAATATACATAAATGCAGCCAGCCGGTTGTAGGGTATTGTGTCAGGTAGTCAGCTTTGCTGGTTTGTCTGAAATTAAAACGAAAATGCGCATATTTTCAATAAAAGTTTTGCAAAATTTTATTTGATTTTAAATTTTATATAGGAATATAATACAAATATGTGTGTGTGTGTATGTGTGTGTGTGTGTGAGTTAGACAATAAATGTAAGTTTACAATTTTAGTTTCAATTGAATACACTCCTTAAACTAATTTTGATCTTTTCGGCTCAGAAAGTGAACGTACTCGTTAAATATTAAGTTATAATTAATTTGTACTTTTTATATTGTCGCTTTCTTAAAAACTATTTTGAAATTTTTATTTTGATTTTAATTTGTTTGTAGTTTACGCCCAATAAAAATTCAAATGAACAGAAACAGAAAATAAAAGAACGTATTTTTACTAAATTTACTTAAAAAGAATGATGTTTAAAATATTTATTATAAACGTTATAGCGTTGCTATACAGCTCAGAGAGGCTATATTTGTAAGTTATAGTCACTACAGAGTTTACATCGGAAAAAGAAAGAGAGAGATAGCTCTGAGCTCAGATCACTGTTCATTGTTGCGTTATAAAAGTCCTTTTACAACAAATTTGCATTTATACAAATTGATAAATAATAAATTAGTTAAAAATAAGAAATTACATTATAATAATTATAGATAATTTCTGTGAGCTAGCGCCTAAGTATAAAAATAAACTAACAGTTACTTTGGCTAATTAATGACTTGACTACAATTTGGCGTTTTCAGTTATTCCTTTCAAACTTACAATTAAACTGTGTTTTACTTAAAATTATATAAAAGTATATATATATATATATATATATATATATATATATATATATATATATATATATATAAAGATTTTTGTTTTAAAATATTTTTCAACTCTGAATTGAGTTTTACAATAATACAACTTACTCACTAATAATTACAAAACATTTTCACAGATTTATTCATATTTATATTATTACTAAGTTAATTTCTCACATTGTTTTCTTCTCGTGTTTGTTTTGCCTTTACTTTCTTTGTTATTTATAAACTTTGCTTAGGACTAAATATAAAAATATACTCTACATCGACTTAGCCACAAGCTGAAGGAAGCTATCCACTAAAATTAATACAATCCTCAAATATATTTACAATCCACGATTGAGCAGCTCTGGAGAGTGCAATAGCAAAAGAAACCCAACAATATCGTCAGATGATTTGATTGAATTTTGAATGAGTGCTTCAATCAATAATTATTTACAATACCGATAGCGCGACTGTACAATGGTGGTAGCGGTCTTTTCCTGTTATTGCCACCCCACAATCTACAAAGGAAGAAAGGCTAAACATCTTCACTCTGAGTTTAGATAACTTTGACAGTCATGCTATATAAATACTCGGGAAACAATTGAATGAAGAATGGAGTGTGAGCCTAGGAGTGCGCATTGCGGGCCATATGCACGAAGAGGCCAATGGGCCCATCGCACTTCTCGCCGCACATGTTGCACTTGAAGGCGTCGTCGCAGCTGTGGTACCCCATATGTATGGTGTAGAGCACCGCGTCCTTGAAGTAGATATCACAATACTTGCACTCGTGTATGGTGCCATTGCTGATGCTCGAGGCGATGGAGGTGCGTGAGCCGGAGCTGCTGCTGGTTGAGCTATTGCCCGACGAGGAGGCCGCGGGACTGCCGCTGGTGTTGGACGTGGCGGCATTTGGTGAGGCAGTAGCGACTGTAGTCGGTGCACTGGCGCTGGCTTCCATAGACTCGTCAGCTGCTGCTGTGCAAGTAGGTGAGGATGTTGGCACGGTACTAGCAACGTTGGTAGCCACGTCAGGTATTCGTGTTGGAGATTGTGTGTCCGATTTGGCTTGCAACAGCGCCTCGAGCTGCAGTACACGCCCTTTACTTCTAGACGCAAACAGTGGTGTGTCATTAGAGTCCTCCTGCAGTTTAAGGTTGATAGCAAACTCATTAGATTGCATCTCCTCCTTGCAGGGAGTGCTTCGCGAGAGATCCATAGCCGAATCAATAGAGTGGTCGCAGTCATCGTTTGCTTCATCTTCTGGCGCTGATTCGTCGCCATCTCCAAGAAAGTTTTGATTTTGGAGCTGCTGAAGTGCGGTCTCGCGCATGCTTGGCGATAGTTGATTGAATTGCTGTTGGGCGGCCAGCATTTGCAAGTTCAGATTCCAGTAGGGGAAGAAGGCCATGCTGTGATTCTGCTGCAGAATCGAAGCTAATGGCGGCATTAAGCTGGATATGGACTGCTGAGCAACTGCTTGAACGGCTGCTTGGGCGTTCAGGGCCTCAGTTTGGGTTTTCTGGAGTTGCTGTTGCTGCTGTTGAAGCTGTTCGAGCTGCTCGAGTTGTTCGAGCTGTTGTTGCTGTTGAAGTTTTTCTAGCTGTTGCTGGTGTTGTTGGTGTTGTTGCTTTTGTTGCTGTTGTTGTTTTTGCTGCTTATGATGTTTCTGTTGTTGCTGTTGGAGGTTTTGTTGTTGTTCCTGTTGCTTTTGGACTTTCGAGGGAGGCAGATCAGATTCATTGGAGTTGGTACTGTTGGCCGGTGAGGCAGGCATTTCCTGTTGTGGGTTTGCTAAGCCCTGTAACGCTGCTGAGAGTTTCGATGTGGGCACTTTTTTCTCATTGCCTTGCTGGTTCTTACTGACACTGTTCGAGCGTTTGCCACCTCCCTTGTTCTTTGGGCCGCGTCTGGTGCCGTAAACATCGATCACCACCGACGGATTGGGTTTGCCCTCTTCATCCAAAACTATGCCGGGTTTATGCTCTTGTTTGCGCAGATGCAGTTTGAACGAGTGGCAGTACTTGGTGGCGTAATCACACTCTGAACAACGGTATTGGTAGATGGACGAATGCGACTTTCGATGCGAGTTGAGCATGGACTTGTTCACACATGTGTACGAGCAGTTCTCGCACTGGAACGGCTTTAGGTTTGTGTGTTTGCGTATGTGGTACTCGAGGTGGTGTTTGAGCTCTGTGGCGAAGGGGCATTTCGGACATTGTAGAATCTTGTCGGGCTTCATGTGCGACTTGGTGTGCTCCCAGAATGTAAGTTTGGTGATGTTGATCTGCCCGCATGTTTTGCACTTGTAGTTCTTCATTTTGCCATGCGAATTGTAGACAGGCAGGCGAATGTTGTCGTCGTCCTCTGACTCGACCATATACTTCAAATGTTCACTATTTTCGGGAATCAAGGCTTGATCCTGCTGCGATTGTGTGTCACTTTGCGGCAAAGGTTTCGGTGATTTTGGTGGTGTCACGTCCATGGGGGGCGTGTTGCGTGGCGTCAAGGCCGACAGTATCCTGTCGGTGCTGCTGGCTCTTATGGGCGTGGTGGACAAAAGCGACTGCAACGGCTGCGGGCTGGGTGTTTGTTGCCCGGGGGGGACATTGCTCTGATTATAGAAATGTGTCATGGTCGGCACGACCGCAGAGGGAAGACCTGGCGGTGTGAGCGGGTTGAAACCTAAGGGCAGATGGCTGGCTGTGACCTGATTATGTGCGGCAGCTTGTTGCGCCTGTTTGAATTGGTGTTGGTACTGCTGCTGTTGCAACAGCTGTTGTTGTATGCTGCTGTCGAAGAAGTGGTGCAGGCTGTCGTTGTTGCTGGGTGACGGTGTCATTGCGGTCATGGTGTCCATGCCCACGAATTGCTGATGGTGTTGCTTTAAATAATTTTCCAACTGGGTGGCGGTTGTGGCTGCTGCTGGTATTGTTCCCAGCGAGCTGTGTGATTGTGGTGGGCTGATAGTGCCCGGTTCGGTCTTAATGTTGGCGGCAAACATGCTGTTGTACCAAGAGTTGTGTTGGTCATAGTTGGCGGCGGGTTGCATGCTGTCCCAGTTCTGCATGTTGCTATTTCTGTGTGAGAACTGCAAAAAAGAAGAAAATTTAAATTAAAATTGAATTCAAGTAATCGGCAAAGGAATCATCATTGAGGCAAAATAAAAACACAAAATGAGTTATTTACTTTAACGGCGGCACGCTTACTACGCGTGCGCAGATTTTTTCCTTTTTTTTCCTTTTTCCTGATGGTTTTTGTGTTTTTTCACTATTTTTATGCAATGGCCAACTAACCACCCCTAAGTGAGCGCCTCATATAAGAATTGCTGGCATGGGACATGTTGCAAAGAGGAGGGTGTAAGCAAACTGCTACTCGCCGACAACGACTCCCTTGACGAGTTCATGTAAAAAGTTGTGCCAAACGAACAGACGACGGAAAAAATGAAAACTTATTTCGAAGCGGCTATAAAAATTGGCATTTAGTACAATTTTTCATCAAAAAACATTAGGGGGTACTTTCATATACAACAACAAAAAAAGAACGGCCGTGCGGGCTTATGTACTCGAATCCCACAAAGTAGCTGAGTACATAAGCGCATTATGGCGCGTTATGTTCTATGCCCGCAATAGGGGTAAACACTCGCAGGGTGGTTTTAAAACAGAATTTTCACACTTTTTATCGGCATTTTTTATACACAATTTTTTAAAAATGGTGTTCATATTTTTTTTGAACCGCGATGGCGCTGATTGGTTCGCGGCACTAAAAGGGAAGATATAAAATTGTGTCCACTGCGAAACTATAACTTACAATTTTCGTGTACATAGTTATGCCGATCTGTTGATCTAATTTAGCATGATCTTCACTTTGGCTACGACTGATTTAAACTGAAGTTCCGTTCGACATTCGGTCTGAATTTATGCAAAAATCAAAGTCAATTTTTTAGCAGCTACCCAGGTAGTCAGTGCAGCCCGAAAAGCTGACGACGCGACTTATTAAGCGAATACATGCACGTGCAGGTATACTCAGGTAGTAATTATTTCTCATTACGGCCATGTCAAGGGATTAGCGCATCTGTAGATCCTGTGTACAACTGTCCAAAGGATTGTAAGCAGCAATTAGCTAGGATTAAAAAGAGGCAAGTTTAAAGAAAGGACATCGCCTAAAGTGACGCCTTTTCTTAAGAAATGCTACCAGGAAAACGGCAGAAACGCACATTTTTGCATGCGAGAAGTCGCAAAATAAGAGCAGCAATAAAATGCGTACTGCGAAATTGTGCAAATCCATTTAGCTAGAAATTTATTTAGATCTTTTTCAGGAACAAAAAAGAAAAAAAGACTTACAAATTTCTTTTATTGCTTATTTTCGAAATTTGTCTAAAATTATGAATGCAAAAAAGAGTGCAGAGAACTTCAACAAATTGGGAAAAATGCGTTGCAAAATACAATCATATGGCAGCAAAGTTCAGGCACACTCAAAGCCAACTGATTGTAAATGTGTGTAAAATAAATGCTTTGCATATTGCATTTAAGTTTGCTGCAAAATAAGTCCAAGCAAAGTGGGGTGAAACGAGTATTTTCAAATATTAACCATTTAAGTGCGGAAAACTAGTAAAAAAGTTGGCATATACTCGTATACAAAATTCACAGTAGGCTGCTTATGTAGAAAGTACTTATCAATCGGGGGATATATTATTATATCGCATGTCCACACTTTCAAGTTTATTATTTACATGTATTGCTACATTATTCTATATTAGATGATTAGATGATTGAGATATCACTGTTAAATGCTGGAAGAAATGTAGATTAAGATACCCTATCGTTCAAACAAAACTTTTCTAACCTCTAGTATAATGCTTTAAGAATCCTTTGAGCAGCTGATGTTCAGTCAATTTATGTACGTGTTCTCTTAAGGTGTAGTTACTTGGAATCCGAATTGAAAATTATTATTGCATAAAGCTCTGAGAATCTTCAAAAGCGGACCCATTTGACAAAAGGGGTCACTATTGT
Source organism: Clusia tigrina (assembly GCA_920105625.2). NCBI lineage: Eukaryota > Metazoa > Arthropoda > Insecta > Diptera > Clusiidae > Clusia > Clusia tigrina. The sequence goes on along the minus strand of OV050031.1, from coordinate 32,736,523 downwards.
ATAGAAAATGTGGAGAAGTTGGCGGAAATGCACTCGTAATAAAAATAGTGAACCATAGCAAAGTTATTCAAAAATGTGTATGAATGGATGCAAACGGGATTTATAGTAGTATAGTATGGATATCTCCACACATAGATACTCAAGCGAAGATCGTAAGAATTCAATTCCCATTGGTAATTGAACAACAATGACACAGAACCAATCCAATATACATGATCTTCTATTTAAGTAATGTATTTACTTATGCATCTGAGCTGATTTTGTTTTAAATAGTTATCTTTTGCCTATTTAATATTAAGGAAAAGGCTTCAACTTAAATATTTGATACAAATAGTTAATATAAATATTAAAGTTAACTTAAAACAAAATGAATAAGCTAACAGGCAACAGCAGCGATTGTGTGTGCGAGTATTCCGGAAAAATCTTAGTTGGGCAGTGAGCGATCCAACGTGTCGTCCCGTTAAATTTAAAGCTTAAGGGGACTCGAGGATTTTACATTTCTATGTTCCTAGAAATTTAGATTTAAGTTTAGATTTTGTACGCATATCAAATATGAATATCCTGAACCATTTTCTCAAAAAATTGAAACATTGTTATCCAAAAATGCTAACATTGCTTCGAATGAAGATGATAAATATTAAAATTATTATTGTTTTTTTCATGATAGTATATAGTTATTTTTCCTTATATATTTTTAATTCAATTATAATATTAAACAACAAGTTTTGCTTTTTATCCAAAAAATGAAATATAAATTTCTTTGAGGCATGATAATCTTGTGTATTCGAGAGACTTGCATTACTTGACGCAGTAGATCTGTTTAAATATTATGGCTATTATTTTTCCGTTGGGTGTATGGAAAATTAGGAAACGTCAGAGGTGCTTACTTAACTAATTGATGCATCAGCAACAATTTACAAAACAAGTACAAAAAAGAAAATTACAAAATAAAGAAAATTTTGTTGAAAAATAATTGAAAAAGCGATCTCGGCACACACGCACACATACACATAAAATAACAATCTTATATATTAATTTATTTATTTTTTTAGAGTAAAGCACGCAGTAGAGAAACTAATTGCGGAAAGATATTAATTTGAAACATAATTAATAGTTGAAAATGCCCAGAGAAATGCGCTTTAAAGAACAAACGTCACAATGAAATTCGTGTTTATTGTAACGATCAGTTTTGATTGGGTGTAAACAACAAAAGCAGCTTGAAAATACCTTAAAATTTGCTTGCGAGTTTTCATGAAAATGCAAAAAGAAAAATTACTTTTTACAGACAACAACAAAAAAGAAAGAAAAGGAAATATGCAGAAAGAAAGGAAACTAAACAAATACTCGTGCTAGAAACCACACACACACACACACACACATACACAACCAAGATGCACTTGTGTAACAGCAAAGATGTTTTATCTTAAAAATTCGTACATTTTTAAAGGCCAAGTGTAAAATTAATATGCCGCCATATGAGCGAGAGCAGCGAGCGACGGTGGTGGCGAGATTGCTGCACGAAAATCAAAACATGTGCCGCTAATTTTTAGACGTTATTTAGAAATGTGCAAAAAAGAAAAGCGCAAAATTTCAGAAAAAATGAAAATGGAAAAGTTTTTATTTACGAAGACAGGCGCAGGCAGCACCCCACAAATCCCATCCCACGGCCCATACGCCACTCTGCGCTGCACTGTTCTGTTCTGCGCCATGTAAGTCGATCGCATAAGTAAAATGCTCGCTGCAGACAAGCAGCGCAAAAACTGCAACAACAAAAAATACAAGTATAAAAAATTATTTATAGTTGTTTTTTTTTGGGGATTTTATAAAATTTTATTGCAAAAATTGGAAAAACGACTTTTTGTTTATTTATGCAAATTCAAAAAAACACAAAATGCCAACGGGGCGGGGTGTGGGACATGCAAGTATACCATCCATCGTTTGGATGCCTGGGATGCATGAGGATTTGTGGCTTTAAATGTGCGCAGCGAAAAAATTACAAATTGTTTGCTTTTGGGAAAAGAGAAATGCAAAAAAGGAAACACAAAATTTAAATAAATATTGTTAAAAATGCATTAGGCGAGCCGTGAAGGAAACTTTTGGTATAGCTATAGATACACGTGTATATAGTTAAATTCCGTGAGAATCATTTGTAGCTCTTTAAAAAATAAATCAAAACAAACCCGTGTTTATGCGAATGTTTCAATATCTAAACATATAATTATAAAATATTAAATAAGTGAAAATAGTTTCCATTGAAACTTCACAATATACTCGTAGATAGGTAGGTAGGAGTGGTCGCCTAGTTTGCTCACAAGATAGATAGATAGTCGTGCCAAAAATGAGAAGCAAATATGAGAAGATTAATATTATCACTGATGTGTAACTATGCAGGTATATTCCAGTATAGGTTGTCATACTCGGCACATATCGAACGGAAGATCGAGGAGAAGGCTTAGACCAATGTAAACATGTAGGTATAAGGACGTGTGTTTTGTTGGAACTCGGGTACACTAGGAAGTGCAGAGGTCTGTCACTACCTTCTATTTTATTTATAGCAATAACTTCAGCATAGGTCAATTATTTGTATTAAACCACACCGAAGCGACCGGACTGATCTAACGGCTCGATTCAATCAGTTGTTTTTCAATATGCTTTATCTGCGCTGTAGATTAGTTGACGTTAAGGCAAAGCCACACTTATACAAACATGTCTAAGCAAACTGATTTCAAACATTTGTTTGCTTTCCTTAACTCTGGTTTTTACCCTTAATAGTGGAAAAAGGGTGGATTCATTTGGTGCGGTTAAGCTCTTTTGTGACACCCGTAAGGAGGTGTGGCAGGTATGGACATGTGAATATATAAATGATCAGTGTCACTTTCTAAGTCGATTTGTTTTTGCCGTCTGTCGGGCTGTGTGTGTTTCTCTATTACCTGTTCGTCTGCCGGCCAGCCAACTTTTTTTTCGTACCATCAGAGATATCTTAATGAAATTTGACAAAACCATAGCATGGAGTTTGAGACTGAACCAGTTAGCTACATTGAACCAATCGGATAAAGTGCACCCCTACCTAGCATATACGCAACTTCCGTCTAGATGATGATATAAGGACAAGATTTTTTAATAAGTGAATGTTAAAAACTTTATGCACGAAATTTGGTGTAAATAATCATGTCGTATGCAGAAAATGGAGTGGATGAGATAATATACACGCCTACCTCCCATATAAGCAATTCTCGGGAACCCACTTAACATTACCGCAGCTATGTACTTATATATCATATTGACTAGATAATGGTTTGTGCCCCAAAAATGAATTACCACGCTCACAATCCACACAAATTCGTTATTGCGACACCTATATAAGACTCATCGACGAAGTTACACAGGATTGGTCACAATACCAGTGTAAAAACCAAGCCAAAAATGTGAGGTTAACTCCACCGCCAGAACCACATATGTCTTACTTGAGATATATGCAATATTTATTATAATGATATATCATTTTATTATGAATCTTACTGATAAATGTGTCTAATCAAATTTGAGCTTTCTTGACTGGTTTTAACATTAAGGATTGTATAAAAACGAGTCTACTCGTAACGCTTAAGATGGCATACATCATATATAAAACGACGGGTCAGAATTGGAAGTAGGAGTGGGGTTAGTAACTTCAGAAGATCGCTAGACATCACACCTACATTAATCATGTCTTGGTGACGACAAGTTCCATAAGTTTAATTCACAACGGACATAAAGCCGACAGAATTAAACAGACCTTCGGATTCACAACTAGAACTGTATATTTCCCTGCTAATATAACCATCTAACCCAATTTAAAGCAGAGCAAAGCATTCCTCTAGTGAAGTAGAATTTATCAAAATACAATTTAAAAAAATGTTTTTGCAGCGAAAATGTCATTTTGCAAATGTCAACAGCTCATTTTTTACACATTGCATCGCATTAAAAGCAAAAACAATTAAAAATTGAATTATTCTGCTACACGGCGGGGACATTCGAAAATTAACAAAGAGGCTGAAAAAAGGGAAAATGTTGTTTAATTTTTAAGCAACATGAAAATATTCGAACGAGGACGAGGTGAGCGAGGGGCGCAGGAGCTTTGGCAACGTGAAAGACGCAAATCAACGAACTGACAATCACTTTTATGCAACTGTAACACCACTCGGGGAGCGCCTTGTCGCGTCTCCTCTAGTATCGGGCGTGTCTTCGTTTACGTCGTGGTCTTCGGCTCCGACGTTGCAGCGCTGGTCTTGCCAAAAAGATTTTCAGATTTTTAGCTTCTCATTTTTGATTAGTTTTATTTTTGCATAAAAAAATGTAAAAAATTGCAACGTTGACTTTGAATTATAGTCGCGGGGCTATATTTAAAAAAGAAAAATTTTCAAAAGTTTTTATACAAACAAAAACTACAAAAACTACAAATACAACATCAGCGGCATCGGCAACAACAAAATGTTGACTCGGCTGAGGCTGCGGCTGCCGCTGAGGAGCTCGGTGCGCAGCATGTCATTTTCGAAATTAGAAATTTTTAGAAATGACGCGCCTAATAAAAAACTCAATTGTGAGATGAACACCACCCAGCCGCCCCACCCTTTACCCACGCGTCCTGACATGCTGCATTGTGGATTTGCGTGTATGTGAATTTCTACTCTTTTTGTTGTTGTTGTTGATTTTTTGCCTTTGTTTTAATTATTAAACAAAAATGCATGCGAAAAGGATTAATTTTGCGATTTTAGTGGTTAGTGTGCTCATCGACGTGCAATTTATGTGGAATTCGTGTATGCCGTTCAGTTTTTGTTTATGTAAACTGTGCGCGTGGTTTTTTATGTGCTGCTGCAAAGCATTTGAAGGTTGTTGTTGTTGTTGTTTCTGTTTTGGTTGCTGCAGCAACGTTTGTGAGAGGAGTGTGCTTATTTATGCACATTACCGCGATTAGGTTGGCTGCTAAATTTTAAAAAGTGACCTTAATGAAATGAACATGGGGGATTTTGTGAGCGGAACGCGAAATTTCAACGGAAAAGGATTTTATTGAAATTTTTAGCTAAAGAATAATTTTATAAATTAAAAATTACATAAAATAGGATAAATAGATCATGGCTTAACTCAATGGAGCGCAAACTTTTCATTAGTGAAACAGGATATTTTGACTGGTCCAAACAAAAAGTCTATAAACACGAAAGAACTATTTATTGCTATCGGTAGTAGCCTATTGAATATTATAAATATTTTAGGAATTGTCACGCTTCTTTGGTAGTTAGAAACCTCTGTTTAATTGCAGCTAAGGCTATAATATTCCATGAGAGTTCTTATAACAGAAAATATAAACGGTTATATGAGTGGCAGCAAAACTTTGTCCTTTTGAATGCTATAAATTTCATGTTTTCTTAAAATTTCGGTCAAAATTGTACATGATGTGAAAAAGAATTCTGGAAAATTGGTGTCCCTGTATATAAAGCTGTACACAGATCTAGAAATCTAAACACGAACTTTATGTCTAACTGGGTGACTCGGGGAAAATGGAATGCGCATTGCGATGTCTACAATGTAATTTGTCTTGGAAATCAAACGTATACTATTGTATCCAGGCGTCCGTAGAAATCACGTTGAGCGACGTACAAGGCATTCTCGCATCGTTCACTTTGTTTGATTTTCTAAAATCTGTACTTTTGCCTCCCATTGGTACTCGATTTGTAGCAGTGCGCACACAATTTTTATTGAGGAATAAAAAGGATCATTCATAAAGGACTATTCGAATTTTCCAACATTTCGGGGAGCTTTTTCATCATTACGCCATTCCGGGTACAGACGAACCACCAATTACATCTATAAACTTTTTTCCATAAAGATTTTTTTTGAACATTTTAATTTTTAGTAAACTATTTTTTGACAAAAATGCTCTTCTGTCTGCTGACTGACCCAAGCAAATTTGTGTTCAATTAAAACAGCGTTCAAGAATCTGGCCGGACCAACGAACAAACCGACGGATGTTCAAAAAAGCATTCTTTTTTGGGAATTTTAAAAATTTCCATGACTTAATTTTCATGAATACAATATTTTAATCTTTTATTAACAGCCTACGTGTCGCGGATGTGAAAAATTATATAATACATATATTATATTTGAGGTGCGTTGATATGATATTTAGCTCAAATTCTTCCTTCCTTTCGTAAACGAAAAAAATCAAGTTCAGCAGTTAATGATACATTGAAGGAGTTAATAATTAACCTAACTCTTTCCCAAAGTAATACAACATTTTATTTGAGGAGTAAGCCTCCAGAAGCGGGTTGATATTTTGACTTACTCTTATACTTTAATTGATGAATAGATTTAATTTCTAATAAGAATACTAAACACTACGAAAGCAATCGAAACACTACGAAAGCAATCGAAACACATTCACGGAAATGGTTAAAATAAGGTCAATAGGATTTCTGAGCATATTTGGCTCTCGGTTAAGTTTGTTTAAATATAAGAAATTGCTCGAATTGGGAGGCCAATTGTATATCTGGAATGCAATCAATTTGGGTGATGTAGTTGGAATTTAAATGATAATACTTGAAATGGATGTATGCAGTTTTAATAAAATGTTAATCGAAGCAGTATCAAAATAACCAATATTTTTTTATTAATCATAAAGAAAGTTGTGTTTCGGATGCATGTGTTAGAATATGTCCTGACTTGCTTTTATTCAATGATATCTTACATGGCCCTTGATTAAATTAGATTAGAGAAGAGAGGGATCTAGTCACCTAGTTACTGAGGCCTCAAATGGGCCTATTGTGGCACACTCAATAAATTACAAATCCTTTGAGAGTCTAGTATTCATTAGGAATTCAAAGATATTCTTGGGAGATTTGTCCGCAATTTAGTAGTGAGATACTAAATATCGTAGTCGGATCCATATTAGGCCGCTATAGTGGCATAGCAAATGCTCTGCTGTTTCCTCGTCCTCGTTACACAATCACGCAATGTAAGTGTTTCAACACACTTCAATGTCCAGTCAAATCCTGTGAGTATGCGAAAGCCTACACGGCTGAGACTAAGTATATCTGTGGTTCTCTTGTGAGAACGTTCCGGCATGAAGGTTTTCTCAACCCTAATATTTTTGGTTTCCGTCCAATATTGGTGCGATTCCCCCTCAAGCCACTACTTGATAAACTGTGAAATGGTAGAAAAATATGTGCCGAAAAGTATAACATTTATTTGTTGACTTTTTTAATCGATTACTCTGTTAATTAGGCCAGCAGACTTAAGCCTGAATATCCCTCTTGTAATACTTTGTAGCGGATATTAAGAAACTAACGGGTAGATGGAAGTTTGATTTTGGGTCTGTTCTTCAGAATTTCTTCAAATGGATTTAAAACTTTCTGCAACAAGTTTCTCGTTTATAAATAAGCTATGTAAGTGCTTATTCATAAAAATATGTTGGGTTGATACTCGTAAATTATTTAAATTTATTTGAAATAAAAATTGCCTAAAAATTTCAAAAAAATACACACAAATGTACTCGTCCATAAAAATACATACGTAGTAATTGCAAATCTTATTGTTGTGCAAATTGAACATTTTTTACTATGGTCATTGTTAAAATATGTGTTTTGTGTGTGATGTGTAAATGTATAAAAATACGTTGGGAATATTTTCTGATTGGTTAGATATGATTAATATTTAACCATTTAATCTTGTGTGGAACAAGCACAATTAGAAATTACTGAAGTTAATTTTATATTTGTGAACTCATTAAAAAATATACTAAAAAAAAAATGCTTATGTTTATTAAATGAAAGTAGGTTTATACCTTTTATAAATCTCCAAAAAAGCTGGACAAGTTGGTTTTTTATGCAGGTTTGGCTGGAACCACAACGCGGAAGAGTTGTCGCAAGTTTCCTTGCAAGCAACGGAAAAACAACACAACTAATTCCCAATTTGCACACAAAAAATGTTATTTATTTACAATCTTCTTAAAAAACGACCACTTCGATTGCTCCTAAAAGGAGGGCGAGGCGACCGAAAACGAATTCGCACAACACAGCACAGCAAATTCAAACGCACTTGCAACACTCGCACACGCATGAGCACTGACCGACCGCCTCAGTACTGCACTGTTTCTGGTCCTGCTCCTGTCTGAGGCTTGTGTTCAGTTCTGTTGTGCTGCGATTTGTTTGCCTTCTTGCGTTCTAACCAGGCACTCTGCGGTGATTACAGTTTAATTTTAAAGCACGCGTTTTTTTCTTTAAATTTTGGATTTATGAACGTAAGTTAAAAGTTTCCAATTCTGACTGAGGCTTACAACGGCTATCGAGGCTCTGTGAGCGTGGTTATGAGTAATGTTTAGCACCAAATTCGGCACCGTTTGAAACTAAAAAACTAGCGTAACAATTTGTATTTAAATTTTTTTTTTGTTATAGTTAATATTTTAATATTCTGCGTCATTCACACGTGATGATTAACTATCTGTTAATTTCGAGCCTCAGAGCACGACTGATTTGATTCTTCGCTCGGCGCTGCTAGACATTTAAAACGCTTCTGATTCTGATTTTGTGTTATTTTTTGCCGTAGTAATGTGTCAAATGCAGTTACGAGTACACACACAGAAAATTCGGATTCTGTTGTCGATATTGCTGCTGAGAGGTGTGTGGTGTGCGGTGCAGGCGCACTGCACACTCACACAGTCACCTTCCTATCCACATTTTTTCCTCATTTTTGTTCTAATAATTTTGAGTTTTCAGGTACTTTGTGAGAATGCCGCTAAGAACTCTCTCTCTTGTGCTGCTGGTTCCCATGGTGGACTGCATATACGGGTGGCACTCTCCCGCCTGCTCACCGCTTTGCAGCAAACGCATTTCCCAGTCTGCACACGCACACATGCGCGAAGAGCGGCATTTCTCCTGTGCAGAAGTGCATGCGGTTGGGTTGCAATCTTTCGCTCTTTTGCGCCCGCTCAGAGAATCCAGTATTGATGTTTTAACTCTCAGTTATCATTTCATTTTTTGGTTGGACTCTTTGGTAAACTTGATTATCCTTTGGTATTTGTTTATTTTCTTTTTTATTTTTTCTTTGTTTATGCTCGTATGTGCGGCTTTTTGATTTTTCTTTTATCAGTGAACATTTTCTCTTTCAGATTTCTTCTTTTCTATTCTATACGAGTTCATCTCCGCAAAGTGGTACTTGTAAACAAAACGCTTTTCTTATTTTTACTACTAACTACACCACTATCTACGTAGAAATTTACAGTGTATCAAAAGAAAAGTCGTACAGATTCCTTGATCATTTTGCCATGCTTTCATATGCAATGAAAGAAATTGATGTGACGGAAGGCTGTGCACCTGGAAAATTTAGGTCTATTGGACACCAGTTAGTACCTCTACATTCTAGATGTAGTACTCAATAAGTTTATAACGACCTTTAGTAAAGTATTTCTCATTCTTTCAACACAAACTTGCACCAGGCGCTCATCCCGTGGCTGGAATATGTTCCATACTTACTTTCTCTTCTTCTAAGCAATAATTCCATGATTTTTCGTGTGCAGTTTTCACTTTATTTAATCAGAAATGATAGGTGCAAATATATTGAAGCGATAAAGCACTCTTTAAGAGTCCTATTCAGAGGGAAGTCATCCTTCTCCTTCCTTGACGTCATGCTAACGTCACATTTTTAAGCTGAAATTCTGTGGTTGGGCAAATGAATGGCTCTTCAGTACTTACCCTTCTTGTCTGTTTGCAACTTTCACTGGGATCGTATCTCCATGGCACCTTATTCTCATTCGTTTGCTATGATTGTTTAGTGCTTGATTGATTTTTGTGTTAGTTGTCATCTTTTTGAGAATTTTCATTGTAGATTCGTTGATTGATTAAAGGTCAGCTGACAAAATAGTTGAGCTGTTTTAATAAGTTTGTAGAGTTCAATCAACGCTGTCATAACAATATTAGAGATCCATTAGAATACCACCTTCGACTTTTTCCTTTAATCAATTTGAATTTTATTATTTTTCAGATAGGCTTACGATACTCTTTTTAGACGCAAATCAGGCAATATTTACTATATTGGACTACAGACTTTTACAAGTACAGAAGTGATCTTCCCTCCTAGTGGTAACCACCGTAAAGTTTTTTTTTATGTTTATGAAGCTTCTTAGCTTTGTTTGTTTTTATTCGGATATTGCTATGTGCACGCTTTATTTGCAATCAACTTCTGTGTTTGACCGTAGCGAGAGGTGATAATAAAAGTTAGTGGTAATAGTAAAGAAAGGCGTATAAATATATTCAATTAAATGAAGTATAATTACAGTTAAGTCCAGGAAACGCAGTAGAAATATACCAGCTGAAAAGATGACAAATATTCTCATGTTTCAAAAATATAACAGTGAGTTTTATTCCAAAATGGAGAGTATTGGCAGTTAATATAAAACCTGAGAGGCAACGCAATATTATATGAAATGGAAGTTGGGCAGAAATCAAGCTTCGACGGCTACTTTATTTTGTGCAAGGATTTGTGAGTTGTCAATAGCGTATATAGGCAATATATATTTATAATAAAATCAATGTCTTTAAGTTGGCAGTAAGTTAGAGAAAATCAAGGAAGAAAAAGGAATCATTACTCTATATTTTTTGTTCAAGTAAGTACTTGACACTTGAGCTATAATAAAGTACTTCTAAAACGAACCACCTAGTAAGTTAGTTAGTGATGGCTGCCTAACAGCACTCTTACACATCGATAGGTATATTGTGGTACCACAGAAAAGGGGGATTGAGATTCCAGTCTTCCAGTGTTTTGGGCGAAACTGATCAAGGAAGTGAGAAATCAATTTCTCCCCTCCACGTCTTAGCAGATTCTATAATATTCTGCTGACTCTGAAGCCAAAACAAAAACAATGCCCAATGCGGATAGAGGCGATATTCGATTCAAGGAACTGAACACCAATGTACGTTTGTGATTCAAACCTGGTCAGAGCTGCTTAGTGGTGGTGCAAGTTCTATAAAGTTTCAGTAGGAGTACATTTTTACATACAATAAATTCTTTTGATTGTCTAATATATTAAACGCTCATAATGGGCAGGATCGCCCAAAAGTAACGTGCACCTCTCATATAATGAACATTCTGTCATGGGGAGTGACATGTCAACAGGTGAAATAGCTATCTATAATAGGGGAAAATTGTCAACTTACCTTCAGAAAGGGGGTAGGAAATATTTATGTCAATGTTGCTATCCATGAAATTCTATATATATTGTACTCGGTGCCCTGCCAACAAACTCTTACAAAGGAGAGCACTGTTTCTTAATATGGATTATGAGAGAAGATAATATGTTCAGTTGGAATCGCAAATTTACTACATTATTATATTATATTCGACTATTCGACTGACACTCATCCTGAGTAGCCGCTGGTGTATTACTATCAATCTAATTACTGCAATTGTTATTGTTCTATAATGGGTAAGGCTGTTGACATCACTATTTTCCTTTTTGGTAATTGATGAATACAACTATATGCGAGTACTTTCCCTTTAAGTCCCCTGGTTCAGATGGTATTTATCCAGTTGAATTACATAAAACCGCTGGATACCTGAAAGGCTGGCTGTTAGCAATCTTTGAAGGATGCTTTAAATTTGGGTATATACCTCCTCTGTGCAGACAGGCTAGAGGGGTCTTCATTCAAAAGGCCGGAAAAGGCCCAAGGGACTTAATACCGATATCTATCTTATCTTCTCTTTCGAAGACTTTAGAAAGAGTAATATAAATCCACTTAAGCTTATTATTATTATTATTATTAACAGGCTTAAAGAACACCGCGACCTAAGAGATCTATTGTGCAGCCTCGTACCCAACTAAAACAGTCCTAGACTATTTATAAATCTCGTAACTGCTGTGGGCTTAATTTTAACGAAGAGATTTGGAGAAACGAACTCACTGCCTAGGTAATTATGTCTGCGTCTTGCCACCGCTGGGCAAGTGCATAGAATATGTTCTGCTGTTTCCGGCTCCTCTTGACAGCGTCGACAGGAATCGTCTTCTACCACGCCTAATCTTTTCAGATGGAAATTTATTCTTCAGTGTCCTGTTAAAAGTTCAGTATAGTTTTTGATGTCATTTCTGCTGAGGTTTTAAGAAGCATATACCCTGATGTGTTCAGGATCAAAGAGTAGTCTCGACTGCCGCATGCCTTTTTCGGCTCTCCAGTAGTCTAGCAGACCTCGTTTTTCCTGTTCGCACAACAAGTTATTTGTGAAGCTACTGTTTACCCCACAGAAGGGTTCTGAACCTATGAAGGCAGTGTCTGCACTTAAGCTTAACTTTTCACAAGAATCTAATCTCATTGGCTCAACATGCCTATACAAAAGGGAAATCTGTAGAGACAGCTCTACACAACCTTATTTCCATTGCAGAAGGGTCATTGCATAAGCAGGAATTCACTCTGGCTGCCTTTCTTGATATTGAGGGGGCCTTTAATAATGACAAAGGGGAGACTGTCACTGCATCACTTACTGAAGTTGGGGTGGAAACGAGCCTGGTAGGAAACGAGCCTGGTAGGAAACGAGCCTGGTAGGAAACGAGCCTGGTAGGTGGAAACGAGCCTTGGTAAAATACTGAATAGCAGAATCATTGAGGCGAATCGAGGAGAATCACCTCAATGAGGAGTCCTCTCACCGTTTCTATGGAACACAGTTGTTGACAAACTCTTGTTAAGATTAGAGGCGGTGGGATGTAAGGTGGTGGCTTATGCTGATGATGTGGTTATTGCTGTCTCTGGAAAATACACATCTACTCTGAGAGATTTGTTGCAAAATGCTTCTTTAAAAGTGGGAGGAGTGCTATGGTCTTGGAGTAAATCCGGATAAGACTCAGGTCATTCTGTTTACTAGGAAACATGAAATCCCTCAATTAGATCCTATTACGCTCAAACACTCTAGATAGAGCTAGGAAGGCTGGGGTGGCTTTTTATGCCTGAAAAAGAGCTATAGGTAAAACCTGGGGAATTAAGCACTGGCCTTATTCTGCAGTTGTCAGGCTCATTCTCCTCTATGAAAATATTGTCTGGTGAACTGCAATGCAGAAAAGGACCTACTGCGAAATGCTTAGTAAGGCACTGAGTTCAGCAGAATTAGCAATAAGTGGCACCATGAAAACCACGCCAACCTTGGCATTAGATATCATACTACATATGCCACCCTTAGATCTCTTCGGCATGCTTCGCCATTCGACTCAAGGCGAGCTCACAATGGAAAGCTGTTCCGTATGGACATGCGACCATATTAGAATCCTATACGGAGTGATATTGATTACCTTCCTTCTTCTCTTTGTTTCGGAAGAAATTTTTGGGTAAGGATTCCTGCCAGGCAGGAATGGCTTGAGGGGGATCCATCACCAGATACTCCCATATCTGGTGGATCGATTGTATTGCGAAACGACCTCAATCTGTGAATCCATCAAACAAATGGATCACTGCAGTGTTTTTCAAGCGGAAATAACCGCTATTCACGAAGCCTTGAATTGGTTGATGATAAACGAGGAAACCGTCAAGGATATCTGTATTTTATCATTCAGTCAAGCTGCATTAAGGGCTTTGAATGCATTCCAAATAACATCAAGGAGTGTCTTAAATTGTCGCCGATCTCTAAATGAGATGGATAAACAATTCCATATCCATTTATGGTGGGTATCAGGCCATAGGGATATACCAGGGAACTGCAAGGCTGATCAACTTGCGAGAGATGGCACTTGTATACCAAATGTCGGTAGGCATATGGGTGTACCTCTCGCGACTTGTAAGCTTCTCAGAAGGGAGACACTAATTAATTCTACCAATCAAAAGTGGATCTGTGCCACTCCCTGGGAAATCGCCAGGAAAACATGGCCGAGGCTAAATCTGCGTCTAGGAATATCATTAGATTAAATAGACTACAAATTAGGATTTTAATAGTAGCCCGGGACATTGTCTAATTGGAAATCATGCAAGAAGAATGGGAGCTCATGACTTCTGTTGCAGCTGCAGAAACGAGGAGGAACTGGATACGGTCAAGCATCTCTTCTGTACATGTCCAGCTTTTACTAGGATCCCACTTTTTAACAAGTACAGATAATCTATACCAGTCAGGTGTCAACAACCTTCTTTCCTTTTTAAAAGGCTCAGGTTGGTTCAATCTGGAGGGGGAAGCGTAGCCATGCCTCGCATCCGCGGCTCACAACGGACCCAACTGTTGCTCAAAGTGGCATCACTGGTTTATTGGTGATGCGGCTGCCCAACCCCCCTTTTCAAATTTTATTAGGCGGTAGGTTTTGCTATAAGTAACTGAAAGTACTACACGTAAAAAGAGGACAATTAATCAAACCAAATGAATTTTCCAAAGCTGCCTTTCACTTTGCAAGCAAATCGGAAATTCCTGGTCGTGTTATGAAACAAACAAAAAATAACGAGATTTTTTACTGTTTTTCAGTTCATAAAAAAAATTAACAAATATGCCATCACATTCAATCTAAAAGATGAGATTAACTACGATTGGTTTAATCAGAAAGTTACGTAGAAAATTTACTAAATTCACTATACTCCTATAACTAGTCTCAACGCTATAGCTGTGAGCTTTTCGCTCCTCTAAAAGTGATTTAAGAAAATATTGTGACAGATTTTAACTCTTCACTTGAGTTAGGTTACTTTCCTGTTTTTGGAAAGGGTCTTATTTGATTCCGCTCCATAAAAGTGGATCTAAGTCTGATGTATCCAATTACCGCGGAATAGCTAAACTAAGTGTTCTTCCTAAATTGTTTGAGTCCATCGTTTAGCATTCTCAGTAAAGTCTGTAATTTCCCATTATCAACATGGTTTTCTCAAAGGATCCACTGTTACAAATCTTCTTGAATTCTCTTCTTCAGTTATTCAGGATTTCTCTGCAGGTCTGCAAACTGATGTAATTTAGACAGACTTCAGTAAGGCCTTTGAAAAACTTAACTATAACCTGCTAGTTAAGAAACTAAACTGTATTGGTATTCCCAGTAAACTTGTTTTTTGGATTAATTCCTGTTTATGTTGTCACACACAAAGGTTTTCATTGCAGGATGCTTTGTCAGAGAAAATTGATGTACTTCCGGCGTTCCCCAGGGAAGTCATATTGGTCCAGTTCTTTTCTTACTTTTTATAAATGACCTTCCATCTGCCATTGAATTTTCGAAAATGTTAATGTTCGCTGACGACATAAAGCTTTATTTATCCCACTATTCACCTGCATTTCAGGAAATGTTACAGGATGATATATCTTCATTGTCGTCTTGGTGCTCAGCAAACTTTATGACACTAAATCATGACAAATGTAAGTATGTAAATAAGAGTCTTCAGTTCTGTGGATCTTGGCGTGACAATGGATCCGAAACTTCGCTATGACCTGCACATTAACACCTGTGTAAGGGTGTGTGCAGCTTCATAAAAAGCTGGTTGAAGGAATTTAACGATCCGCATGTCACAAAAAGTCTTTATATATTCCTTGTTCGTCCAATTTTGGAAGAGGCCTCTAGCATTTGGAATCCCCATTACAACTGCTATATTGCTAAAATTGAATCTGTTCTGTTATTTGCTCTTCGTGCCTTCAAATGGAATGAGTCGCACCTTTTAAAATTATTGCAATTACCTTCGTTGGAAAGTAGAAGGGTAATAATTAATGTTTGTTTCGTAGTAAAATTGCTTAGTAAACAAACCATATCATCTGTATTGTTGAGTAATATATATTTATCTGTTCCAATGCGTTCGTCCAGAAATTATCTTCCCATTAGATTGAATGTGTGTAGATCTAATTATGCATTGTCTGATCCAGTCCGTGGTATGCTTGACGAGTTTAACAAATATTTTTCATTGTTTGATATTTCCTCACCCCTATTTGTTATTAAAAGATCATTACTGTCATGTTTGAATTGTTGGTTGCTTGATTCATCCACACAGCTGTTGATTAGTTAATCTATAGCTGTTTTATTGAATCACATCCCATTGTCGTGGTCGCGATCGCGAGTTCAGGACAGTCCAGACTTTTGCTGATCGGTCACCGGTTCCGTACGTTATGCGGATGTGCGCCTCGGTCGGTTGGATGGGAAAGTGGTGCCCTGGGATACGTCGGAAAAAAATTAAAAAAAGACGATGCTGGTATATAAGCTCTCATTGGGATGCCTCATATCGGCGATCCGAGGAAATTAAAAAAACGTTGATTTTGCAAATAAAACTTTTTCTTTGTGTCCTTCTAGTCTTCAATCGTATGCTTATATTTCGATTAAATTTAGTATATTCTACCAGTGCTTTTTACCCTTTCAACGGTGGATATTCCTTGGAATATTTATTTATTTTAATTCCCAAATCTATATTACTTATCGCGACCTAGTAATTCTTATTATATATGTTAGCGGTATATTCATTAAAACTTCAGGCCATTGCCTTCAAGAAACATTTTTTAACGATATGTAATAGTGATTCTGTGATTAAATTACAAATTAAGATCTTATTTAGTAATTTATATAGTGTATGCTTATTTAAATATATTGGAGGTCTTCTGGTTTTTTCGTCTTCTTAGTCGTCTTCTTGTGTTGGTTTCTTGTTAAGTTTTTTATTTGGACATTTGTGTGATTACAAAGCGCAGTTTGATGTCGTCTGCTTATCATTTTGGTTTCGTCCTTTACGGTAGGGATGTTGAGATCTCGTTGTAGGTCCTCATTGGTTAAATACCAGGGTGCATTTACTATGGTTCGAAGAATTTTAGTTTGTAGACGGTGAATAATGTTGATATTTGTCGGGCAGGCAGTACCCCATATTTGGATCCCGTAAGTCCTTATAGGTTTTATTATTGATTTAAAGATTAGGATTCTATTTTCTGTTGATAATCTTGAGTTCTTATTGAGGATCCAATAGAGTTGTCTGAATTAGTTTTTTATTTCATTTCGTTTGGAGATTATATGAGATTTCCATTTTTATCTATTACAAACCAAGATATTTAGCTTCATTGACAAGAGTGATTTTTTTATTATTGAAAAGTATATTCACAGGGTAATACTTCCTTTTAGTAGTGTATATAACTTGTACTGGTTTTTCTTTGTTTATTTTGATACCCCATTTGTGGAACCAATTTATTACTTGCCTCAGCGCTACTCTGACTTGTTCTGTCGATTCTTTTATGGATTTGTTTGAGGATCTGGAAATGTAGCCAGCATGGAATCAGTTGGTTTCGGTATGTCCTCTGTGTAGAGAAGATAAAAATTGGTACTAGTAAACCTGGGTCTATTTGTCGTAAGTCAGAGCATTCGACGTTGTGTCTATAGTCCAGGTAACTTTTAATTAGGTCGAAGTATTTCGGTAATTTAAGTAAAAGTCCTCCATGCCACACACTATCCAAGGCCTTTGCAACATCTAGGTAAATTGACACACAATAGTTTTCCCCGTCTAAATCATTTAATATTTTGTTGGTTACTCGATGAACTTGCTGTATAGTTGAGTGTTTTTGTCGAAAGCCAAATTGGTGCTCCGGGATAGGGTTTTTATGTTTTATAACCTTGTTAATCTTTACCTCGTACCTTTACCTTGACGTGGTGGTAGGGATTGTGTGCGTCGGTGAAAGGCTGGGCTGTGCCATCGGACTGCTTATGCAATCTGGTAGGGTCACCCATGATGGAGAGGTTAGCCTGGAGACGTCAGACAAAATTAGGTACACGACTGGGTGGTCGTTAAAGACCCCTAAGCCGGGATAGCACGCGTCCATCGGCTTGATGTTTGCAGTTAGGGGTTATCATACTGTATTCTAACGTCGCACCTCACTGATACCTGCCCGTCTCAGTGAGTAATCATGGGCTTACCGTGTTACTGGGGGCTATGACACGGCGAATCTTCTTTCCCCCACACTCGTGGGATTAAATATGGAAACACCAAATTTAAATAAAATAAATAAACTAGCAGGTACACATTCTGCAACTCAACTGGCGAATCAGGTGGAACGTAATGTTTTCAATACTGAGCGCCACGTTCTAACTCCTAACTGGAGAGGACAGACGGAGGGCAAAGGTAACAGAGATAACAACTCTGCGCCTGCGCCACGGACGGCAGCTGGACCCGTGAAACGGAAGGAAAGCTTCCCAGCTTCGGCGTTGCCAGGAAAAGTACAGGTTTGAGTGGGGCGGGTACTAAATGGTATCTGCGCTATCTCAACGAGGGCTTACCGCCCGAAGAAGCCAAACAAAAAGTGCACAATTGGGCTAAGAGCACATCTGACGTAAGGAAAAGGGGCGCTATTGAAATCAGTCCAACTGAGGGCAACTCCGCCAAAAAAAGCAGGGCTTGTGAAACTGCACCAGGGGTTACCATGAAGAGAAGTTTGCCAAAACCTGTACCGAAACCAGAGCCGGCATCAGGAAGGCGGGTGTCAGTTACGCCAGCTTCACCAAAGGCGTTAGGCTGGCTGTAATACCAAAGTCCTTCCCGGAGGTCATCCTTTCGCGTGAGCAGCAGGGGCAGCTCGAAAATTTATTTATGGGCGAAATGTTCAAGGGTTCTGAAACCGAACTTGAATTTGAGGGCATCCACTTTCGACCAGGCTTCATCCTGTTCGATTGTTCCACCGATGCGGTTGCTGAATGGGTGAAGACGACGTTACCCAAGCTATCTGGTTGGAAGGGGGCAGAGCTGACGACGTACACTGGGGATGCTATCCCTGGTGTACATCTGATGACGGTATACCTTCCGCGAGCAGCTGGGAACGACGTCAAGAAACTCCTCGATTTGATGGTAACTCAGAACAAAGCGCTGAGCACCAATCTTTGGAGAATCTTCAGTAGCAAGGACGAGAAGAACGGCAAGCTGTTAACGATCGGCATTGATGACCGATCGCTTGAAGCGATCAAAGCCAAGGATTGTAGAGTGGCCTACAGATTTGGCAAGATCCCCGTCCATCTACACAGAGAACGTGTAATACGTAATCCTCCAGATGCAGTGGCCACAACTGAGCAAAACTCAGCCGATGCAGAGGAGATCCTAAAAGGGGTGGCAGAAGAATTGGTCAGGAGCGAGAGACTGGCAGCCGAAGTCAGCGTTCTAGCTGTCGAAATCGAGGACATCAATGCCATCAACCTTACAGCCCTAAAACTGACCGCTGAAATAGAAGACTCCGACAAAGTACTCCTGTCAGACATCGATGATGCCCTGGCGGAGTGCGATGCGAAGGAGAAGAAATCAAAACAATAACGTGGAGATGGCCAGCATTAGAGTTGCTCAAATTAATCTCCATCATGCGAAGGCCGCCTCGGCAGTCATCGCTAGAGCAACACTCAGGTCCAACCTGAGCATAGTGCTGGCACAGGAACCCTGGGTATTCAGGGGTCAAATCAGAGGTTTGGTTGCATCTGATACGCAGGTAATATGGGACATCAGGTGTGATAACCCAAGAGCCTGCATAGTACTAATGAAAAATATGAAATACTTATGTCTTCCAGAGTTTCTCTCTAGAGATCTTGTTGCGGTGCAGATCCCGATCAATATCAACGGGTGCACACGTGAAGTTGTATTTGCATCCGGATACCTACCAGGGGAAGATAAGATCGGGTCCCACCCGAGCTTGTCTACAAACTGGTGGAGTACTGTGAAAGGAAGAAGCAACCTCTAATACTTGGATGTGACGCCAATGCCCATAACGAGGTATGAGGCAGCACAGACACCAACAAGCGTGGTGAGTACCTTCTTGAATTTATCATTAGTAATAAATTAGACATTCTCAATGTGGGTAACAAACCCACTTTCGTAACTAGCGTACGTAAAGAAGTCTTAGACATAACCTTAGGAAATACCTGGGGCTCTAGTCTTGTTAAGAATTGGTTAGTATCCAACGAACCATCAATGTCCGATCATAGGATACTACGATTTGACATAGAGGGGTTGCAATTAACGCAAAGAATTTTAAGGAATCCGAGGAAAACAATCTGGGAGAAATATCTAAGCAATCTGAATGCAAACCTAAGGCAACTAGAATTCGGCGACTGCATCAGAAACGAAATACAACTCGAAACTACGGTAGAAAGTCTCAATAAGCAATTATTGATTCATACGAAGACAGCTGTCCAATAAGCAAGGTAAGCTCTACCAAGGACGTACCTTGGTGCAACAATGATCTAAAGAAACTAAGAACTGAGGTTCGTAGGCTATCTAAGAGATCAAAAATTACTGGGGATTGGACTGAATACAAAAGGACTCTAACACTCTACAACAAAGAGATTAGAGAAGCAAAACGCACAAGTTCCAGAAATTTTTGCGAAAGAATTGAGCACATCACTGAGGTTTCAAAACTCTATAAAGTGATTGCCAAAGGCAGTAGTATCGTATATCATCCACCAACCTTAAAAAAGAGGAAGGTTCCTTCACCGAAAATGAAGAAGAGAGAGTAGAATTACTTGTTGATACTCACTTCCCAGGATCTTCCACATATGTGGCAGCAGGGACAGAATATACTGAAAATCTGGGAAGAATAAGCAGGAATGAATGGGTCATAGCAAGCGAAATTTGCACGGAACCGAGGATTAGATGGGCAGTTAACACTTTTAATCCATTGAAATCACCTGGGGTAGACGGAATTTTTCCTGCCCTACTCCAGAAGGGTATAGAGCAGCTATTAGGTCCTTTGACGAGAATAGCAAGAAACAGTATAGCGCTAGGTTTTGGAGAAGGGCAAAGGTGGTATTTTTGCCGAAGGTAGGTAAGAGGTACCCCCTCCATCCGAAATCCTTCAGGCCAATCTGCCTGACATCCTTTACTCTAAAAACTGTAGAGAAGGTAGTAGACAACTACATCCAGACCACGGTTTTAATATGAAACCCGCTGCCCTCCTGTCAGCATGCATATATAGCAGGCATTCCTCTGAAACTGCACTATACCAACTGACGAACTTACTGCAGGATAGCTTAGGAAAGAAGGAAACGGCGCTATGCGCCTTCCTAGACATAGAAGGTGCTTTTGACAATACTTCACATGACGCTATCAGAAGAGCTCTTACAAGAAGAGGGGTTGACAATACTCTAGCTTCTTGGATGAGCAATATGCTTCATACCAGGAAGGTAGAAATACCAACTAGTACAGGAAGTATAATCGCTAACACCACACGGGGTTGCCCACAAGGAGGTGTGCTATCGCCACTTATGTGGAGTATAGTAGTAGACGAGCTATTGGCAGAACTAGAAAACAATGGTCTGTCATTTCAGGGCTATGCGGACGACATAGTCATCATCTGTAGGGGCAAACTTGAGGATACTCTGTGATAGAATTCAGCTAGGACTTAAACTACCGAAGAAATGGTGCGCCAAGGATGGGCTGAATATTAATCCAGCAAAAACAACGTTAGTACCATTCACAAGACAGTATAAACTCGCGCATCTTAAACCTATCCGTTTAGACGGTATAAAGATAGAACTTCAGAAAGAAGCAAAATTCTTGTATCGTCTTAGACCAAAAATTACTGTGGAAAACCCACATTGAGCAAATTAAACAGAAAGCTATCAAAACTTTCATGACGTGTAGAACTATTGCGAGCAAAAGTTGGGGCTGTACACCAAAAATCCTGCGATGAATATACACAGCAATTGTCAGGCCAATGATAACCTATGGGGCATTAGTCTGGGAAAACTGCACGAATCAGCAGACAGTAACTAACACGCTTAGCAAGATACAAAGACTTGCATGTGTATGCATTACGGGAGCTATGCGAACATGTCCAATGGCAATGGAGGTACTCTTGGATCTCACTCCTCTTCATATTTATATCCAGTCCCAAGCGAGGAGGGCGATTTTGAGGGTAGATGGAAACAACACCAGCACAGGTAGTTATCTTAATCAAAGGAAGACAGAACTTCTCGTTAAGCAACTTCCTGAAATCTCGATGCCAAAGGACTCCATACTACCAACGTTCAGCTTTAAGAAACATTTTAAAACGGTATATCAGAAACATACAAGGTAGACCAGTACATGATGACATGGTACACTGACGGCTCACTCACTGACGATGGAGCCGGGGCGGGAGTATTTGGACCAGGGAAAAGATACTCTGAAGCTTTAGGTAAGAACACCTCTATTTTTCAAGCGGAAGTATACGCGATAGATAGATGTGCGCACTTTAATCTCGAACGAAACTATTGGAACCGCAGAATAGCAATACTGACTGACAGCCACGCAGCTATCAAAGCACTTAAATCTCACCAAGTTACATCAAAACTGGTGATGGAGTGCATTGATAAGTTGAACATCCTAGGCCAACTCAATCAGGTGTGGATTCTATGGGTTCCGGGGCATGTAGGGATTAATGGAAACGAGAAGGCAGACAAACTTGCCAGGAAAGGAGCATCATCTCCATTTGTAGGACCCGAACCATTCTGTGGATTAGGATCGGGTAACATCTCCCGTATTATCTGGGAAGAAGAGGATAGACAAAGAAGATTATACTGGGAAAAATTACCGGGGTTATCACATTCCAAATTAGCGCTAGGGACATACAACCCAAAACGCTACGAGGACTGTATGAATCTAACGAAGAACAACTTGAGAATCATTACGGGACTGCTAACAGGACATTGTAGGTTGAATTATCACCTAGCAAAACTGGGAATTTTGCCTGATGCTCTTTGTAGGTTCTGCAAGGAAGAGGACGAGACCGCACAACTTGTGTTAGGAACTTGCCCCGCCCTGATGCACAAGAGAAGGAAACACCTTGGCGTATTCATCATACTCGATGAAAAACTCAGACACTGTGAAGTAGGACCAAGACTCCAATTCATCGAGGGAATTGGGCTAAGAGAAATACTCTAGGTCCACGAAGGGGGCACAATAGATCTTATAGGTCGCAGTGCAACATCCCCTCAACGATAATAATAATAACCTTGTTAATACGGACCAGTAGCAATTTTTCGAATATTTTAGATATAATTGGGAATAGACTTATCGGCCTATACGATGTGGGCTCCGTAGACCTTTAACCAGGCTTCGGAATTGCGATTATTTTAGATACCTTCCAAACTTTCGGATAATACTTTAGTCGTATTACAGCGTTGAAGATATTCCTAATATTATAATATGGCACTGTCAGGCAAATGCTTGAAGAGTTTTCCAGTGATCATGTCGTATTCGGAAGATTTGTTTTTTCCATATTTAAATAATGTTTTATTTCTTTAATTGGTTATTCTTTTGACTCTTATGTTTGTTACAGAACTATTTTGTGAGAATGAGAGGTTCTCTCCGTTGTGTACAGTGGTAATGTTGTTTTGAAGTAATCTGCCAGTGGTTTCGCTTAGTCGATGCATGTCCTAGACCAGGGGCAGTCAGTGTTTATGAGAGGTGGTTGGTGATTAGTTTCGTTTTTAATTTGATTGTTAGTTTCCACAGCAAATAGTTGGTTGCTTGCGTTGGGGTTAGGTTTTCTAAGTAATTGATTATACGTCTGTTATTGTGTTCATTGAGGATAGCCTTAAGTTCCTTCGTTGATTTGCTAACGCTTGCTTTGTCAAGAGGTAATCTGGTTGTGTGCCAAATTTATCTCACTTTACGCTTTCCTTTCACTTTTTTCCTTATAATTTTCGATGTGAAAGTTGGAGTAGGCTTTGGTTGTTTCGAGTCAGGCGTCGGCTTCAACGCTCCGGAATAAAGGATGTCGTTTGTATGAACTATTGCACTCTTAATGTCTTGGTCGGATTTTAATGGTATCATCAGTCTTGTGGATTTTTAGAGGTGCCATATTTCTTTGCAGTTTTATGTTTTTGTGGTATTCAATGATAATTGGTGAGTGGTCTGAAGAAAGATTTTATTGTTAGGTGGCTTATGTTTTTGTTCTTGGTTATGCAGAGGCCAATGGGTAGGTTCTCCAGTGCTTACAGTTGCACTTGTTCAGGGCTTCCAAAAGCAATCTTCCTTTTCTGTTTGTCAGTCTCGAATCCCAGTCCGTATTCTTTGCGTTAATGTCGCCACCTGTGATAAGACGTGGTCCCAAGTGTTTTATATATTCCATATATTCTAAAGTACCAATTGTAAACTTTGATGGGCAGTACAATGCAGATATTATAAGTGGTTTGAATGGTTGTCGCTTGTACATAGTCTTTCTTGTATTCTTCTAGTTCGTGGAATTTTATATGTTTGATTATAATTGCTGTGCCGCCATGGGCTCGCCCACTGGGGTGATTTGTGTGGAAGATTTCAAAGCTAGGAATTTTTAGAAAACTTTTAGTTGTGAAGTGTGTTTCTGAGGTTAAAAGGATGTCAATTGAGTTGTTCATTACAAATTGTTTTCCTTCTAAATCATGGGATTAGTCCGTTTGAATTCGTTATAACAATTTTTAACTTTAGATCAGTGTCCATTCATCTGTCGTTCATCTTATTAGAGATCTGTGAAATTAGTTGTTTTATCATTTATCAATTTCTTTGATCCCGTCTAGCTCATCTATGGGTTTAGAAAGTTTCCCTGCCTATTGGTTATAAGAAAATTATTACTGCTTGTATCAAGAGGGGTATTACTTTTGGTAACATCAGCAAATGTTTTCTGAGGTATGACCATGAGATTGAACTTTTCAGATTTATTTTCGTCGAGAGTTCTGGTTGCTGCGGTGTTCAGTGGGGTCTACTCTTCTAATGTTTTTTTCCTTAGCGACGGATATCTTTGTACCTTTAGTGATTTGCTTACGTCACCACATTTATAATTAGCGGTGTGCCCTTTACCGTCTATAGCGCATTTTAACTTATTGCAGTCCAACTTTAATGTGCATTCCGTTGTCCTGTGCTTGCCAGCACACTTTACACAGGTTGGTTCAAGCGTACAAAAGTTCTTTGTGTGCCTGTATTTTTGACAATTCCTACATTGTGGGGGGGTCCTTTTTTGTTGTGGTGGTTCCAAATATATTTTGCAGTGTATAAGGTGAGTAATGTTATATATGTATTTATTATTTTTATTGTTTTCTAGTTCAATGGAGCAGAGAGAGAGAGAGGTATTCCTTAGTCCCTTAGCTGTAGTTCGTTATATATGTTCTTCTCCTAGCTCTTTTTTTATCTATGGAATATAGAGACTATTTATAGTAAAGCTGCGTACTCAATTTTTAATTCTCTAATCTTGGTTCTTATTCCAAAGACTTTAAAGTTTCAAAGAATATGCAAGTTTGAACGAATTTTTGTTAATAGTAATATTTGTTCTATGATGCAAATATGGGTATCTATAAAAGAGGAGAATCTCTGCACTTTAAAAAGTGGTGTTGTTTTGATTAATCACGACAAAAATATATCAGTAATGTCTTGCCTTTCTATTGAATTATTTTTAAAAATATATATGTTGAAGACTTAATAATGCATATATCCTTAAAACTTATGTTTCTAGATTTAGTAGTACTGGTTTGGAGTAAGAAATGTAAAGTTTCCTTCCACAACAAACAATCAATTGCATGCGTACATTTTTATAGAGCACGCACAATAATTGGATCTTGGCTGGGGGGCCAAAAGTTTCTTCTGGCATACAATAAAGAAATGACAACCCAAAACATAATGCTAGAAAATTCACTATTTGTGACAATTCAAAGAATTCCATGTTATCCTAGATATAGGCAGGAGTGGCAACTGGTGAATGCTATCACGGCTTAGCTGATGATTGCCGCCAACTCCCATTTGTGGTCAGTTCTCAGCCTGGACCTATAGAAACAAACCGCAAAATTGACGAAAATTGTTTACCCAGGAATTTATTAAACTGAGAAAGAATTGTGGTAGTTTAATGCTATCTCTGATCAGTAAATGATTTTAAAGTCTATTGAAAAGATATCAAAAAAGAGAAAGATAAGAAGATATCAAAAAGAGAACGCAGTTTAACTATATACGGGTATCTATTAAAATGAATGTCGATTTTACTATAAGTAACAAAGCTGCAATTGGGTTTTGTGGCACGGTGTCATTTATACAATTCAATGAATTAAAAAATTTAACATACTCGTATCCTTATGTAAATGAGAATCTAAAAAGTTTCTCTGCTAGTCCTTGAAGGCGACTTTGTGACGCACCCAAGCTAAGAAGTTTCACTTTTGCAGACACACTAAAAAATCTTTAGCAAATACTACGAATCGGTCAAGTCGCAGACACACCTACCGCAGCGCAGGTAATAGCGTTGACCTTATTGGATTTGAAATGTGGGATTCCCGGACGAGAGACGAGGATGACAGCGTTGAAAGGATTACGTACAAATTCGCGAATTCCACGTAAAGAAAAAACTAGAAAACCTACACGCAGCGAATGCTTGCAGCTGGCGGAAAACCGTAAGGAAAAGCAAGGCAAATTACCGTTCGTAAAGGAAACAAAATTACAATTAAGCGCGCACCGATTTACTCCCTCAAAAGTCGCTGCTTTCCTTAATTCTTATACGGCGGTAATATTTTTTTTTATAATTGTACTCAAATGGTTCATTAGCATCTGGTTTTGGTTCATCATTTGTTGAGATAGTTTGCAAAATTATTGCAAATTTAGTTACTTCCCGTTCAGGTTGCATATCCTAGTAAATACATGTGTATGAGTGAGAATGTATGTATATGTGTATGTGAGCATCATTTAGGAAAGCAACCTCTACAATACACGATTCACCTGAAGCGTTCTCAAGCATGAACTTATTTGTCTCTCGCCACAATTCGTAAATAAAAAAAAAAAAATTAAGTGTCCTTAAAAATCTGCAACAACATATTCTTAAGAGGGTGAGTGTCTTGCTTTAAGCCACATCTTCATTAGAAGACACCATGTAAATTAACCTTCAAATAGAAAAAGGCCAAACAATACTCCACGCTACGTCAGAGTAGTTTTACTGAGTACGGAGCAAATTGAATTGTGCAGATAAGTCCCTGGCATCATGCAACACTCCGTATGCAAATCCAACGAAGCGCATCGATTTCTCAGTCAATTCCATAAAAAATTTTTGGGCGGCTGTTTCCTGGAATTCGCAAACAATTTTCCCATTGTTTTGGTTATCCTCATCCCTCTCTCAATGAGTTTGCGGAAAAGTAGGTAAGAAGACGTTTGTGTTTGGCGCACTTATGGTCTGCGTAAGCCCTCATCTTCAGGGTAAGCAGATTTTACGGTCTGAGCATTTTTTAACACAATTCCAACATTAATTAGTTTTTTAACGCTACTGTGCGGTAATGCGGTTTGACTTTCCAAATTCGCTAATGTGTGCCTGGCATAGGCACCTTTTTAGTATATGACCAGGCCGGACATGGCCAGAAACAATGGCTTGAATAAGAATAATAAAAAAGTAAGGCCGCAGTGTCCACAACAGTGGGAAAAAATAGAACCGGGTTTCCTGTGAATGTTCGAATACCATGTGGTACTTGGAACTAGTTCATTGCAGGATAGTTGGATTTGTTATTGTGTTTCACATTAGATTTTGCTGGGTCCGACAAGATTGACTACTGCAGAAATTGGTCCAAGTATTATTGCAGCTGCAAGAATCGAACTATAGGGAAACTTCCTCCACACCATTTTTTATAATAGAGTATTTCCATCTATATATAATAATGTTGTTACTTATGAAACTGTCTGTATAAATAAATGTATGGCCTTGGTGTGTAATAATTTGAACCGATCTCTTTCGGTATATGTACTTATAAAATTTTAGTTGCCTCGGATTTTATTACACGGAATATATTAAGTGTGTTTAAGGTGGATGTATAAACTATAATTAAGTTTTTAGACGCGAGTTGTTTGTGTGGTTATTTTTTTTTTTGTTTAGTAAGTTGAATTTTTGTGTTTCGGTAAGTTAGTCCGATCAAATGCACCAAAAATAGGACTAAATTACCGATATAGTATTTAAGATGAATTTATAATAGGTTGTAGTTTCTGAGTTACAGCGGTTCGCGAATAATAATATGGAAACTATCAATATAGTATGAGAGATATGAATACTAATAAGAATTGCAGTTACTTGACATTCAACTGAAGACATTGGAATATTCCGATAAGATTGGGAAAAACTGAACGCCGGTCGAGCTATCCATAACTATATGGTATACAGAGTAATGTCTTGTCGGTCTTTAATAGTCTACGGTGACTATTGAAATATTATTTATACGGTTAAATTGAAGTTCATCTCATGAATAGTTGCAACCAAAAATGATTTCTATTTATTTTTGGCTTATATTTTATTGTCCATGCTATTTTAGATGCATAATATTCTTTCCTGATGATTTATGTATATATATCGATGAGAAGGGGCAGAACTGTTAGGAATGCTGTTGCATATTGGAAGGACGAAATACATTATTACTATATTTGTTTATTATAATTTCCAAGATTAAGAATTTCCTGATTACTTGGAAGGGCTGTTGTCTATGTTGAAAAACATCGTCCTTGTTTTGATTCAAACTATAATTTAAAAATGGAAGATGAGATAGAGAAGGAATATTATAGTTCAGTAGAAGCATCCAACATGAATCAGATAGGACGTGTATGTATTCCCGCAATTGTTGCCCTTATTCGATCTACGTAGTTTGCGCATCAGAGCACAATCGGGACCATATCACAGAGAATGTTCTGATTTTAATGTATTAACGAGAAGCGGTGAGTGTGCTCTCAATGAGCCCGAATTCATATCGTACCTTCCCTGGATCGTATTCATTTATTTTCCTCCCATGTCCTATAATCGACATAGTGTGGAATACAATAAGCATGCTAGACTCACAATTAGAGGGGCGCAGGTTTCAATCCTGTCCCGAGCTTGTTCTCAAAAACACTTCTTTCTAAAAAATCTTTTCTCTTCGAGTCTTAGTATCTAATCCTCTAAACCCTTACAGTCATAATTAATTATGGTGAATATCAATCTCTAACAGTTCAAGAAACTCAAGAAGCAAAGTAAAGATTTAATTCAAATAAACACAATAATTTCAATTGAAATTATCGTAAAAATCCTTGTGCTTCAATTCAGCATTAAATCGTTTCCTTTTTAGACATTAGGAATATAGAGACAATTACACAGCACCCCGTATTCTCTCGGGAATTTCAAAATAATTTGTTATCAAATGTAATAATATATGAATTCCATATAAGGACCAATTGTGTATATTCTGGTTACTTCTTTTCTATAAATATTATCCTGATTTGGTTGAAACACATTTCGTTATTGTAAAGCCTTAATTAGTGTCGAAATGAATGAGCACGTACTCTTTGAAATGCAGGTACTTCTCAGATTTGAACAATGGTTAATGTCACCACACGGGGATAATCTGGGCCACTTTGTCTAATGCTTATAAACACCTTGAAATCGTTTTAGTGTCAATTACCGTGGGACATGTGCTGAGTGACGATTGCTTGTACAGAAATGGCAAAATAATCAGTTCATTATCACGTTATTAAGTGAATTGAGAGTTAGTAATTTTTCGTTCGAGACTACTGCCTACACCATTCTTTTAAACAAATTTATGCGACTTGAAAATAATCAGAGTAATGGAAAATCATAGCAGTGAGTATTCGAGCGGTCGGAATCAAAATATGCTCAAGGGCCTTAGGGAAAAAGACTTTTGTGGAAATGGAACAACATATGCGTCCACATCTCGTACCCATATTTTGCATAAAAGAACTTATGTAAGCCACCAAGACAGGTAGCGAGGTAAAATATATTGTGGAGATTGAAGACTTAGTTATATGAGAGTCAAAAAATAAACCCTAACATTTTTATATTGTGTTGGATATAGTTTCAGTCTTGGATTACTACGTGATTTTTCAGACCACGTTGGACTATATATAATATATATTGGACTATCTATAATATATATTGGACTATATATATAATATAGTCCAACCTATATAGTAGGTAAATATTGCTGATAGCCATCCGTTTGACGTGACGGTATTACTAGGAACTAGTAAGGGTGGTATTTTGTACTCGTATTTGCAGAATCGAACGGACCCACAATAGACCTATATACAAATAACACAAATTACTGACCAATCTCTTCCTTTAATTTTTCGCTCATTTCGATATTTTGGAAATGTAAGATCGTAAATTAATAACTTTGATTCTTAGAGGTATAGAAAGGCAACTACAATTAACTAATTTTAATGCTGTATTGGAAGATCTCATTCACTTTCAATTGTATACCATCGTTGAACTGAGTGAGGTGTAACTAGAGATTATCTCTGGTGTAACTACCTCTCAAATTGTGACATTTCCTGCAAACTGTGGAACTTTTTTGGGAGTGATTACAAATAAATCAACTCAAAGCTGACATTCAAAATTGTTGAAGTCTCCCAGCAAAATTGAAAATTGATTGAATGTTGATCTAGTTTGCGAATCACCTCAAAATAGTCCACGATGCAGCAAATAAATTGGTTGCTTTTAAAGTTTGTTCTGCGCCGCGGAGATGTTCAAAGCAGGTCCCTTGAGCGCAGATGCATGAATTTACTTTGAATTTACTCGAACTATTCTGAGTCTAACCACCCAGAAGTCACAATGGCGAAATAATCATAAAAAGTAAGAAAGGAAGTTTTACAGCATTCAATTGAACTACGTAAAACCACCGTTTTTCCGAAAAATATGCTGTGACTGCAATATCATCACAAAGAGTTTTAGGCCACTCTTTTTAAATCTGTTTGTACTTAAGTACGGTTGTCTTTATTGTAGGGTGCTTTGGAACAGACATAAAATCCGTGTTTTGCATATTTCCAGAAAATATAATTTAAATATGCTGCAGAACGTGTTTTATGATGGGATTAAAAATATTTTGCTAAAAATCAACAATGTAATGGAAACACATATCCTTTTTCCCGTTGAAAGTCTGAAATGCAGAATTTAAGGATTAGACAGGCACGAAAACAGAAGGAGAGTTTGCTCTGACTCGCCAGTCCAGTTTCTTTTGTACGCCTTTGACTTTAGCGCTATATGACTGAAGGTCACCGTAGTCCTTCGAAAAATCGCCAGAACTGCAATTGATAAAGGGATGGATGCAACGCTCGGCAGCAGCACGGCCGCCATCGCCGAGCGTTTATTACACCAGTAAACTCACCTAAGGACTACCCGTTGCATATTGTTAAAGCATAATGAGGACAATGCAACAGGTAATTCCGAAAACGGTTAAGCGCTGCTTAAATCCTAAAGTGAACAACGGTCATGTCTGGAAAATTTGCATGCTACGGTGACTTTTCTGGGTTTAGTGCGGTGTTTTAACTAAAAAAAACTAGAAGGCGTGTGTGACAAATTGCCCTGCACAGGAATTTGCATATTAATTTATCTAATATGGTAACTCTGCAGGCAGGCACGAGCACCACTCATCAGGCCATTTGAGATCAATTATTATGTGTGTGTTTTTTTCACCAAGAAACATTTTATGATCCTTTTCTAGAGCCGTCCCTCGCTGGTCTAGCTTTGCGAGATGGCATACTCATGGCCCAAGCCAGCAGAAGGCCGTACAGAAAAGAACACCGTACCAGTGCCCTATTAGCAATTATTAGCGCGCGCAAGGAACAAGCGCTCTGTAAAAATTCCACGCTCTACATTTCAGCGTAGTCCTTTCTCTGCAGCGAACACAATAGCGTCTCTATTTCGGTTTAGTGGCTCTGCGCGGGCACATTTACGACAACCCAATACTATTTTCAGCTTCAAGCAAACCGTCTGTGGCAAAATACCACTTCCGTGAAATCCTTACGCCGCCATCCCTTCTTTCACAATGCGACTTTTTACCTGCAAAAAATGTTAAATTTTTTACGATGGCATCTACTCAATTCCTTCGTCAGTTTAACCCTTTCACCCATTAAGATAACGCACACAAAAATGTCCTTGCACTGCAAAGAATGCAGATTTCTATGGAAACGCACTATTTCGAGCAAGGATAATGGTTTGTTTTGGTTTGTTTTGGTTTGTTCTGGTGTCCGCTAATCGAGACACTAAATTTGGTGGCTTTGTTAGTTGTAACCCTTTCGTTATAACGCAGCGAACGGGTTAAAATGCGATATGCCACTTTACACTCTTATTTGCTTTCTTAGTGAGTGTTTTGCACTTTAGAACATATTTCCATGAATATTCAAAACTGGCTTTAGAATTCCAAGAACTAAGTAAACACTTGCAGTCTGACCCGGCCACATGTTCTCACTTTAGCTGAGAACCATTTTTTCAACCATCAGTAAAAACCTCTCTCTAGGAAAAAAAATCTTATTTGAACCAATTTGAAAACAATATTTCTCCAGAAACTAACACTGCACACAAATTGATGATGATCTTAACGTGCTTTTTCAACCACTTTTGAGGAATTCCTAAGATATTTCTTTGAAATCTCCTTTCCGCTCATTTTTATATAAGTTAACTCCACAAAATTTTTCAAAATAATCCATATTTCACCACATGGTTTCGTTTAAAATACGCTGATGATATGTGTCACCAGGACTATCGACATTGCAATACGCGGTACTGGTGAATACAGCAATAGCAACAACAACTCACATTACAAATAATTATAGAATTAGATTTAAGAGAATATTATTAATTTGGATTTCAATAAATGCAGATCGGAGCTTGCCTGTGACTATATTTAAAAACTCCCAAAATAAATAATAAATAAACTTGCACAAGTCTCATTGTCAAAAACCATTTGGAGGAGCACTCATCATCGCTGGCGATTTTAACTCTAAAGCAGTTGAATGGGGCATGCAAACAACTAATTCAAGGGGCGACGTGTACTGGACATGGTTGCGAGACTGGGATTGGTCGTCGTAAACAGAGGGACCACTGCCACTTTTAGAAGACCAGGATGCGGGGGTACAATTCCAGATATTACACTAGCCTTTGAGAGCATTGCTCACAGAGTAAGTACATGGAAAGTCTTAGAATACTATAATGGAAGCGATCACCAATACATTACGTTTTCCATTAAAAAAGTGCCAAGCAACCATGACCACAATATAAGTAAACGAGGAACTCGCAAGTGGAATGGATCAAAGTTAAACCCGGAAGTGCTATTTACTGAGTTCGAGGCAAACATTCCATTAGACAGCCACGCCAGCGATGCTAATAGCAAGGTGAAGCAGACCATGCAGTGTATAGAGAGAGCCTGTACCAAAGCGATGCCGAAAACAGGTCCAAACAAACACAAGAAGGCCGTTTACTGGTGGACAGAGGAAATAGCTCAACTCAGACGGATCTGTCTGCGGTGTAGAAGAAAGTACACTAAGGCCAGGCTGTAGGATCCGCGATTCCCGAAAGAGAAGATCTCAAAGCTGCTAGGAAAACCCTCAAAACTGCTATTCACACTAGCAAGGAGAAGAAATGGGAGGAGCTCCGAAACGACATAAACAATAACCCATGGGAACTGGGATATAAAGTCGTAATGAAAAAGCTTGGAGCAAGAGCATCGGTACCCCAACTAGAAGACCATTTATGGAAAACATAGTAAAAGTTCTATTCCCTATACATGCCTTAAGAGAAGAATCGGAAGTGCTGGTCAAGGAAGTCCCACCTCCTTTCACGGAAGATGAACTTAAAGCAGCCGCCATCACCCTACAAAGAAACAAAACACCGGGTATCGACGGTATTCCAGCAGAAGTCCTAAAAATAGTATCAAATGGCCATGCCCAAGTACTTCTCCATATGTACAATGCCTGCCTGATAGAAGGAATATTCTCTGACGTATGGAAAAGATTAGTGCTCATCAGTAAAGTGAATGGAAACTCCGAATCACCATCAGCATATCGACCACTGTATATGCGAGACACCGCGGGCAAACTTTTGGAACGACTACTCCGAATAGCAGCAGCCATTGAAAACGCTGGGGGATTATCCACTCGACAACACGCTTTTCGACCAGGAAAGTCCACAATTGGCGCCGTAGAAGACGTCAGAGAAAGTGTGCCAGCGGCACAGCAAGGAAATACTCCATGCGAGTGGTACTCCTTTTTACATTAGACGTCAGAAACGCTTTCAGCAGCGCTAGGTGGGTGGACATGATCGAGGCACTCGAAAATTAAAGATCGAATGTTGATATACGAGACCAACAATGGCACCCGAAGCAAAACCATCACGTCAGGGGCAGCGCAAGGGTCCATCCTCGGACCGGACCTTTGCAATATAAGCTGCGACGGCATTCTGCGCATAGAGATGCCAGATGACACTCATCTAGTCGGATACGCAGACGAAATTGCAGCTGTCATCACCGCACGCGACTCGGAAGACGCCCAAAGAAAGCTGAACTAGGTCATGATCAGATCGCAGTGGTGGCTCGATTCACACGGTTTGAAGTTGGCCAGGGAAAAGACGGAACTGCTATTCCTCACTAGCACATTCCAATCGAAATCGACTTGAGTGTTTGCTCCGAGACCATCAGGACACAAAAGGTGATAAAGTACCTGGGAAGTCAGCTTGACTCCAAGCTCACCTACTGGGCGCAAATGCAAAATGCGTTGGCTAAAGCAGCACGGGTAACGGCTTCTCTCAGCAGACTAATGGCAAACATTGGAGGGCCGACATCCATCAAGACCAACAAACCGTGCACCATTGGCAAGAACGATGGGCCGCCGAGAGTCGCGGAAGATGAACAGCGAGACTCATACCCGACATAGCGAGCTGGAGAGAAGGAACAGCCGGAACCGCCAATTTCTACCTCACGTAGTTATTTTCTGGTCACGGTTACTTCTGCAAGTATCTACACTGAATGGGAAAAGTTGGAGGGCCTGAGTGCGTATACGGCGACAGCAATGCGGATGATGCAGAGCACACCTTTTTCGAATGCACAAGGTGGCAAACAGAAATCGAGAAAACTTTAGCCACCGAAAAAATTGTGGCGGTTATGCTAAGCAGCAAAGAAAACTGGGACCACGTAGATAAATATGTGGAAAATATGCTCCGGCTGAAAAAGCGGGACCTCGACGCAGGAATAATGTTGAGAGTCCAATAGGGACGAAGTGAGAATCTCCACCTTGAAGGAAGTATAAAAAGGGTTCCAGGGTGGGGAGATGTTCTCAGCGAGGGAAGGGGTTGTTTTAGGAGTGCAATCCTCACATACCAAATCTGTGACGACAGTTTTGAAACCACACTCAACTCCCCATTTTTATAACTTAATATGGGATTAGTAGATCGGGGAAGGAAGTGAATGAAGTGAAAATTGTTGAATTGGTGAAATTAGTTTCGAAGTTCCAAAACATTATTGGATTACATTTTACACTCCAGTTGGCCATGGCCATCATAATCGAATTCGTAAAAATCTTCGGTCATTTTTATGCGAAGACGAGTATTTCTGCGGAGATTGAATTTCACTGTGACAGACGCCATTTATTTAGTGGGTTTATACTCGTGTATCGAAGGAAGCATATTTGTACATTCCGAATAAAATTCAAACGAAAGAATAATTACCAACCATCAAGAATTTTTGCGACAGAAACGTGTTTCTATTTAAATGTAGTATCATATCACAGACGTACTATTTGTACAGTCGTTTAGAGGCGTCCTCTGAACCACGATTGCATTAACAAGTCTCGTTTGGAATTTTGCTTGGTGTTTGGAGGTCTATATACTCTGAAGTTCGTGGAAAGATGGTGTGTTCAGAAGCGAAAGAGCTACTAATCTGAAATGCTATATGTCGAATTTTATCCAGGGTTGTGGAGTCGGCATTGTAGTCAAAATCGCAGAGTTGCTGGTGCTTGGAATATTTTGAACGAGTCCGACCCCATTAAATCATGCATGCAAATTTGTTGTCTAAAAATGTATTGAAGAAATAGCATCTGTGTACTTCATGCATAGTTATTTAGTTTGTTAAGATGCATACACGAATTAAATAGAATTAAATAAACTAAATTTGTTTTCCTTTCCATTATTTTATGCAATAGTTACTCTTTGCTCAGATGCATTTAATATCTTATTATAATTTAAGGTGGAGTCACAGTTGGCGTCGGATGCGGAGTCGGAGTCATGTTAAGAAACTTTGAGTGGTGTGCGTCGGAGTTGGGGACGTTATTTGACGACTCCACACACCAGCTTTAATCACCCATAGACCTTTATAATTTATATAATTACTACTATAATTAATAAATTGTATTTAGGTGAAAATAAAACCGATATCATGATCAATTTATTTAAGATATTTTACAATCAATTTGAACACTCCCACACTTCTATTTGCTTATATAAATTGTTTTCTTTTTCAAAGGGAGGGGAAATCTTCAAACAGTCACGAGGGGGTACGCACCACCCAAGAGTGTGATATTCTTAATCACTAAAACCAGCTCCCTAACCTAACAGTTACGCTAAGCCTCAAAGGCCTGTTAGGAACGGTACTAAACAGATATACAAAGATATACAAAGAGAACTACTCGCGATTTGAAAGAAAAAGTGTTCTTTTCGATTTCCACATTTGTTTGGATTCTTTCAAACATATCACCACCGAAACTAAATTGAAATCATAACACACACTACGAAACGGCGCAAAATCTAAATACGAGTAGTTCCGATTACAAGGATGGAGATACAAGGGAGTGAAATTCCTTGCTTTTCTTGCAGGAGCATTAAAATGGAGAATGCCAAGCAAAAAACTACTTTCATTTCACCACTCATGAGTTTAAACACAAAACATGCATTAAGCACAGTTCTATCGGTTTTGAGAGAAGGGAGACGAATAAGTTTAAGACAACTCACATAAAAGGAAAGTTGAAAATTGGAGTTCCATGTAAAGGACCGTGGGCAAAACAATAAAACCCGCTTTTGAACTGATTCAATAGCATCAGAGTAATAGGCATATCTTGAACACCAAACAACACGTGCGTATTCTAATGATGGGCGTACAAAGGAAGTGTACAGAAGTTTGTTTGAACTCCTTTGCCCAGCGTTTTAAGAAGCCTAGAGTCAGAGAAGCTTTGTTCCAACGTGCTTACCAAATGTAAGATTTTGGTTAAAGGTCACACCAAAGTCGCACATATGATCAACGGATAACAATGGTTGATTGACCATGAAGTAAGGATGAGCAGAGTGGGATGATCTGGAAAAACATATGTGTTTGCATTTGTTGTAGTTCAGTTGCATACAATTTATGTTGCACCAGTCACCAAGAGCATTTAAATCATCTTGAAGCAACTGCGCTTAATTGGGGTTATCAAATGAATGAAACATTTTTAGGTCATCAGCAAACATAAGAATGTTGCGATACGCGAGGAAGGTCGTTTATAAAAATTGAAAATAGTAAGAGACCAAGGTGACTTCCTTGTTTTGGACACTAAATTTTCAGTAAATTTTAAATTTTATCTCATTATTTCCAAATGTATTAATCAGAAAACTAAGGGTGACGCACGTGTTTAATAAATTAGACAATTGGATAGATATCCATCTTCAAGTGGTTTTCCTTACAATACTCTTTGTAGATATTTCGTCCTAATTTCTTGAATAAGTTCGAGGCTATGGTGGGATTTGTACTTGTATGACAGGCATACAATTTGCATATTGGACATGCCCCAATGATTCTAGAAAGTTGGAGCTAACTGCGTCAAGTGATTTATTTTAAATACATCAGGGCTTTCGATATACATATGTAAATTTGGAATGTACACTCATGGCAGGATATAAATATATGACGTTTTTTTCACTAGACAAGACCATGTGAGGTTTTTTTATCGACATTGTAACGTTATGCTAATCCCATAAAATATTATCTGGGGAATTCCGGAGTGAGTGGAAAGTACAGCAAATGCAGTATCACACTTTCGAAAGCAATGGCTGTAATACATGACGATTAGAATGGGAAATGCCAAGCACATTGTTGAAATCCTTTTGTTTTTCCTACGGTGGCTTTTTTCGAAGGACTTAAGGAACGAACAGTAGTTCTTTTAGTGAGGATTTCAATGTTTGTGTTTTGTCGGTTGTCCTTGAATTGCTTGTGTGAAAAATTCAAAATCGATTCACACGTTTATTAGATCTTTGGAAGCATTCTTAAATACATCATATATAATAATAAAACAAAGGGGGTTGTGTACAAGCACGTAGCTCGTTTGGTGCTGTTATGTTGGTTTGTCCTGATGTAAGCACAGCAAAACAATTCTTAAAGAACAAATTTAAACTGCTTCCAACTTTCCCTACTTTGAAATTATCTGAATAAAAATGTAAACATGTTTTTGAAATACCACCTGGCTTTGCAATCACCGGGAGTTTCACAGAACGTGCCTCTATTGTTTTTGATACCACAATTTTATATATTTTTGTTAAAAAAGGAATATTTTATTTATCAGAGATATCGAGATTTCTACGACGATGATCTGTGGAATCAGAACATTGTGATGGTTTTACAATGTGTAATGTACACGCCTGAAAGCTGCCGACAAATACTATACTTAAAGAATTATTATAATACCTCATTAAAGAAAAATTTAATCCGCGTTTGTTCTGTGGTTTCAATCCGACGGCCTGTGGACCGCTGTTGTGAGAGCTGTCAAAATTCAACCTGAGAAGGAGTTGGGGAGATGTGGTTAGAAAGGAAGCGTTGAAAGTGGGAAATTTAGAAAAAATGTAACAATTATGCTAAAAAAAAGTGAATGTGTCTTTTTCGGTGGGCGTGAGTATTTCTACAATGTTCGGAAAGCGATTGATGAAAGATAATATGAAATTGCTAGAATCAGCAAACTGGAAGTCCCGATGCCTCCAACACTTGAACTTTACTTTAAAACCAACCAACAATGTCAGTTTCTTGATAGACAAAACTTAAGGTTTATAAATCCCTCACAGTGCCCCTCCTGCTACATGGCCACTGGTCATTACTGATACAGAAGTACTTAAGAGGACAAACATTCCTCAACATAATTGGGACTATCTGCGTCAATAAGGAGTGGCATATACGAATGAACCGTGAGTTGTATGATATGTATACCAACCTCGACAAACTCAATGGTTCCAATAATTCGTGAGATAAGACGATAATGTTCCGATGACACGTATTTAATTTGGAATCTAGTGAAAGATGACGCAAAAGTGAGCTACTTGTTATCAGTTCGAAGGACCTAATGTCATTTTAGGTTTGCAAGTGGAGGCAGCCCTCAAAATTTAGAGGCGAACGGGAAATCTATAGTTGTATAGGCTATATGTGAACAATATAGTTTTATTTTAAAAAGTTGTTCGATTAATTTACTAAATGAGCCAAGGTCAGTCGTCGACATAAAATAAACTGTAAAATATAAAAATGTACAGGGCATGGAATACAAATACAAAATAACACCGTTCAGAATTCACATCCATATTTCATTGGATATTTATTATCAGTTGGGGGCGATGTAAAATAATTATAATTATATATTGAAGAGTACTAAGCATGTATTGAAGCAAGTTTCAATTAAACTTTGGTAGGTATATACAAGGTGAATATGAAGAAGGTCCTTTATTTGGCATATAATTATTTAATAATATAGTTAAAATACAGAATTAATTACGTTACTTAAAAAACATATCAATAATATTCATACTATTATGTCTTTAAATTATGTATCTGTTGACGCCTTTCAGCGGTTCTTCTCTTCTCTTTACATTAAGTTTTATTATATATATATAAGGCATACATAGTTTTTAGTAATAAATGACCCAGCGACTAAACGAACGTGTTTATCATGTTCTTTACTCTGCCGCTACCTCATCAGTATCAATGAAATATATTATTAATAGACTAAAATTCGAAATATGAGACTTAGTAATCAATGTGGGCGTAACATATAAACCACCACGGTCACCTTCACGTAGAATTCAGTAACACGTTCGCTTCAACTTAGAGTAATATTTAGTATTAAGTCACGTAATGGATCCAAAGTCGTCATGGTTTGACTCGCACGTCCACTCTATTTCCATGGACATAGTGTCATAAATGATTTTAGTATGATAAGCAATTTGTTTCAGCCTTCTCTGCTGATTGTTTTTGCGCACACATTTGATAACTTGGCCTAGCAGAGTGTCTATAACATGATCGTTATAATCACTAATTTCTTAATATCAGATTCCATCATCAATGTCAAATATATGGCACGGCGCTATCCAAAGCAATTGACTAGCGGACCCAGACACTATATGTGCCTCTCACGATTCATGAACTTATTTTGCAACTTTCGAGATATTCTAATCGGATACAGAGTTCATGGATATTAACGACAACCAACTAACAGATACACAAAACTATTAACCCCGACATCAAACTCTTTATAGTTTATAAACAAATTACAGGACTCCCCTTAGGGCGAATAAAACTATCTCTACTTCAACTGCTATGCGGAACCTGATCCTGCCTTTCGAATTTGTAACTCTCAATCTATGACTGCACTGCCTTCTCGAAATTCAATAATGTGAGACTAAATATATTTCGCTCCACGGATCCCACTCATTTTGCAGAATGAGTACTTGAAACTAGGGTTTTTTAATCGATGGGAAAAGGGTTTAGAGAGAAGCATTTATATAGCAATCCAAATTGGGGAAGCTAATCCAACATTATACTTACTATATTGCTTTTACTACCTCCCATTCTTTTAGCGTGTACCGCCGTCTGACAGTGACCTATGAGTATTCCTACTACCGTTCTCCATCCTTCATAGGAAGTGCCAGTATCGATTTGGTCTGAATGCCATATGGTTTGCACATGAACTTTGCGATTTTACATGGTGTAGTAATCCACCTTTCATCCACCTTTCTCGTCATGTCATCTTCAATAAGCCTATTGATAATTTGTAGAGCCTTCAGTTCGATACTTACTTGCTCGTGCGGTAGTAAGATTCCGCTTTTCGCAATAGTATCTGCCCTCTCGTTTCCTTCTATGTTTATGCCCTGGCACCAAGTAGATATGTAGCTTCCGGTTGGTGGGCAATCTATCCATATTTCTGTAAGATGCATAGCATGAAGTTATAGCTTTGATCGCAGTCAGGCTCTCTATGTAGAAGTTTTGTGTGGAGTGCGTAGTTTCTAGGCGAGCTCTGCGGCTTTCCATGCTGCAAAAACTTCCGCTTGAAAAATACTGCAGTAATTAGGTAGTCTGAAAGGCTGTCTGACATCTAGTTCGGGGCAGTAGACACCTGCCCCAACACCGTCCTCCATTTTCGAGCCATCCGTGAACAGGTTCAAGGTTATGCATTTGGCATTCGGGCCTCTCAATAGTTGTCGTTATTTGTTTCCTCTGGCTGAGACTACGAGCCACATAGTCCGTGTTTACCGTGAGACTTCCACCTAAAGAGCTGTGACCAAAGATGTTCTTGGTGAAAACATTGCGAATCTGCTTTAGTAAACTCATCCACCTCATTTTAACAATTATTAGAGGAAGCAGTTCTAAGGTGGCTGTTATATTTCAGAACAAATTAAGCGAAATGGTAACCGGAATTGCGAGTTTTTCTATTTATTATTCTTCACTTCTTTTATCTATTATTCTTTTAGTCCATATAATTTTACTATTGGCTAAGAAAATATCTGAAAGATGGTAGTAATAAATTTACATGAACACAAAGAAAAGTTTGAATTCAAAGTGCATGCGTACAAGAACACTCCCTGTAGGTAAGGTCCCTGTGTATCTCCATATAAGCGCAAAGGTTAACCAATTTAATGGTCTCAAAATTGGCAATTTTCCTTCACACTTCCCGCGTAAAGAGACGTGTGAAATATTTAAATGTCAAATAGAAATGCAAAATGAATTTATGCCCAGACCGGCAGAAAGGTCAAATAACGGTCGATCGCCAATGTCCACATATCAAGGGTCAGAAATGTCAATTTAATATGCGTGACCCGCAATCCTAACGCAAATCCCATCCCATGCCATCCTTTCATTCTTCGCATGCATTCAAGCAAAACAATTAAATTGAAATCCTTTGCATGAAATGTCACCAAATTTTATATCGAATTCAGAGAAAATCAGCAAATTTTAAAAACTGTTCCAATTTTCCTGAATACTCGTAGCAAAAAGAGGAAAAAATAATTCAATGTAATAAATTAAAAATTGAGCGCCAGGCCGGATCACGTCCGGACCAACGAAGCCAGGCGAGCAGCCGTTAATTTTCACCCCTAATGCGGCCTTTCTTGGCCAGCTCCTTATGCGTGACCCCTGAGTACTTGTGTGGTGTGTGCAAATGAAGGAAAAAAACATTTAAATTTTGGCGAACATTTTTGAGTTTGCTCGCAATTTTTAACCCCGAATCGATACTCGGCCAGCGTTTAAAGGAGCGCACGGGGTGGCAAAAAATTTTATTGTTATTTTGGTATTGTAGTGTTTGT
Source organism: Clusia tigrina (assembly GCA_920105625.2). Classification (NCBI taxonomy): domain Eukaryota; kingdom Metazoa; phylum Arthropoda; class Insecta; order Diptera; family Clusiidae; genus Clusia; species Clusia tigrina. The sequence goes on along the minus strand of OV050031.1, from coordinate 32,694,331 downwards.
TGATGTTGTCAATGATGTTGTTGTTGTATTTATTGACAAGGGGTCAACTGCATACACTCCCAACAGCACACACAGTCCAACGACATACCTCCTCACCGACATCACTCACTCGCACAGACACAACCGTAAGCAGAGGTTGGTCAATTGAGTGTTTTATTTGCTGACCCCTAAGTCCACAGTTCCATTTATGTATATAAAAATTCCGCTTGTAAATTTGCTAATAATGATTTTATATAAAAATTACCATTGTCTGTCGCTCTTTTACATATATGCATGCATATATATCTGTGCATGCAGCATACTGTTACATAGCGGCGTTGGTGTGTATATTTTAAAATTTTCTTCTCCATTTTTTTTTATATGCTTTTACTTAAATTCCTCACCGCAGGGGTTACGAAAGTGTGAAAATGAAATTTTATTTCGTGATTAACGCATTCAGGACTAAGGACACCAAACTCGACATTGGATTTTGCTAGTAATTCCGTTATTGTTTTGCACACTCGTTCGCTGGCAATAGTCCACATCTGTGGCCACGGCATGGTGACCCTTCAGTGCGACCAGTCGGACCGGTATGCTCTGATTTGGTATTTGGGTGACCCTATACGCAACCGGGTTACATCAAATCTTTCAGAGATTGGCTCCTTTCGGTTTCGCATAAGCCGTGAATTTTATGCCATTTCGCATTGATTCCATTTGTTCAATTTATTTGAAATATTTGTAAAAATTTAGTTTTATTGCATTGTTGGGACGAATTTGAATAGTTTGGATTTAAAGTAATTTATTTCCGTGTCAGTTGGAATTTTTGTGAACTTAATCGTAACGGTTGCCAGTTGAAACAGAAAATGGCTGGCAATCATATCTAATACAGTAATAGTACTACAGAACAAGGGAAACTGTGCACAGAAAGGCGGGAAAAATAGACAGGATAGCGTTTGAAAATCATTTGGATGGCATTTTTAATTAGAGTAGGCGGGTAAACATTTCTAGATGGTATACGCAACCATTTTGAGTGATCGGTAGCAACATAGTTCCATGTGCTAAATAATTCATTGTTCCCCTCTATTAATGTTCAAGGATTGCATTGTTTAATAGACTATTTTCTGGGGAAGTATAAGTGTAAAGAAGAGATAGGGCTATTGTGCTAGTGGATTAGATTAAATATAGCAAAAATATACGTACATCCTCCTCTTTTTCTCCTTAAAAACAATTTTACATTAATTTATAGCCGATTTTCCAGATTCTGCTGACTTCAACTCTATTATCTCTTCTGGCGGGCCGCAAGGTGGCCATCTTGGTCCCTTACTATTTTCAATTTTTTTAAACGACCTTCCTTCGCGTATATCCCCTTGCAACATTCTTAAGTTTGCTGATGACGTAAAAATTTGTCATTCATTTGATAACCCAAATGAATCGCAGTTGCTTCAAGATGATTTAAATGTTCTTGGTGACTGGTGCAACATAAATTGTATGCAACTGAACTGCAAGAAATGCAAACACATATGTTTTTCCAGATCATCCCACTCTGCTCATCCTTACTTCATGGTCAATCAACCATTGTTATCCGTTGATCATATGTGCGACTTTGGTGTGACCTTTAACCAAAAACTTACTTTTGGTAAACACGTTGGAACAAAGCTTCTCTGACTCTAGGCTTCTTAAAACGCTGGGCAAAGGAGTTCAAAGACCCCTTTATTAAAAAACTTCTGTACACTTCCTTTGTACGCCCATCATTAGAATACGCACGTGTTGTTTGGTGTCCAAGATATGCCTATTACTCTGATGCCACTGAATCAGTTCAAAAGCGGGTTTTATTGTTTTGCCCACGGTCCTTTACATGGAAGTCAAATTTTCAACTTCCCTCTTATGTGAGTTGTCTTAAACTTATTCATCTCCCTTCTCTTAAAACCGATAGAACTGTGCTTAATGCATGTTTTGTGTTTAAACTCATGAGTGGTGAAATAAAAAGTAGTTTTTTGCTTGGCATTCTCCATTTTAATGCTCCTGCAAGAAAAGCAAGGAATTTCACTCCCTTGTATCTCCATCCTTGTAATCGGAACTACTCGTATTTAGATTTTGCGCCGTTTCGTAGTGTGTGTTATGATTTCAATTTAGTTTCGGTGGTGATATGTTTGAAATCCAAACAAATGTGGAAATCGAAAAGAACAATTTTTCTTTCAAACCGCGAGTAGTTCTCTTTGTATATCTTTGTATATCTGTTTAGTACCGTTCCTAACAGGCCTTTGAGGCTTAGCGTAACTGTTGGGGAGGTGGTTTTAGTGAGTAAAAATCTCGTACTCTTGGGTGGTGCGTACCCCTCGTGTCTTTCCCCTCCCTCTGAAAAAAAACCAGCAAATCTTAACGATGCCAGTTAACGTACCTAGTTGAGATCGAATCGTTTATTTGATGAAGCGACTTAAATTGTGATGACAAGTTGGAAATTTGTATGTAAAGCCTGATGTCTGGCAGATATTTTGTGTTGGTAATGGTATCTTTTTAGCATATTTGGGTATTCTTCGGAGGCACCTATCGTTACGTTCAGATTTTCATCCTATATGCCACAATATTTATTTGTTAGGTTCCAAAATATTAAAATATGCCACAATGTCACCAGTCTAACATGCCAGCAGAACAAATAGCCACATGAATCAAAATTCTACCAAACGATCTCATTGACAATGGATACTCTTTTAGTTTCTGCAATCTCCAAAATTGAAAAATTTGCTTTACCTGGAAATAATCACAGTTAGGATAATACTTTAAAAATTCAAAGGATAATTAAACCATTAACATTAACTATTATATATAGATTAGTTAATAATATATTTAATTAATTAATAAAATAATATACTATGACACCACTAAAATGTAATAAAAATGGAAAGAGAGACTGAACGGAACAAATGAGGGGAAATAATCAGACACAGTAGTTTAGAGTGCGGTGGAATGAGACATTATATGGGTAGAATTTGATCAGTGAGTTCATCACCTGCAGTTGGCGTAGTTGTCTGGATGGACAGATTAAAATAGCTGAAGGCCCAGATTCGATTCCTGGGAGGATTCATAGTTGGTGTGCTGTGAATTTATGGGACATAATAAAAATGCTTGGGGAAAAATTGCCCCTCATCAAAAGATCTCTGATGAGGAAATGTGGCATGTCCGAAATAGCTATAAAATTTTCCAAAATGTTTCAACAATTCTCCTTCTGAAAATTATTACAGTGGCATAACCACACATACACAATTGCAATTCGCTGACAAATAATCTTAATATATATAATTATAAAACTTCTCTCCAGCTGATTGCTTTTTATTAGATCTTTTTTTTAGAAAATGACAATACAAATGACAAATCTTAAAACCAACATGCGTCTATGGAAGAGTTGACTATAGAATAGAACAGAAAAAAGGCAATAGTAAATTAGTAGTTAGTAAAATTACTTAATTCAGAAGACTCCAAAGCAGTTGTATATTTTTTATTGAGTAGTTTAGTTGCAAGTTTATATGCGCAATCTTATCGTAGATTGTGCAGCCTTTTACATATCTTCTTTACCTGTGGTAACTTGTAGATCTTCCTGTAATGTTTGAATTTTTGACATTCCAAGGTGCTCCACAGAGAGTTCTTCAGAGTTTAGATTTGAATTTTTGTACCTTTTTTATGTTGGAGTTGGAAGAGGTGCCCCACAACTGTATCCCATAGTTCCATATTAGTTTAATGGTGGTATTAATGAGAATAATCTTATTCTCCATTGATAACAAGCCAATTCATATTAACAGCATTAATTTTTGTTTGATTGTGTTTCCTTTCTAAATATTTTCTCCATATTAACCTCTATTCTATCTGTAAGGTAGCTTTTCAGAATAGCATGAGTTTTTTGGGGAAGTTTGTATTTGGAAATTAATTGGAAAATTTTCAAAAATTCAAGATAAATAAGCTTATAGAATGGTCTAATGGTTTCTCTAGTGTGGAATCGTGAAACCCCAGATTATTATTATAGGAGCTAAGCAAAATGAAAGCAGACGGTTTTGTTCTGAAATTTTTTAAATGTTCAATATTATTGGCTTGGAAATTTTTATTAAAATGCATAATATATTTTATTATTATTTAGTTTCCAGACATGGGGGGAAGGAACAGTACTTTGGAATGACCTGATTGTTACATTACTACTGCAATATCGCAGGTTTGCATTTTGTGCATATATAAAATAGTTTGCAAATAAAGCCGTGCTTCAGATATAGTCATAATCGAAAACAGCGAAAAAGTTAAGAAAATTGTACTCGAAGATCATCCTGTGAGCATCAGGGAGATAGCAGCCGATATTGGTGTCTCGCTTGGATTAGTGCATAGCGTTATGTACTATGTTTTGGGGCCGAATTGTTTGTTCCCAGAGTGCTGAAACAGCATCGCATAGCTGTCGCTAAACAAATGCTTTCTTTAGGACAAAATGTTACCAAATGCATCATGAATCTATGAATATGCCATTGAAACGAGTCAATAATAATCGGGATGGCGCTTCTGAGACGAGTCAAATCGCTACAAACCACGAGAAAGTCGGTCCAAAATCAGGATTTTGTTGACTATTTTCTGTGATTGCCGTAGTGTGGTCCACTCCAAATTCCTTCCGCTAGGCCAAACAGCATATAAGGAATATTATGTGAGTGTACTGAGGCGTCTGAGGGTGGTTGTTTGTTCAAGAGGCCGGAAATGTGGAGAAATGTGCATTTTTGTACTTTATTCACCACGACAATGCACCGGTCACACATCTCATCTTGTACGCGATAATTTGTCCAAAAAACAACCTTAGTACCGTTCCGCAAACTACGTATTCACCTGACCTGATTCACTCCGTATGACTTTTTCCTGTTCCCACGATTGAAGTTATCACTTCGCGGAAAATTTTGCGACGTTTGAGGGGATATAAAAGAGAATTCGCAGAAGGGGCTGAAGGCGATTGCTAAATCGGGATGTGGAAAGTGTTTTAAAGGTTGGAAGAAGCGTTGGAATATTTGTATTGCTTACCATGGAAATTATTTTCAAGGGAATAAAATAAATATCAATGAATAACTGAATCATTTTAGTTTTATTGACAAATTCCAGTAGCTTTTTGAACATAGGATTCCAAGTTTCAATTAATGGGATTAATGTTTGAATATGATTTCACAACACTAAACGGTACTTAATATAGGTTTATAAGCAAAATCTTGTGACTTATGACTGGTATGCCAGCACATAAATAGAGGTGTTTGAAACCCACAATCTTGGAGGCAATAGCAGGTGTCTTTCTGGAAATACCTCTGTCGACAATTTGTAAAAATTCGAATGGTTGCGATCGCAGTACAGCATTTTCTTCTGGATTCGGTCTCAGTCTATACATGGTAATTCTTTTTAATACACGTTTTATACCAGTAAAAAGATATGTTATTAAAATTAAGCTCGTTTAATTTATGCATCTCAAATTCAATTGTGTGTACTAACCATAATAACAAAATGCCTTTTATTAGATTTAACAACTCAGCTTGGAAAAGCTGAACCAAGTAATTATATTGATATGTGTAGAAGGAAATATTTCAACCAAATAACACTAAACTTGATGGGAAAATACATTTGCTTCTCCATAAAGCGAATCTATTTTGCAGTCATAAGATTGAAAAATTAAAAGAATGCGACACTATATTAACATTGAGATTCATAACTTCAACTTAATGGAGCATTAATTCAATAATTATTTCAAAAATTCGATGATAGCGAAAATAGACCCGGTAGAAATGCCAGACCATTCCGGACCTTGTAGGATTCACCAATTTGCAAAGCTTGGTTTATCAGTAAACGGAACATTTATTTTGGAAGTACAAAGAAAGTTTTTAAGTCGGAGCATATACTGGCAGCCACATTCCCTCTGTGGCCAGTAACATTTTCGGCGACACAAGACACAACAATCTCGCTTAGAGTTAACTCTAGTAAAACTAAGTGAAGCTTGAACTGGTAAGGCTACAAATTAAAGCCTACGGCGAACCAAAATAATGCGAGTACAAGCTCCGTTTCATCATATTTATTGTTCAATATAAGCAATACGAATACGCATATAAGTAAATAAATGGGGAAAATGTGATATTAATGCGGAAATGACAGAAGCAAAGGCTGCAACAACCGAAATACTCGCTGTGCCATAAAACATAAAGGACGAAAAAAGGATATTAAGGCCCCCACACTCCTTCCCGGTCTGCAAAAATAATACTGCGATTGCAGATAAGAAATATAAAAAGACATTTTTATTTGCACACACACAAAAAAAACAAAAAAAGAGAAAGAAGCGAAAAAATAATAAAATAAAGCAAACGGAAAATCCCCAAAAATAATATGCGGCATAAAAATATATTTCATAAACCACATCGGGACGGACGAGGCGCTCAGGACGGCAGCCATATTTGTTAATAAAAGCCACGCGCCCCTCACTCACTGCCGCAGACCAAAAAATAAGACAAAAATGGGGAATTTTATGATGTTGAGATGGTATCGCGATGTAGCAGAATGGAAATAAAAATAAAACACAACGGCAACGAGAACAAGAACTACAACGACAACAAAAGCAGAAACAACAACAGAAAAATCAAATGGCATAAATTTGCTGCATATTTTAAGGCGTTCGGAAGCGCAGGCGAGCGCGCACGCCACTGAAGCCAACGAATAAAAATGGCGCTGGGTACCGACTTAATTTCGTAAAAAGCCCCATAAAAAGTGTGCAGCGAAATGAAAAACGTGGCCAAATGGAAACGAAGGAAGTGCAAAACACATAAAAAGAAAATACAAAACAAACCCGAAAAAGGCAAAGCGAAAACGGGGCTGACAGAATGGCATGAAGCAAGTCATAACATTTTTTGCTGGCGCATGCACCCGCTCTGGCCCCACCACAGCGCTGCCACGGAATGGCCAAAAACCCATAAAAATATGGTTGGATTGCCCAAATGAAAAAAGGATAAAAAAAACGGCAACATTAAATATCGCCGCTGTCGCAGTCGTCAGCGCTGTTGTTGCTCCTGCTGCTCTTGTTGTTAATGTTGTTATTGTTGTGGTTGTTGTTGTTCGTGTTGTTGTCTCGACATCTCTCCGTGTCACCATGCTCACTCTCGCGCACACACACACGTACGCATGTAGAGCTGGTTTTTTGGCGTGCCTGTTTTTGATTGTTTCACAAACAAAGGACACATCACGGCCACCTAACCCCTCCCAGCCAGCCACATCCCGCCATTCACCACAGCCGAAAACGCAATTCCACCCACCCACAGCCCACAAAACGCCATAAAACGCGTTTCTTTCGGTTTTTTCTTCTTTTTTGTGTATTTTTTGTTATATTTCCGAGGGTGGAATTTCATTTTGTACGCTTGGTGATTTGATCCTTTTTATTTTCAGCGTCGCATTGTTTGGAAATTTATTCGGTGGCACATGAGTTTCATTTCGATTTTTATTTTTATGTAGATTGGCCAAGTTAAGGGGCAGCATAGTGTAAGTGCGAGTGTGAGTGAGTGTGTGTATAATAGCTCCATTCTGATAGTTTACAGTGGTGCTAACTAAGTGTTCAAGTGTTCCAGCACTTGTCGATTGAGAACATATTTCCAATTGTTCGGGCTTCAATAAAGGAACGTATGCCTATTAAATACTCTTGCCTCTGAATGCCGATCGAATTCTTGATCCTAAGTTTAACTCCAGAGATATCAAGTCCCCTAAAGAGTTTCAAGTGATCGTCTCTCATTGTCCTTTTGATCTAGAGCTTACGATGTTTGTAGTTAAGTTTCTTTAATTTTCATTTGAAATAATCATCAAAATTTATGCTCATATTGTATTTTGTACAGTTGCATCTTAATTTAAGGGTTTTGTCGAAGTGCCTGAGACAGAACTCCATTTCAAAAATGTCACCTTAAAAAACAGAGGTTCCTGTCTCCATGTTGACATAAATAAAGTTTTCCTGTCCAAAGTTCTTTATCTACTTGGGATTCTCCAACTTAATACACACGGTAGTTGTCTTTAGGGTTTTCTTCTACTCTATTGTACCTAGGTTAGGTTAACGTGGCAGCCGGTCTAAGGACCAGCTCATTCAGACCACCATGGGTCCATTGTGATACCACCGCGTAAAAACGCACCTCCGATTCACGCGTCGAACCATTTCGAAGCCCTAATAAAGGCTAGGATTTGTTTGACCTTCGCGCTAGACACCTCTGTAAGAGAGCTAAAAGCGTAGTTGCCTAAAGAGCCCGCTCTGCTTCTAGCCAGAGCGGGGCAACTACAGAAGATATGTTCCACAGTCTCCTCCTCCTTCTGCAGTATTCATGACAGAATACTCCCAACCTGAGAGCATGCCTGCCGAACAGCCAGTCACCAGTTACACAAGCCACGACCTTAGAGATATTCTCACTCGACAGGGCAAGCAAGTCTCTAGATTTCCTTCTATTAAGTTCCGGCCACATTAGCCTAGTCGTGAAGCAAGTGCCCTCTTGTGCCCAAGATCCGTTGGCCTCACGCACGACCCTATCCTTCAGTATCAGTTTACAGGTGGCAATTGGTATTCCAACCTCGCATCTGTCCGTGCATAAAGGATGGTTGGTACCCCGTCTGGCTAAGTCAACAGCCCTACAGTTCCCCTCAATATCCCTATGCCCCGGAACCCATATAAGGCGTACCCTGAAAACGGTACTGATATCATTTAGGGCTGCCCGGCAGTCCTGAGCAACTTTTGATTTCAGTGCCACAGAGTTCATTGACATGATGGCCGCCTGGTCTATTGTACCTACTTCGCCACTGTTACCCTGGAAAATTGACGAGACAATTCGAAATCATTGGAAAATTGACCTTCTTCTCTAATTATACATAACAAATATTTCATTTCATCAGAACGGTGTTGTTTCAGAGGAAGTTCCACATGCCTGTCCGGACATAGTTTAAGCACTCCGCTATCTAGAGGAGGAAACGAAAATATAAAATAAAGAAAAAGTTTCTGGAGCCGTGAAATACATGCGAACAAGCCCACTGTGCGAGCACTCAACTGCAAACCGAATCAAAATAAATTTCAGTTTTGATGGCAATACTTGGCAGAGGGTAAAAAATGGCATTTCTTATGCCGCAGTAAAAGAAAATCCCGAAATAACGATTTTCTCTGGCTCGAGGCAGTTGGTCTTTGCTTGACACTCGCCTGCAGCGTTTGCTTCTGTATCGAAGTAAATTCGGGGTGGGCACCCCCGAAATGGAATTTCAGCAAATGTAAAAAAAACTAATAACAGAGAAATGAAGATTTTTCTTTGCTGCGAAGGAGGAAAAAATATTCAGCAATTTGAAAAGTTGTCGGAAAAACAATTTCAGCTTCTGGGAGGCTGTAGGCAAAAGTACGCCATTTGGCAGCAGGACGTAATGCGCAGGAAAGAAGGCGCTTTTGCCGAGAAGGTAATAAATATATAGCCCAGGAGCGAAAGAAGTTGACAAACAAAAAACACAAAAAACAAAGAAACAGAATGTGAATTGCGAATTGTCCCAAACAGTTCGAAGAAAAGCAGCAGCCACGGAGCTGCTGGGAACTGTGGTGAGTGGTCCGTTGTCGGAAGCGTTTCCTGTGTAGGTGGCAGCAGGGAAAGAATTAAAAAACGACCGAGCGGGCAAAAACAGCCGTCATTACGTGCGAATAGCGACTGCGGTGTTTCCGAACTCCTGCGAATCGTCACTTGCGAGTATTTGGGACACACACACACATATAAATATACACACCCAAGCACACACCGCAATGACGACACACAGCCTTGCACTCCGCTGGCTGCTCTCTGTCATTTATTTTCGTATTATCATAATGACTCCTCGTATATTTTTATGGACGTTTGCGCCCCTATTCGCTGAGCCCTCGCCCCCACACAGGCGACAGGATGCAGTGTTGCCATTTTGCAGTGTGTTCGGTTTGGTTTGTCTAAAAAGAAAGCAAAAAAAACAAAAATGATGGTGAGCAGGCAATCTACTTAGTTAAATCATGGCCTGTAGCAACCACCCACCCCCGCTGTATACTGCTGCCTGCTAGAACTGCAGTTGATGGCTCATGATATGCGACGTTTTTCCCATTTTTTGGTTACCATTTTTGCTCAGCGAGGAGAGGGTGTCTGTACATATGCACATAAATTGGTTTTTACTACCGCATGTGCTGAAGTGGGGTGGGTTTCTGGTGTGTACGTGTGCGTTTTTTGTATTGCAATAAAACGTGCAACCATTAACCAAAAAAAGGAATTAATGCCAAAGCGATACGGGGTTTGAAATGGGGTGCCAAAAGGGCGTTTTGCAGTGTGAACACTTCCAAGCATTATGAAATGAAACGCTTCCTTCGGACTGCTTTAAAGTGGTGCAGCCAATTGTTCCAATTAAAGTTTTGCTCTGCAAACTCAACCTTCAATGGTTGTTTGTTTGCCTCAAAACGTGGACCAAACCATTTACACAAATTTTCAATTACGATTGCTTACGATTTATTAAAATTCTTCCATTACAATTACGGACAATTAAAACTGAATTGTTTATAACTGTAATGATTTATTATAATTATATATTCATATTTAATTGCCAAGAAGTAACTTAATTACTGCTACAAATATAAGTAAAAGAAAGTAATATCGTGTAACGGTCCACCAATGCGTTAAGCAACAATAACTGGACAAAGATGTTTATAAATAGTAAAAAGTTACTGATGTGGTTTTCGCAAACTCAATGTGTCCCTCCTCTTCAGTTGGATGGGGCCAGCACTTGGCAATAAATTTCTCGCTGGACAGTAGGATGCTCTCCGAGCTTCGAGCACTTATGGAAATTGGCACTTCTTGGGGAACAGTACAAGCGATCAAATCTTTGTATATTGTGAATTTTTTAGCATGACAAGGGGCTTTGGTGTTCGGTCGTAGGATATTTGATTGAGCCCGTTGAGGATTGGAGCGTCCCAAACTTATTCAAACGCCTGTGTAATATCGAGAAACATAGCTGAGCAGTATTATTTTCGTTTGAAGGTTTGTTTGATGTTGTCTACAATCCGTATTTTTGCGGAACCCAAATGAGTGATTCAGTATAAAATTGCTTATAGGTGAAAGTTTTTACTCACTTTATGAGAGTTTTTCATAAAATAGATAGCAAACTTATAGGTCTATAAGAGGACGCATTTGTGGGGTCTTTACCTGGTTTGGTTATCACGGTAAACTGTAAGAACTTCCGTTCTTGGAGAAAGAATCTACGTAAGATTAGATTGAAAATAAGTAAAAGATGCATAAATGCTCCCAAAGGGAAACGCTTTTATCATTTGGCCAGTTCCGGCATCACGGCCAGGAGCTTCGGATGTACTACGCATATTAGGGATAAAGCAATACTACAAGGACATCATGGTTGACAATACTTGGAGTAAAGGCATGCTTGATATAATTTGCGAATGTCTCGTATTTTTCAGCATCACTTCTTCAATTCTTCAATTACTGAGGATTAATAAGTGAAATTATACCCTAGTATTGAATAGAGTAAAGTCATATTAAACATATGCTGCTTGTCGTAGTTGTTTAAAAGGGTGATTAAATCTTTAATTATTTTATTGTATTTCACCCTGAAAACGAATATAGAATGTTGTCAACACCCGCAATGAGGTGTGGCAGGTGCGGACATATATTTATATAAATGTTTTCTTTTATTCCTCATACAATACTGAATTATGTTTGCAAATCTTTGGAAGAATGAGTATTAGCGCCTAAAACCTTCAATTCGAAGAGAAAGACATACAGAAAGAAGTATTTCGACACCTGCTGATTGTACAATTAAAATTACGTTCCCTTAGAGAAGACTATTCTTTCATAATAATCGTGATATTAATAGTGATTACGATCGCCCTTTCTTTCTTGTAAACAAATATGAAACAGTTGAAATAACGACTGATGATTTCTGCAACTGCTACTATTTCATATATTTCACCTCGACCTCCGAGTCTTGCAGTCGTGGTATTATGGGTTCGAATCTCGCCCAAGGCATGGTCTCGAATACTTCTTTGATGTGATGTAAAATAAATAAATAAATATATATGCCATAGGATAAAATAAACAGATTACAAACACTGTTAAAATCACGGTGATTGAAAAATACTTCTCATCTTCACACAGACTCAAAATGAAAATTGAGTGAAATAACAGCATTCTGTAATTACACTGCTAACATAACCTCTCCATACCTCTCAATTCTAATGCTCCCCTGTTGCTTACAGTGGCTTTACACACATGTTTATACACTTTATAAAATCTTAAATGCTGATGTGTGTGTGTCAATGTGCATTTCAGAAAGCAAGTGTAAGAGAAACTTTCCACTGTAACCTACGTTTTCTTTCGCCTCTTGCATTGCTGAATTTTATACAGAGATATCATTATAAAATTAAAAATAAACTATGAAGGAAAACACTTATCTTATAGAGTGAAGGTTAGGTTGCGAAGGCGTGTGTGGATACGGTATTCGCACTTCCGTTCGGAGACATCTATGTCCATTGTAACTGCCTTCAAAAATGCCAAGAGGAGACATACTTGTTCTTACCCTCGATTTCCGTATACATTGGAAGCACCATCCCTATTAAACCATTTAGTTTTCCCGATGAAAGTGAGGAGATCCGATAAGTCCACCTTCGTAATCTCTGTCAAGCTTGTGAAGAAGCGCGTTGAAGTCGTTTCAACTGTAACATAAACTGTGACATAAAAAGTGATAAACCGATTCTATCTCTTCTTCACCATGGCAACTCCTGCATAACGCTCGACGGAATATGCCAACGTGGAAGCATTGATGCACAATGCCCGGTAATGACTCCCGTAAGCACTCTTACTGCAGGTTTGGTGAGCCCTAAGAGAATCTTCGTTCTCTTCATATCTAACATGGCCATAAGGCCCGTGAGATTTCACAGTAATCACGATTAGTACATATGTTGTTTGTCACCGCAATAGTGAATTCATCTATGCTCTTAAACAGTTCACATATCGGGATTTAAATTATTATAGAGTGAAAGCCAATTATGAAATAAATTTTTTTATTTTTTTATTTTTATTTTTTTTATTTATTGAATTCACTCAACAATAAGTAATTAAATCTTAAGAGCTAAATTAACTATGTATATTTATCCCACACCAGTGTTTGGGCTTAGTATTAAATTGCACTGCATTTATGTCTTTTAGTTTTAATCCAATTTCAATTTATTTCATTTTAGTATCTTATATAGTAATTATTTAATATTTAATACATTCAATATATAGGTAAGTCCAATCTTTTGAGGCGTTTTGCTGTTTTAATTCTAAGTAGAACTTTTACTAATGGCTTCGAATACTCTCCTAGTTTTTTTTTGTGTTTGAACATAATCTCTGCGAGCTCACTTTTAACAAGAGGAATGTTGAGGTCCTTATGGATGTCAGCATTTCTAACGAACCAAGGCGCACCCGTGATTGCACGCAAGATTTTCGATTGCACTCGTTGTATCAGCTCGACGTTCGATGAACTAGCATTCCCCCAAAGCTCAGCTCCGTATGCCCAAATTGGTTTGACCACTGCCTTGTACAATAAAAGTTTATGTTGTAAACGAAGCCTTGACTTGGAGTTGAGTAGCCAATTTATTTTATGGGCCTTTAGCTTTATCTGCGTTCTTTTTGCCTCAATGTGGTTCCGCCAAGTTAGTCGTCTGTCTAGATGGACTCCTAGGTATGTTACAGTATTCGACTGAGGAATAGCAACATTGTTTAGTGTAATCACTGGGCATGTTTCTTTCCTAAGTGTAAACGTAACATGAATGCTCTTGGTCTCATTTACCTTAATGCGCCAATTTGCCAGCCACACTTCCATTTTCTTCAAATACTCCTCAAGGCAATTCGAAGCCACTATTGGATTCCGATGTATACTAAGAATAGCAGTGCCCCTTCGTAGGTAGTCACCTTGTCGCGGTGTAGAGGCTTGATATGTGCTGGAACATGTTACATGAAAGACTGTGATGTGGTCCAGCATATAAACAAAGAACTACCACCAACGCACAGGATAAGATAACTAGGAAAGTAGATAACTACGATTCCTGGTCAGACGTTGAGGGGCTAGCTAGGTTGCCCGCTTGGCGCTAGCTAAGTGGTCAGCCCTTCGGGGAAGTGTGGCTATCTTTCAGACCAATGGCTCATTTTCAGTACGGTCATGTCTCTGCTGAAATTGAGCCACCGATAGCCGGGCGGGGAGAAGGAAAACTCTCTGGGGCAAGGGTCCGCCCGCGCTCTGGATCTCCAGTCTGGAGCTCGGACGGGCCTTATGACCCAAACAAACCCCCTAAACCCACAGTGGAAAAGCTATTCTGGTGGGCTTGCTTGACGGGGTAGAGTCAAGCTTAATTGCGAACTTGGGGTGTCCAGGCAAGGCCCCATTTCAATCCATGCCTTACTGCGCTACCGGGGCACTGGCGTAGTGGACCGATATTTCCCCTTTACTCGTGGGAACAAAAATGAACACAGACAGCAACAATAGCTCACACAAAGAGGCCTCAGCACCTCAGCAGAGCAGCCCTCGATTGGCGCGAGCCAAAACGCCGACCGCCAAAATCCAATAGGCACGGAATCAGCAGCTGAAAAGCCTAAAATACTCAGCGGCGCGGGCAAAAAGAGGCTCAGTTACTTCCTCAAGAAAGGGTTCAGCAGAGAAGAGGCATACGCCAAAGCTATGCTCCCTATGCCCACAAACCAGGCCCCAAAAGGCAGAGGTTGACCGAACAAACACCTCCAGAGGCCACATATAAGAAGCGGCTAAGGGATGATCAACCCTCCACCTCCAAGGCCGCAGCAGGAGCAGCAGCACCGGCTATTAAAACAGCACAAGCAGCAACATCTGCAGCAGACGCACCAAATTTGAATGAAAGTACATCCAAGAAGAGGCAGCCCACTGCCTCCTACAAGGATGTGGTGACAGGCATCAAAATGGCAGTACTCACAAGGGACTCTCCCAATACGCCCCTAACAACGGAGCAAATGGACTCCATCCAGAAACTCATCCTGGATAAAATTATAACCGGAAAATAACAGGCTACAAAACCAGCGTTCCTGGACGCTATCTACAAAGCAGGATACATGGTTCTGCACTGTAAAGATAGCGCGTCAACAGACTGGCTAAAGGCGGCCATCATCAACGCGTCGCCTTGGGAAGGTGCTTCACTGTGGGTCACAGAGGAGTCCAAGATACCTCATTCGCGGATCGCTGTGGGGTACTTTCACAACTCCCAGTCCCTGGAGACCTCTAGGATCCTGGACTTTTTGCAGGGGCAGAACAAAGGCCTCTACGTCGAGTCGTGGCGTACACTACGAAGAGCTGAAAGAGGCTCTAACGTAACTCTGGTCCTAGCAGTAGACCATAAATCAGCAGCCAGCCTTGTGGAATCCGGTGATAAGGTCAACTTTAGATTTGCTAAAGGCTGCATCCGTCAATGCTGATGGATGTTGTGGAGTTGGAAGAAGAGGACGAAAGTACTCCATCCAACCCCAACTCAGTAGCACCAACATGAAGTGCATCCAGGCAAATCTTCACCATGCTAAGGCTGCAACGGCCGAACTTAGCAGAAAGTTTTCCGGTGGAAGCACCAACATAGGGCTTATCCAGGAGCCCTGGATACATAGAGGCAAGATAGTAGGCCTCAATACACCAAACACACAGGTAATCTATGACGTGGATGCAGTCAAACCAAGGGCTGCACTTATCATTCATACCAACATTAAATATCTGCCATTTATAGAGTTTATGAATGGCGACACAGCAGCAGTACTCGTCGAAGTGGATGCAAATGGGAAGAAAATAGAGGCTGTCATAGCCTCAGCTTACTTTCCAGGAGACACCAACGAAGCACCACCACCGAATATCATAGGTCTAGTGAACTACTGTAAGCTACATAACAAGACGTTAATCATTGGTTGCGATGCAAATGCGCACAATACAATCTGGGGCAGTAAAGATACAAACACAAGAGGTGAGTCACTCCTAGAATTTTTACTACAAACTAACATAGCTATTGCAAACAGGGGCAAGAAACCCACCTTTGAAAATGCCATACGACAAGAGGTTCTTGACTTAACACTCATAACAAATAATTCATTTGATATGATCACGAACTGGAGAGTCTCTGATGAGGACTCAATGTCTGATCATAAACATATTCTCTTTGAAATCATGGGGTTAAATAAGAGCGTAATGCTCTATAGTAGCCCTAAATCAACAAACTGGGAGAAATTCTCAGAGTGCTTAGAAACTAAGCTAATCAGAAGCATGCTTCACATAAGATCGACAGAGGAATTGGATGCATCAGTTGAAGCTCTGACTGACTCCATTATATCCTCATATCACGAATGTAGTCCACTCAAGACAAAAACCTCAATGAAGAGGGTCCCTTGGTGGAACAAAGAACTAGCTAATTTGCGTCAAATAGCAAGGTCTAAATTCAATGACGCAAAGAAATACAAAACATGGGAGGAATATAAGAAATCCCTGACACTATACAACAAGGAACTGAGGAAATCAAAAAAGAACTCATGGAAAAACTTCTGTGAAGAACTTAAAGATGTCCCAACGACAGCCAGAATACAAAAATCACTGTCCAAGGGGTAATTAATCCAATTGGCACTCTAAAGGCACCGGATGGTACTTTCACAAACACTTTTAATGATACACTAGAGCTTCTTCTTAAAACTCATTTCCATGATTGCCGGCCTAACACAACCAGCGACAACGATCATGGGGTGTCAGCGTACAATCGCTACAGGGCAAGAAACTCTACTATCTTCAAAATAGTAAAATTTGAAAGGGTTGAATGGGCAATCAACTCGTTTAAACCCTACAAATCACCCGGACCTGATGGTAATTTTCCAGCCCTACTTTCCAAAGGGAAAGTTGGTTCAAATCTTTAGATCTAGTTTAATATTAGGATATGTTCCTAAGCTTTGGCGAGAGGTCAAGGCTATATTCCTACCAAAGGAAATAAACCCCCTGAATCTCCCAAATCCTACAGGCCAATCAGTCTAACGTCCTTCATGTTAAAAACCATGGAAAAGATATTGGACTGCTACCTAAGAGAGGAGGTAATCTCTAATACTCCACTACATAAGCTACAATTTGCTTATCAAAAAGGGAAATCTACAGTCACAGCACTGCACACAATTGTTCGTGATATTGAAAAGGCACTAGGCCTAAAGGAGGTAGCCCTCTGTGCATTCATGGACATTGAGGGCGCTTTCGACAATGCGAACTTTGAAGCAATAGAACTGGCACTCTCCAACAGGGGAGCAGATCCAGCAACAGTAAAATGGGTAAGCAATATGCTAAACCAAAGAATAATCACAGCCTCTTTAGGGCAAGTTAACATGAGTGTTACAGTGGTAAAGGGATGTCCGCAGGGGGAGTACTATCACCACTGCTATGGTCCATACTAGTTGATAACCTAATACAGATCCTTAATAATAAAGGATACAAAACAATTGGATATGCAGATGACATATCTATAATAATCCCAGGCAATCATGATAGGACTATTGGAGACCTGATGCAAGATGCCTTAGACACAACATGGGAGTGGTGCAGGAAAGAGGGGTTATCCCAACATTAAAAATAAATGGAATAGAGGTACCCTTACAGGAAGAGGTAAAATATCTAGGTATTATCCTGGATAAAAAACTCACCTGGGACGCACACCTTAACTCGGTAATAAAAAAGGCCACGAAAAACCTTTGGACTACAAAACAACTTCTGGGAAAATCCTGGGGTCTGAGACCGAAAATGACCTTCTGGATATACACCCAAATGGTTAGACCCATCATACTATATGGGGCATTGGTATGGTGGGGAAAAACAAAACAAGCAACAGCCATATTAAAGCTGTGCAAATTACAAAGGCTGGCATGCCTAAGCATCACAGGGGCTATGAGAACTACCCCAACTGCTGGCATGGAAGCGCTGTTAAATTTACCACTGCTACACCTAGCAATACAAGAGGAAGCTGCAAGGCAAGCACTCTCAATCCATACAAATGAAAAATTCAAACCAGCAAATCTCACTGGACACCTAGAAATTCTAAATTTGGTCAAAGATGCTACGCATATGACTCAGGCAAGTGACCACACAGACTTAGTACTCAATTTCACCAAGAGGTACAATGTCATATTCCCATCAAGGGAGGAGTGGAACGATAGCCCGACATGGCTACACGATGATTCGCAAAAATGGTATACAGATGGATCCAAAACACTCCAGGGGGTAGGAGCAGGAATAGTGGGACCTAGAGCACACAAATCAATAACCCTAAGTGCAGATACCACGATTTTCCATGCGGAGCTCTATGCTATAATGGAAACAGTGGAAATCTTATCTAAAAGAGGACTTAAAGGAGTGAAAATTAAAATACTCTCAGACAGTCAATCAGTCCTCAAAGCTCTTAAAAGCTACACATTTACATCAAAAGTCCTTATAGAGTGTAACAACGCACTCAACGAACTGGCCATCCACAATCAGGTCTCTCTGATTTGGGTGCCAGGACACGAAGGTAACGAAAAGGCAGACCTTTATGCCAAGGGGCTGAAGGATCATTCTTTGGCTTTAATAAAAACAACATAAAACAAGAGACCAAAAAATGGATCCAACATAAAATCAGTGAATATTGGAATGGCATTGACGGCCTCAATCACTCCAAAAAATTCCTGAGCTTTGACGCTAATAGAGCAAACATCGCGCTTACCTTGAACAAAAAATGCCTTAGATTACTCTCTGGAGCATTAACAGGCCACTTCGCCTGCAACAAACACCTACACAAAATAGGTATATCTAGCACGAGCATTTGCAGATTCTGCTGTGATGAAGAGGAGTCTATGGGACACTTAATCACCAACTGTGATGTATTAGGCCACAGGAGACACAGGATGTTAGGTTCCTATATACTAGTAGATGAAGACCTTCAAATGCTCTCTCCAAAGGAGTTGGTTCGATTCCTTGATATACTAAGTGTTATGTTTCTTAACAAAAGATAATTAAAAAATGGAATTTCAAAACAGTTGGTTGGTTGGTTAGGTTGGAATACGGATTTGAGATGATTTGCAAACGCTGAGGCTTTCTCTTCGTCACTTCTTGCCCAAGTTCCATTATTTTGCCTGAGTGGTGATTGACAGTCTTTAGGAGTCTTTATATTTTTATAGGCTTTCCATAAAGAGTAGTTAGTATTTTGTGTTGGAGTTAGCGTCTCAGTATACTTTTTCAAACTCTTCTCTAGCTCGCATTTCAGTGCTTCTCGGAGGCGTTTTTTTTTTGCTAATGCTAATATCGCTTGCACTCTTTAGTCGAGGACCAATGTTTATATGACTACTTACATATTGACGGTACCTGAGCCAGTTTGTTCTTTTGTTGGTTAGGTGACCTATTTTCTTACCCAGTTGAGGTTGTTTATGTAGACATATAATAACTGATGAATGATTAGAAGCGAGCTCTAAACACGATTCTGCAGATAACAAGTTACGATCAATACCACTGGTTATCCCAAAATCGATGAGGTCGGGCACTTTTTGAGGGTCAGAGGGCCAGTATGTCGGTTGCCCTGAAGACACGGAGTCTAGGTTAGAACACCGATTTAGTAGTGCAGAGAACAGTTGTTTGCCTTTGGGATTTATTAACCTGGAGCCCCAAAAGGTATGTTTCGCATTACAATCGCCTGCTGCTGTGATGTGAAGAATTGTATGAATTGTAATTCAGTCATTGAGTATCTTGGAGGACAATAGACTGCGCTTAGTACAATTTTTTCTTCCCAGCATTGAAGACATATTGATGTTGCCTGCAGATAGTCCTTTGCATACTCTTCTAGTGCATGATGCTTAAATCTATCTCTTATTAATATACCCGTACCGCCATGTGCTTTATTGTCAGGATGGTTTGTCTTGTAGAAGTTATATCCTGATATAACAAAATAATGTTTGTTTGTCGAGTGCGTTTCTGATAAAAGCATAATGTCAATTTGCCTAGTATGCAGGAAGTGTTGAATTTCAAGTTTATGTTGGCTAATGCCGTTTGCATTCCAATGACATATCTTAATATAGTTCATTTTTTAGAGATCAACAATTGCATAAGTTGGTTTTGAGTTTTCAACAACTCGTGCAACATGCTTTGCATTGATGTCATAAATTCTGTCATACAATTTGTTAATTTTGATATCATGGATTCTACATTTTGCATAGGATTTGCAAAGCTAGGAATTTCTTCTGATCCAGACTTTACTACGTTGGCATATGATCTTGATGTAGAAGCGTTGTTACTGGTCAGTTGCTTATGGGGTTCCATTGATTTGGCAATCTCTGCGTAATGAAAAGCTGGTTGCTGTTTCTGGTCTAATTTATTTTTGAGTGCTAAATACACTGCGGGGCAGCCTCTGTAGTTTGCCGTGTGGTTTTCCCCACAATTGCTGCATTTTTTTGCATTTATGTTGGATTTGTCAGACAAACACTTGGAGGAATAGTGAAGGTGCCCACAGGCAACACAAACAGTGCGTAAGGTACAGTACGATTTTGTGTGCCCGTATTCTTGGCAGTTGGCAGCATAAGCACTGGACAGAGCCTTTTCTTTTGTGTGGTTCTTCAACGGTTATTCGTCTATGTAATAAGTAACGCAGATGGTATATTGGGTGTGTTTCGCTACTTTTTAATTTTCTTCCTTTCGGTTCAAGTTCTACTTGAAATAGTGATTGTGGTACTTTGTCTCTGTTTTTAATGTTGAATACCGTTTTTACTTTAAATCCGGCGATTTCGAGAGAATCTTTGATTTCATTAGTACTTACACTATTCTCAATACCTTTAATAACAACTACTAGACCTTTACTGCTCTTCAGTTGATATGTATAGTAGTTTTTACCATTTTTTTCAAGATAGGATGCTATTTTGCGGTAATTGCTTTCATTGTATGTCTGTAGTTTCGTTTCCTTTATATTCCGTTTGTTATGGACGTTACGTGGAAATTGTTATTCCCTCCAAGACTAGCTACAGTTGCAACTAAATCATTTGAGCATCTCTCTCGCTTCGGGGTTTTGGCAATGGAATTGTTTGCAGGAGTTGAGTCAACGTTTTCATTCTCTAATAGTGCAAATCTGTTCTGACCCAAACTACTTATTTGTTTCAGAGAGGCAGATATATTCGCCGATTGAGGAGTTAGTCTCGCATTTTTTGCCTGTCTTTTATTTCCGTTTTTTTCTGGACTCAACTTTCGTTTTACCTGTATATACCTGTCTATACCAGTCTGTATAGTGGCAACATTTCTTGTCACATTACTTTTTCCACCACCTGTGGCTGGCATGACTAAGTTACTTGCTGGCGCAATTGTGGGTGTAGATTCGCTGTTTAACATTAAAGCAGGAGAACATGAACGAGCCCGATTTATTGGCTGGGTTGTTATTTGCTGGGTGGTGAGGTTGAGAAAATAAAGAATTAATAAATGGCTCAAATACAACTCTGAGGAATAAATTAAACACATATTTTCAAGCAGTATTTTTTATTGTTTATAGTATATATTTTATTCTATATTATTTATATATATATATATATATATATATATATATATATATATATATATATATATATATATTTTTTTTTTTTTTTTTTTTTTATTTAATAAAAAAAATAATACAAACTGAAATGTGGTAGTTTTTGTCTTTCTAAGAAATAAAGTTCATTCGAATTTTTTAGCAAATATGAGGCTATTTATATAATTCAAACTCTTGAATTTATGATTCCCTTCGATCCCATCAACATTGAGGTCAAGAAGCCTGTTCTAATGAGTTACTCACAATAAAATGCATCGATCCCTTTATAAGGGTTTTAATATTACTGTGCACTGTGTAACGCACTTTGGGCAGCCGTGGCGACGAGTTTAACTGATTTCTATAATTTTTGACATAAAATGAAATCTGAGCAAATGATATCTGAGGACACATTTCGGGAGGCTTTTACTTCTTTAATATACGCTGATATGATTAAATTATAATGGGGTACCATTCGCTTTCTTTCTAGGAATGAAACAGGTATATATTCATACCCATGCGTGTTCAGTAAAACTGTATGACAAAAGCAATGACATAGTCTTAGTACTGGTCACTACGCGTATTATTCACGATTTTTTTAAAATGGCGATTCTAAATCAAAGCAGTATCTTTATACATATCTATTGTAGAAATCACCGATCCTTGTTTCTTGAAGTTTTTAATCAGAATTGAAATATCACTAATTAATTGCTGGTATCAACTGGACACGTCTGTGTTTCGTAATAAGTGATTAAGGACCTTCCATGGACTTTTGGACTTTCATCAGAAAAATTACCAAAAAATTGCATAGTGAGAAGATAAAATCTGTAAATTTCGAGTTTCATAAGACATCATCATAATTGGCGTACTACCATTTCTGATCATTGCCGCGTTATCAGCCTTCACCAGTCGTCTCTGCTTCGCGCACGCTGGCGCCAATTGGAAACACCAAGTGCAGCCAGGTCCTCTTGAACTTGGTCCTTCCAACGTAGTGGTGGTCTCCCCCTCCTGCGTCCGCCACCCGGCGGCATCGATACATACGAATACTTTTTTCGCCGGAGCACTTTCATCCATTCGCACAACATGTCCCAGCCAGCGCAGCTGCTGTGTTTTAATGCGCTGAACTATATCAATGTCGGCGTACAGCTCATACAGCTCGTTGTTCCATCTGATTCGATACTCTCCGCAGACGCATATAGGACCATAGATCCTTCGAAGAATTTTTCTCTCGAACGCCCCCAAAGCTCGCTCATCGTTGTTTGTCATCGTCCAGGTTTCGGCACCATAAAGCAGGACGGGAAGGATGAGGGCTTTGTAGAGCGTAATTTTTGTTCGTCGAGAGAGGGCTCTGCTTCTCAATTGCCTACTGAGCCCAAAGTAACACCTGTTGGCAAGAGTGATTCTTTGCTTGATCTCCTTGCTGACATCGTTCGTGGTGTTGATGCTGGTTCCCAGATAAACGAAATCCTTCACAACTTCAAAGTTGTAGTCGCCAACAGTGACGTGGTTTCCAAGACGCTGAGACTCTTTGTGTGTTGACACCAAGTACTTCGTTTTGTCCTCGTTCACCGCTAAACCCACTCGCCTCGCTTCTCTCTCCAAGCCGGAAAATGCAGCACTCACGGCGCGGCTTTTATGGCCAATGATGTCAATATCATCAGCATACGCCAGTAACATGACACTCTTGTGGAAGATAGTGCCTGTGCGATTTAGACCTGCTGCACGTACGATTTTTTCCAACATTAGATTGAAGAAAACACACGATAAGGAGTCACCTTGTCTGAATCCTCGCTCCGTAACAAAAGGCTCGGACAAGTCATTACCGATTTTAACTGAGCCAGTGTCGGTGCTTAGCGTCATTTTGCACAGCCGAATTAGCTTAGCAGGGACGCCAAATTCAGACATAGCGGCGTATAGTTGACTCCTTACGGTGCTGTCGAATGCGGCTTTGAAATCGACGAAAAGGTGGTGTATGTCAATCTGCTTCTCTAAGGTTTTCTCCAAGATTTGGCGTAGTGTGAACATTTGGTCAATGGTGCCTTTACCAGGTCTGAAGCCACACTGATAAGGCCCAATCAGTTCATTGGCGATGGGCTTCAGCCTTTCACAGAGTACGCTCGACAGGACCTTATATGCGATGTGCAGAAGGCTGATCCCGCGGTAGTTGGCACAGATTGCCGGATCACCCTTCTTGTGGATTGGGCAGAGCACACTTAAATTCCAGTTGCTAGGCATGCATTCCTCCGACCATATTTTGCAGATGAGCTGGTGCATGCGTTTCGTGAGCTCATCGCCGCCAGCCTTGATTAGCTCCGCTGGTATACCATCAGCTCCGGCGGCTTTGTTGTTTTTGAGACGCCTAATAACTAGCAAGACCTCGTCATAGTCGGGGGGCGCTACTTCATGTTCGTCGTCAGCAACTGTGGGGTAGGGTTCATCTTCATTGCTATCATTAGCGCTGTCGCCATTCAGCAGCTTCGAGAAGTGTTCCCTCCATAACGTGAGTACGCTCTGGACATCCGTCACTAAATTCCCGTTTTTTCATAAGACAAGTTGAAGAAATTTGGCACTGATTTTGATAACAGAAACTGACACAAACGTGCATAAGTGAGCAGTCATATTGATTTTTTGAAAGCACCGGTATCAAATGTGCTGTCCCCCATTGGTATAATGATTCCAATACACCAAGTACTTACATATTTATGTACATATCTTACAGTAACACTTTTAGTAATACATCTTTTACTTACACATCTTCATATCGTATATAAAGACTTAAGTTATATTTACCTAAATTTATATAAGTCCCTAAAAATAGAAATGCCAAATGACTTGAATTGAATGAAGTCAGGCACAAAGCAAATTTTTCTTCTACTAATATTACTATTTCTATATATCTTCCTACATATCTTTATATTCTTCGTATTTCTCTTCTGCACCAATTGGAATTAAAACCGAGTAAAGAAGTCTGAAGTCGGGTTAGACCGACTTCGAAATACCCTTTAACTTTCCTTGTGCGAGCGAGTTCAAAAATGGGGACGTTTTCTTCATAAATCACCATTAGGAGCATATTTTTGGTAGGGTACCTTGAGTTGATTTTAATAGAGGGAGGCGCGGCCTTTATCTGATCGACCCCATTTCTTATGCGTGGGTTTGTAGGGTCAACATAATACTAATGTAAAATTTCGCCCTAAAATATCGTGTAGGTTGTAAGTTATAAAAATATGTCAATAGTGGGCGTGGCTGTCAAAATAACCCGCCCATTTTTTGTGTGGTGTTTAATGTTATCTTCCATAGGAATCTAGTAATGATTTTTGCTTAATTGTGGGCGTGGCAGCAGTATTATGATCCCCATATTTTGTATACACACTATTATGGACCCCATGTATATTTCTGCTACTTTTAATAACGATAGCATCAATACGAGCATAGGTAGGCCAATTTTAATTTTACATCCATAAGGTCCTTATATCAAAAGTGACCGTGTCCCTTCTCTGATCAACATCATTTTTTGCGGTTAGCTTTATAATATCCACAAGTCATTTATCGTAAAATTTCGTCCGTAAATCTCTCATTGATCTTATGTTATGAATATTTATTAATAGTGGGCGTGGTAGCTAATATATACCACCCAGTTTTTGCATACCGTTTACTAGGACCCACATCTCCATAACTAGCAAATTGCGTAACTTGGACCGAAGGTATAGTGATTTTAATAAAGGTGAAAAAAGTACTTTATATGGGAGGTAGGCGTGGTCTTTTCCAAATCGGCTTTTCTAGCAATCTGGTTCGGTATCTTTGTCCAGACTATACTTTTGCAAAGTTTAATTATGATAGCTCTTATGGTGTAGAAAAAAAGGGCCAGAGACGGACAGACGGACGGACAAAATTAAAATTGTTCAGAAAGTGATTCTGATAATATCTGTATATATATGTTTGAGTGCTGAGTATAGATATCGTAAAGAGGGGCTTTTTCAGCTAAGTTTACAGTTCCATAAAAATTATTTATTGGTACGAGTATCTAGTCAGAAAATTGCACTTTTCCACAAATAGTTTATTAATTTTATATTATACATATTTAAATAATTTTTGATATTAAGTATATAATAGGTAGGTAGGTACAGCGGTCGCCCGAAGGGCTCACTTAGGCCCTCATTGATGCTGCATCCGTTTCAAAGGTCCAGCCATTTGGAGCTGTTGATGAAGCTGTTCATGGAGCTTATCTTATTAATTGAAATATCTCCAAGAGATTCCAGAAAGTGGTCACCCAGGAAAGTGCGCCTCCTTCTGGACAACGCCGGACACGCGCATAGCAGGTGTTCAATAGACTATTGCTCCTTCTCGCCATGCAACTCCTGCAGAAGTCATTAGAGGCAATCCCCAGCCTACTACCGTAGGTACTCAGGGTCCAGTGTCCCATAGGGACACTTACTACGGAACCCATACTTAGTATATTTAGACTCAGGCTTGTCTAGCTATTTTGTACACTGTACCTTCAGACCAGCGCCGGAAACCCAGCACTGATGCAGACGGGTCTTCTTGGCCATCTCGTCTAAAGATATGCGGCAGCTCTTGACGGCTTTTGACGTGATAATAGCCATTTTTTTGTTAAAAAGCCTTACAGGTAGAAGATTAAGCATAATGTTCAACCCTGCCGTTGGAGTCGATCTAATGGCACCACTTATGAATACCTCTGCCAGACTTTGTACCTTTGTTATCAGTCTTTGTCTGTTGTATGTGGACTTACTTTGGGCTGTCCACCAAGTAAGCACCCCATAAAAAAGGTCTGGTCATACCACATCTGTGCATATCCAATAGGCTACCTTAGGTTGTAATCCCCATTTTTTCCTGCAACTCTTTTGCAAGAGTACAGAGTTACCTGAGCCTTCCTAATGCGTTCGGTTATATTAGCCTTCCAGTTCAGCTTCCTATCTATCACGCCCAGATATTTCGCTCCCTCGTCAAGACTAATATCTACACCCACTAGTTTCGGAGCTATAAATTGAGGAATTTTATACTTCCTAGTGATGAGCACTAGCTTAGCCTTGGTCGGATTAACCCCCAACCCGCAGTCTGTGCCCATTTATAGAGAATGTTTTACATGCATTGCATCATGTCTCTCATAGTAGATATTCATTTAACCGAGATACTGTAAATTGATTATCCTGCCACTTAGCCTATTTTCAATCCATTTTCTAATGGCGGGGTCCACCGCCAAGTCTCGAAGCGCACCGATTATTTCGTCTGATTTGATGTTGTTAAAAACTCCCTCAATGTCCAGGAAAGCCACTAGGGAGAACTCTTTGTTATGCAAGGAGTACTCAATACTAGAGACTAAAGGGTGTAAAACGGTCTGTACCGATTTACCTTTGAGAAGGCATGCTGAGACGGACAGCTTCTCTCTGTCTATGGTGACCCTCAAATGAATGTCTAATAACCTTTCCAGAATTTTCAGACAAAAGGAGGACAGACTGATGGGGCTTAAGTTCTCTGGAGTTGTGTGCATGGTTTTGCCGGTCTTAGGTAGAAAAATTACCCTAAAATGGTTCCATGGCTCTGGAATATATGTTAATACAAGACAACTTTTGTAGATCTTGGGCAGCCACTCGAATATAAGATTATCTGACTGCTGAATCTCAATTAGAGCTACGCAATCTGGGCCAGATCCTTTATATGGTTTGAAGTTAAGGATAGCCCATTTCAATTTTGACGTTGTGATTATATCTAAGTTGACTTCGACTATATTCACGCTGGACTTCGTTCGCCGCGGAATGGTGCTCAAGCAACCAGGAGATACAAAAGATACTCTAGAGTCTCATTACTATTTGCGGTCCAAGATCCGTCCCCCTCCTGAGATAACCAGGTACCATTGGAACAGCTGATAGGATCTTCCTAAGTCTAGACGTCTCAGAGATGTCTTCTACGCCACCGCAAACGCCTCTCCACGATTATCTTTGTGCCTTCCTAAGGTTACTTTTGAAGGATCTAAGTACTGCTTTGTACAAAACCCAGTCTGCACTATCTCTAGACTTTTTTGTGTTGTTAAAAAGTCTCCTACAGTTTTTCTTGAGCCCCCTAATTTCCTACCCCACCAAGTCGGTTTTGTTTCCCCCGGGGTCTACTGCGGTGGAAAGAGACTGATAGAGCTTTTTTAAGAGCATCCGTACGGACCTCCACAGACCTATCAATTTCATCACACGTGCCTATGCTTATGGGGTTCTGATATTTCTTGCAGCCGTAGGGCTAGGTAGACTATCTAAGAGACCGAACTGGATTAACCTGTGACCCGGAGGCAAGGGTAATGTCAGGGACCTCTTGCCTGTTAGCAGTATGAAAGTGGGTTCTAACTCCTTGTTACAAATAAGAAGGTTGGAGTCGTTACAATATATTCATGTAATAACTTACTGCGTGCATTGACATCCGTGCTGCTCCAAATGTCATTGGCATCGCATCCAATGTAAGCAGCCACCCTTTGTACCTTTGGATCCACAATTCCGCCTTTTGCCAGACGGAGCAAACGCAGCCTTCGAGTGATGGAGGTTAATCTGCACTATTCGTAGGATCTCTCCTGCTTGTAGTGGTCACCTCCACCACAGTGGCGTCTGATTCAAACTCCTCCGTGTCTGATCCCAGGAGGACAACCTCCTTACTGAGTGTGGTTATCCCCATGAGACTCTCCAAATACCCCACAGTTGACACAGAGTCACCACGTTTCGGGTGCTTGGAGGAGTCCACAGAAAAGTAGGATCAGGAGTTACCTCTATAGGGTTCACTCCCTGTTGATCCAAGCCAGATGATTGCCCGTCCCTTTTGTAGACCTTGAGGCTTGTGTATGAGGGTCTATAGCCCACGACCCAATTGGCTAGAGTCGCCAGAGATTCGACATTCACCACAAGGGTTACTGACCTGAAATCTCCTTTTGGTTCCTCTAATTTGGTAACCTTCCAATTTTTCGTCGGGAGCTTCTGGATGCTCATCCTGAAGATCTCCAGGATTGCCTCTGTCTCAGAGGTTCGGCTGGGATCCATACGCGCGCTCTAGGTCTATTAGGGATCATCTCCCTGGGTACAACTTCGAGCCTTGCGCCTGGCCGAGCCTAGCCGATCACGGAGATCGTAATTCTGTATAGGTCTACTGATCTTTGATCCGCTCAGGCGATCAGTTTCACATGGCCCTGATGCCATCCACTGTCGCGAAAGGAGGGAAAACCGCCCGGGAATTCCTTAATACCCTGGAGGTAGAGCTTTGAAAGGCTGACTTCTACCTTCTTCCAGCGCTCAGGAGGGTCACTACCATATATGACCATTACCTGATGTTCTTTCAGCACTTCGCTGAAGGACTTCGTGGTGACAGCATTGCGCTTCTTCAATTTTTACGGGTCCAGATGGGTGGTCTCCTCTATGGACCGCTGACGCTTCGAAACTTGCTGTAACGGATATTGCGGCTCCTTCTCGGCTTTCGCAGCCCACGCAAGGGAAGCCTGCTGAGTCACCGTCCTCTCCTTCTCCAGAATACTCGGCAAGCGTTCTACCGTCTGGAGAGCAGAGTTTCTTCATTTATAGACTCTCTTGGGTCTCGGTCTTGCGACACTATCGCAGCAAGTGGCATTGCTTGTGCTATCATTGTCCTTAGCTGCAACTGCCGCCGCAGGGGATTTTGGATTTTCATACCAGGTAGCGTTTAAGGGGCGGCGCATCAGTTTTTTTTTGTGTGTTAAAATTGTTCATACTGATTCGTACGGCCACCCTCTCGACGGATCAAGCAAGGCAGCCAAAATTTTAAAGGGGAAGTGGTTGGTCAACCGAGGCAGTGGTCCGTACCACAGCAAGGCCACCGTTACTACTTGAGGCGGCCTGGTATCAGGAAGGGGAGTTCCGTTAAAATAGAGCCCAATTTACCTCCTGGCTGCAAAACAACATCCAATGGGCACGATCCCAAGAACACCCTGGATTAGGAGGGAGGCTCCGGATTACTCCGCAGTAGTCAGTCTGGCTAAGGTAATCCCATAAAAGCCTAAACTCCGCCAACCCAACCCATTGCGTCATTGCAATTATTTAGGCCTTCGTTACACGACAAGGTAATTGCTCATCACGAAGGATATTTATAATATATATGCAACAAAATTATGAACACTTGAGTTAATTTTTCAATGCGCTTTATTCACACCGCTCCCAGAGCCCTCTGCCACACATGAAATGGCACTGAAAACAAAGTCTTATAATAAAACGCTGTTCCCCATTATTTCAGTTAATTGGTGAAAGTTTTTGGTTCGCAATGAATCAATCTTTGTCTGCATTATTTGCATTATACTCGTATATGAACGAATTATCAGTGCCCAATTTTGTGAGTTTGTCGAATCGACTTCCCGGCGAGTAAATTTCGTATTAGTGTTCACGAATTGACTGAGTTCATCCGAACCAAATACATGTCAGGAAAATGACAATTTTCTCATTGTTATGAGGTTTAAGACGCAACACGCGCTCAGCACACCATCGCACCACACCAGCAGTAATTTAGTGTGCATCTTTAGTCGGACGTATGACAGAGTAGGTACATTTATGTACACATCAGTATAAATGAAATATTTATGACTTTTTAGAATAAACTCATTAATACGACTTTTAGTGCACGATACATAAACATACACGAATACATAAATTCGCCTTTAAAGGTCAGAATATGGATAGTATGGCGAGGATATAGCCTCACGCGGTTGGGTAGAATGTGCGCAGCTCCACAAATGTGCTGCGAAAGCAATGACAATACATCTATGAATACTCCAACATCCCGGTCAAATTTCTGCCACTTGTGTAAAGCATGTCAGAAATGTGTTCACATGAACACAGACATAAAAATGAAAATTTCCATCCTTACTTTCAGTGGCAGTGAACTATACAAATTTCCGCTTGCATGCGATGTGTTGTGCCTCATGAAAACATTGTGAGTACTTGTGTAGAATGCATTTAAAACACTAAACATGGGAAACTGACGCCGTTTGCACAGGTACCTCTCCGTGAGCATTTAAGAAACCCTCATAAAAAAGTGCACCATTTTATGAGATTCGATAATGGCATTTTTTTAATTATCCACTCCTTAAATCTTAACCCTTTCGCCTTTGCAAGTAAACATTTCCGGTTAAAATGTGGAAGGGTTAAATTTACTCACAAATCACCCACGGGTTGTCCTTGAAGAGACAGTTGTAATGGTGGCAGATAAAAAATGCTCGAAATTTTGCATGTTCATGAATCATTTTAAAAAAACTATCAAAAGACAAAGAAGAAGCGCCTTCCCGGAACGCTCAGCTGAAACAAAGAAAATGATTGCTGAGCGCGATACCAGCCCCGTTTGCAGTGCCAGTTTCTTGTTTTTTTTTTTTACGAGAACTATTCAGTAAATTCAAAGCAAATAAGATTCGAATTGGTTGAAATTTACTGAGACGCACTTTCGACATGGGCATTGCCCGTGTTTACTTTTGCGTTTTGGCTGATAAAAATGAGTCGAACAGAACTCGAATTGGCATCTTTTTAGCATTGTCAGTTATTCTGGTGTCTACAATTTGGGAAAGTAGAAAACAAATTCTTATCAGTGAGTACCCAAAACAAAAGACGTAAATATTGACAATAAAAAATTTTAAATAAATTCAGTATTGAGAACGTTAATTTCAATTTACATAAATAAGTAAGTAGATGCTAGATTTGAAAGCAACTGTAGGTTGCCTTTTTGTGTCAAGGGAGCGGCGGAGATGGCAGGTATAGTTTGAAACGCCTATGTTCCCCACTGACATAACATGAGAAATTGCTATTGAATATGCCTTCATTTGGAGGTTTTTCCATTTTGAATTCGTAGTGAAATTCCAATGTGATATCCACATGATGGACAAATTCTGTGTAATTTAATATGCCCTTCAAAAAACAGAAGTTTTCTATTATTGAACAATTGAAACCTTAAAACACAGTAAAGAGTATTTATTAATATCACAAAAGTTTATTGTAGTAACTTTAAATCTTTCGTCCACAACCAATGTTCCGTCTAATTTGTTTGATGACTGCGGGGTACAAAAGTATGTGTGAGGAAAAATGTTCAAAACGTATGTAAAAGTGTGCAAGTGGCGGGCTTCGTCCTGTTCCTGTTTGGATTTATGCCATTTTTAGATGCAAATATGGTGAGCAAGCCCATTGTGCGCGGAATACAAAAACGGCTGCGAAGAGTACCTCAATCTATACATGGAAATCGGAGAAATTGTAATTTTACAGACTATAAACTCAAAGTGAGTAATATTCAAAACGTGTCCTCAAATAGCTGTTTAGTTGGCAAGTCGCAGAAAAATCAGAAAAATAAAAAAAAGGATCGTTTGGAAAAATTCATTTTTTAGTACAGTAATCCCTCGATTTACGTCCTCTCTATTTACGTCGTTTCGATTTACGTCGTTAAAATTTTTGTTCCTTCTAAATTCGATTTGCGTTGTCATTCGATTTACGTCGCCTCGTGTGAATTGGAACTTACATCGCAAACTGGGGAAATCCCGTTGTTAAATGTATGTATACATACATACTCGCATTCAATTTCGTTTTCATTTGTGTGTGTATCTGCGTATCAACAAGTTGAAATATGTACAATGAGCTCCAAACGTAAAACTAATAAAATTTCTGAACCTCGGTTAAAAAGAACCCGAAATGTTATATCAATAAAAACAAAATTGGTGAAAAGGCTTTTAATATTGCCAGTACGATGGGTCTTCCACCAACCACAGCAAGAACTATAATAAAAAATGCCAGTGAAATTCGTGCAAGTGCAACTGCAGCTGGAACTTTTTCTCTCGGAACCACCACTAAAAGGAGACCGGTTTTGATGGAACAAATGGAAAAGGCACTAACTGTGTGGATAAAAGATTTAGTCGAAAATAATATTCCAATAACAACATTAGCTATTCAAAGTAAGGCTATAAATTTGTTCAACGATCTTAAAGCTAAATCTGCTCAAAATGAAGAATAGAGTGATTTTACTTTCAACGCCAGTGGTGGATGGCTAGAGAAATTTAAGAAAAGAGCAAGACTTCATAACATAAAAGTCGTCGGTGAATCTGCAAGCGCAGACCATGAAGCAGCCAAAAGTTTTCCGGAAAAGCTAAAGCAAATAATTGCTGAAGGAGGATACGCACCTCAGCAAGTGTTCAATGTAGACGAGACTGGCCTATTCTGGACGCGAATTCCAGAAAGAACCTTTATATCGAAAGAGGAAAGATTTGCAGCAGGGCCAATAGTTTCGAAGGATAGGCTTACGCTTCTCCTTGGAGGTAATGCTGCCGGAGACTTTAAGGTTAAGCCTTTATTAGTTTATAAATCTGAATCTCCAAGGGCTATGAAGAATATTTGCAAACAAAATCTCCCAGTGATTTGCAAGTCGAACAAAAAAGCTTGGATCACTGCTAAGTTATTTGACGAGTGGTTTAACGAGCACTTATGTCCTGAAGTTAAAAAATATTGTGAACAAAATAATATGTCCCATAAAGCACTGCTACTAATTGATAATGCACCTGGCCACTCCATCAGTTTGGATGACATTAGCGATGACGTGAAAATTGTATTTTTACCTCCAAATACTACATCCCTTATCCAACCTATGGATCAGGGCATTATCGCCGCATTTAAGAAATACTATTTACGACGAAGTTTTAGAAGCCTTATTGACGCAATTGACACACCAGGAGGCCAAACTGATCAAAATATCAACATCATTAGACAATTTTGGAAAAATTATGATATCTTGCAAGCAGTGGACACCATAAAAAAAAGCTGGGAAGAAGTTTCTGCATCAACAATGAAAAATGGATGGAAAAACGTATGGCCTGAATGCACAACTGATGGCGGCAATGACTTTAACTTGAACGAGATAAACACAGAAATTGTGAACTTGGCCCAAAGTTTAGGATTTTCAGAAATAGATGAATCCGATATTGTTGATATTTTGAACCAAGGGGATGAACCATTAACAAACTCGGAGCTATTTGCATTGACAAATCTATCAAATCAACGTTATAGTGATGAAATGGGCTCTAATGTCGAAACTTGCACGGAGAGGAGGAAAGGAGGCCTTTGACTGCATTAATAAGGCTATGGAAATTTTTGAAGAATTCGATAAAGACGAAGACAGAATTGAGACAACAAAAATATCAATGAACACGAGTTTTAAATATTACAGAGATCTGTACGAACAGAAAAAGTTGTCCTTGCCTCAGAAGCGAATTGACTCATTTTTCAAACAAGTTTCTTCGGAAACGCCTGCATTGCGCCAGGAACAGGCACAGCGCTCTTCTTCAGACGAAGATATCGAAATGATGATTTCTGAAATTGTATGTTCATCCAATAATTCTGATAATTAATATGAACATATGTCCTTACATTTATGTATGAATTTTTATAACTTTTCTTAATTTATTATTTTATCTTTAATTATTTATATTTACTTTTTAATATACATATGTACATATGAATTGTCTTTTCTTTTTTTAATTTTGTTGAATTGTTTTCTTTTTTTAAATATGTTAATAAATTGAGCTTGCTCAAAGTATGGAGAATTTAAAATTCGATTTACGTCGTTTCGATTTACGTCGCCATTTTCCGGTACTAATCATGACGTAAATCGAGGGATTACTGTACTTCAGAAAGAATTTCCAAAAATATATTAACATAAATGATTGATAAATATTAAAATGAATTTCAAATTTATTTAACAAGAATTACCTTATACCGAATTATTTGCATAGAATTAAGTGGGAGCGCGAACTAACCGCTTGTCCACATACTCGTATTCTTCCACTTCTAAAAATTACAGTTTGTAATATCATTCTTAATATCATGTCCTTGATTTCTCTAAATAGGAGAGAATCGTGCCAAGTAAGACACGATTCGCTCATTCAGTACAACGATTATAGTTTCTCTACGTGCTATTATTCCACAATTCTATGTTAAATCTTGAGTCTTGAGGTCTTGAGTTATATATTATCATAATTATATATTTTTGGAAACGATTTTACGCATCGCTACCTAGAGTTAACCCAATAAAGATAGGCTTATGAGAAATTTGAAAACTCTGCTGGACTTTATATTTCAAGACATTTTCTTATAAGATGAGTATGAATTTTTTTATCGCAGGACATTACCACGGAATGTGTCATTGTGTGTTATTAACCGATACAATAGCATAAGATAATACAAAAACCCTCCTTGCTCAGTTATGTGACACTTTGCGCTTTAGATTTCAGTTCGATGAGTAATTCTTCCGTCTGACTATTTACCATTAAGAATATTGATTCCTCCCATTTCCTCAACGTTTCACATGCAAGCCCTTTAAACATCCAACAGTTTTGAGTCAGGAAAAAGAGCGTTGTGCTCCTCTTTCAGCAAAACGGCCAACTCTTGTCTTGCAATTCAGATTCAGATGTTCTCCATCTTATCTTATCTGGAATTGGCAAATATAGTCCCGTTTTAAAACAGACAGTTCAAGACTGATCGTAGGACATTCACACGGAAGGTGTCTATTGTCACTCACCTTCCGGATTTGATAGGCGCTTCACTGGCCGACAGTCGTCTTTCTACGTAGTCACTAACTGGACATATTGCTCTACTTCTGTGCTTCGAAAACTATAGTAAATTCCTCCATGCGTACGGCAGTTTTAAACTGTTTGGCCATATATTGCGTCCAAGTCGTTTAAGATTTGAAACTAATTATGTTCATATAACTCTGTAGATCCCCACTTTTAATGTCATCGACAACTTGTATTCTTCGGAGAATAAGGCAAGCTTATTTTCGAATGGTGTTTTGCAAAATATAAATATAAATATATATATATATATATATATATATATATATGTATATATATATATATATATATATATATATATATATATATATATATATACATATATATATATATATATATATATATATATATATATATATATATATATATATATGTATGTATATATATATATATATATATATATATATATATATATATATATACGAGTATATGTATGTATATATATATATATATATATATATATATATATATATATATATATATATATATATATATATTAAAATATATATATAAATCCATGTCTGCTACACGAACAAACTCTGCTCCCCTGCACAAACTTAATTCACCTTATCAGTGAAGAGTTATCACTCTATTTATCAAATACGATATATATAATATATCGTATTTGGTTTTTATAGTGTGCAAATAAAATTCTTAAACTGTTATACAAAATATTATCAAGAAATGTTGCATACTTCTGAGCATATTTTTATAAAGTACATGTATAAAGCGAATACTCTCTATAAAGAATATGCGACAACCTTTCATAACAAAGAACAACGAAATACTGCATAACAACAAGATCAGAAGTTCGTTCCACTTCATCAAGTTGCCCTGCAGCATATTCATTTTGACCAACATGCTGATCATGCATCTGCCAGTAACACAATTTAGTACTGAAGATAGGATGTCGCATATTCTTATTATACAGTATTTGCTTCAAATTGCTTCAATTGTATTTTCAAGAGCTTTCGAATGATTTCGCCTTATTAATCCTATTTCAAAGTTTGCTTCCGTGATACTGAAAATCTTTATCCGAAACAAATTGCTAAAATACTGATTTGAGTCTCTCCATTGCTATATTGCTGCTTACCATTGATGTTGATTTCGAATAAACGGTCGCTGAGTCGAATTGTTACAAGACACGGGCTGTTAAGAAAACTTGTTTATGAAATCATACGGATCTGCAAGTGTGTACTCTTTGGTGGAGATTTCTCCAGTTAAATAAAGATGTATGCCATACAGCATCTCAGCTCCTGATGAATTGATATCCTCTTTAAAAGTTGTACACAATTCAAGTAGGATTGTTGGTAATATATCGAACAGCCATGGAGTAGCACAGTTAGCCATTAGAGCTGTTTAATTGGGATGATGGGATCGTTCGATAATTTCATTAACAGCAATATAATATGGCGGTGTTTGAATGCCCTTAGCTCCTACTAATAATGCCAAAGATTGGAACAAGGCAGATTCGAATTGTAAGCCTTGATCAGTTGTGATGACTTTTGGTAAAATTGTATGGCAGTGCCTTTGAACTCAGCTTCCTGAGCGTTGTACACCTTTCAGGAACGGCTGGGATGTAAGGTGTATTTTCGGTAGATTGTGTCTCCTCGCTCCTTGCAGGTCTTGTATTGGGTTTGCACAGTTTTTGGTTGCGTACACACGTTATTCTAGGAGTATTATGCCAGTTGAAGAGACAAGACACACTAAGAAGCTTAGTTCAGCCTTTGCTTTTTTGTGGTATTTATTTTCTTTGGTCACTTTTCCAACAATGAAGATATTTTGTATGTTATTTTCCGTTGTCCCAAAAAATCAGGATACCATCGAAATAGCAAACAAATTTCGAATAGTGTTAGAATATCGAATCGATATGGCATTGGAAAGTATAGAAAGTGTAGGTGGTATGTGTTTAACCGAATGACAGGACCAGTAATTTGAATAACCCCATTTGTGTCCTTACTGCCAATTTGTCGATGTTAGTTGGATGTAGTTGAATGTTGTAGTACAAGCTGTTGAGTTAGATTTTCAAGAAAATTTTTCTGCCGAAAATGACATTGCGTCAGGATACCAAACTGGACATCAAATGGCTAGTACCGATAATATCCGCTTGTTCTTCAACCACCAGTCGTCTCTTTCACCAGGTGAACAAGTCTGGACCATGCTTTATCAGAAGGATTGACTACACCTTTGTTGAAATAGATTTTTAGATTCTTCTTGAATCGCTTCAGCTTTTTCTCGGTATAGCGACTTGGTCAAGAGTCAAGACATTAAATCGATGAGAAATTTGAATTGAGTTTGGAAGACCGAAATTTTTGAGTTATAGATATTACGAATACGAGATTCGACTATCAGGGACTTGATACCATAGGTTTCAGTTTCTCTGCTGTGGGTTGAGAAAAGTTTGTTGTTATCTGGAATGATATTTGATTTGGTTGTGACAAGAATTGTACGTGTCTCAACATTGGATACCACTGCGTCGAAATGAATGAAGAAAAAATATGTTTGTTGAGAACTTGAGTGGGTCCGGTAGCGGTTGTCATTCCGATCTGGACTTGGACTCTTCGATTGCTTGAAATTGCTCGTTGTTTGTAATTGTAGTTCCAATTTCATTAAGTTTAGTGAGAATTTGGTTCATAGAGATTTCTAAAACCAGGACTCTGTTTCAAGGGCAACATCCATGTAAATAAACTCACGGTTTTGTGCTACTGATGTGTCCATAATACTCGTATACGGTGGAGTCAAAGTATTTTCGACAATTGTTTCATCAATTCTGTCATCTCTTTTGCATCAATGGATCTGCCGGATGACGAAATGCACCTGTTTCGGTTTCATTGATTAGTTTTCACTGTGCTTGCTTAGAAACAAGTTTATTGGTGATAAATATCATCTCTTAATAGACTGCTCCGATTCAGCAATATCATTTATTTATTTATTATTACAATCGATTGCAGCGAAAGGTTTTGGTTATTTTCAGACAATTAAGTTGGATAGCACAGCTGCACCAGGATTGTCGGGACGTCCACCTGAGATGACAAATAACTTGAGTTGAAATTAATGACAAAATCCACGATATGGCCTGGAGTGATCGATGAGTGGGGTTATGGAAACTTGCTGATCCAATAAGCATATAACATGGCTCAGTGGATAAAATTTGACAGCAGAACCTGGGTCTGAAAAAGATGTCAGAAAGATGGGCACTGCATTTGGTTGTAGTAGAGAATAAACGCAACCATGAAGGTTCTCTCCGTCGCAATTCTGATGAGTTTCTCCAGCGACAGTGGGACCGCAAAAAACGAAAATGGTGAAATCTGCCGGCAAGCAGATGACCTCGATTTTGTGGTGCCCGCGGAATCATTTACATTGACTACTTGGAAAAGGGACTAACGATAAACAGAGTACTATTACAAGATCAATGCGGTCTGCCATAAAAATAAGGCACAGTTCGATGTCGAAAATTATTCATCAGAAATTCGCATCCATCTTATAAACCAGATTTGGCTTTCTGCGCCAATTTACTGTTTCAAAACAGGAAGAAATGACTCACTGGGAAATGATTTACGTCGAAAGAGGAGAATTTCGCTCATATACATAGATGCCTTTTTTGTGGGATTGCTTTATGGCGGATTAAAAATTTTGCAGAAGTCGTTGGTGAAATGCATGGAACTAAAAGTAGGCAATATTATAAAATATTGTTTCTATTGCTTTGTAAGAAGTTATTGACGTACCCCTGACATTATCTCCATTTCACAGTTCACCAATTGAAAAAATTAAGCATGATTCATTCAGTTATCTACATATCACAAAATGCACAGAAGTAAAACAAGATGATCAAATTATACACAAGAAAAACCATATGAAAAACCTTTCTGCGGCATAGGGCCCTGTTGTGGTGGACCGCCCCTTTCCCTACAAAAAGCATTGACTGCCCCAACCTTCGGGGGAGGGTAGACGTACGAAATATACAAACAAAAAAACACAAATACCACCACGGTGCCTTGCACCACATACTCAGAGGATGAGTTGCTGGTCTTCAGCCAGGAGACCATTGATGCTGACAATAGACAGACTACGCCGGCAAACAGTGAAACCACTGCTAGCTTCAGCAGTATTACAACATCAACATCAACAACAACAAAAACAACATTCATGGCGGTGGCGGCGAAGAAGGACTCTAAGCCAAAGCCTCTGAAGCCAAAGTCTGAGGGAGCGGTCAGGAAAAGCCGGTACCATAAAGCCCTCTTCATTCTAAGCAAAATTGCCAAGAATGAGGCGGAAGGGTCGGTACATGAGTTTGACCTGGCAGACAAGGCTAACCACCAAACAGTAGTCGATGAGTACGAAGAGTGCCAGATCATAATCTTTCTCCCAGAAAAGGCGACGAAGCGGAATAGGTCATAGGATGTGACATTTTCGGCTTCCAAGAGACACAAGAAAGCAACAACAACCGACGAACCATCGACGAGCACCAGAAGACCATACAACGAAGTGGTTAAAGACGAGCTACATGTGGCGCTTATCGATGATAATCGAAAGGGGGAAGAAAGTTGTGGAGAAATGGGGGGAGATTGAATCCAAATTGGCTGAGATGGTGATAGAACACCTCCTCTCCGATGCGGATGCTTCCCCCACCGGCTTCGACTCCTCCCAGGTGCTACAGGGATGTCTGGTGTTCGGGTGCGACGATCGGCAGTAGACGGATCTCCTTGGCAAGTGCATCGCTAAGATTGGCGAGGCATGCGAACGCTTAAGGCTTAAGCTGATACCGGCTGGGGATATTCCAAGACGGCCAACAGCTCGCATCTGGCTACCCATCTTAAAGCTTCAGGACAGGAAAACGCTCCAGCTGCTACAGCGTCAAAACCCTGGTATATTAATGCATGACTGGACTATCATCAAGAACGAAGGTGCCCAGAAAGCAAGCATGTCCCTTCTCCTGTCAATCAACGAGGAGTCCGTTGGTGTCTTGGAAGCAGCTGACTGCAAAATGCGTTTTGGCGTGATGTACACCAAACTAAAAATCTTCCGTCCGACCGAGGGCGTCACAGACGAGTTGGAAGAGTCCAACGGGAAAAAAGAGCACGGGGACCTTCAGGAAGAGGGAACTAAAGCTCCTGCACAATAGGGTAATGATGCTGAATGTCGTGCAGATTAATCTGCAACACTCCAGGAACGCATCGGATAACTTTGCCATTTTTCTGGGTGAAGAAGACGCTGACATCGGCATTGTGCAGCCATGGGTCAGAGGAGAGGACGTCATGGGGTTCCAGCTAACAAACTCAACACAACACTCTCAACTCAACACTGTCTATATCTTTGGGGTAGCACCGAGGATAACGAAAGGGGTGAGTCACTTTTTAATTTTATTTTATAAGTAATTCCATTTTTACAGTATGTAACAGAGGGAATACTCCCACTTTTACCTTTCCCAGTACCAAAGATCATGTTGGATGGGAAGAGGTCCTAGATTTAACCCTAATTTCACGAAACGAAACAGTCCAGGTAGGAGAGTGGAGGGTTTCCAATAAAAAGTCCTTCTCGAACCACAATTGGATAGTCTTCAGGCTAAGTTTGGAATCCGGAAACCCTCGGCGAATAAAGTGGGATATTTTTACAAGGGTAGCTGGAACAAAACTAAAGAATTCCGAGACATTAAAAGTAGAATCTACTGGGGCGGTAGAGGAAAAAGTGAGGGATCTTGAGGAAGTCTTTCATATGGCTTACAAGTGCGCTTGTTTCATCAGTAGGAGTAGAAAAACCCTTCCACCATGGTAGACAAAGAAATTATCGGACCTCAGGATGAGAACCAGGAAACTGTTCAACCAGTGTCTTAGGGATTCAAACTGGGTACCGTACAAAGAGAGCTTCAAAACTTACAAAAAATCCATCAGGGAAGCTAAGAACAATGGCTGGAGGGAATTTTGTGAATCAATCGAAGCAACCTCAACTTCCGCAAGACTCAGCAAGATACTGTCCAAGGAACGTACCATCGCCTCTTTTCTTAAAAAGGCGGATGGTGCATGGACGGAAACATCTTCCGATACACTTGACCTCCTACTACAAACACACTTCCGAGACTGCAAAGATACCGCAGATGTGTCCCTATTGTCCGTAACGGATAAGGAAAGGCCACTGGTTTGCAACTCGATATTTACGGACGAAAAGATAAAATACTCGATTGATTATTTTTTGCCTTATAAATTACCAGGCCTGGATGGAATCTACCCGATCATGTTGGAGAAGCTATAGGTTGTGGTGGTCCCATGGCTCAGGCAGTTCTCACAAAACATGTCAGTAGAGGAACACCACACGGCGGGGTGATTTCACCACTATTGTGGCTACTGATCATTGACAATATACTTAACATACAAGACTCCATGGGGGTCAAGACGGTAGCATGTGCGGACGATATGGTGATAGCTATATCAGGCATGTTAGTGATATTATGCAAAAGGGGCTGGACAAACTGAATTCCTGGGTCACAGGATGTGGACGAGGTGTGAATCCGGAAAAGACAGAATTGATACTCTTCACTAACAAGACCAAAATTCCGATCTTTAAGCTC
Source organism: Clusia tigrina (assembly GCA_920105625.2). Classification (NCBI taxonomy): domain Eukaryota; kingdom Metazoa; phylum Arthropoda; class Insecta; order Diptera; family Clusiidae; genus Clusia; species Clusia tigrina. The sequence continues at coordinate 32,652,610 of OV050031.1, read as the reverse complement.
ACGACTCTTAATGGACGACAAATAAAACTTGCAGGGAAGGCCAAATACTTAGGTGTTATAATGGATCCCAAGCTAAATTGGAGAACCAATAGAGTTACGGCTCCGCAAGGCCTATGTAGCCTTCTACTCATGCAAAAGAATGTTCGGGCACTCAATATAATGCTACATCTTCTCCATATTGACCTTTACATTAAAAATTTGCCCTGCAATAGTGCACTAAGGTTAAAAGCGCAAGGTTGCTGGGCTGAGCGACCGTATTGTCATGGTGGTTTGCTATACGCAATGCTAAGGAAACTAACACAAATAACAACAGATTACATAGTACCACAACTAGACTTTAGAAATGACTTCACGGTTAAATTTCCTTCAAGGGAAGAGTGGTCAAGGCGAAAATTTGAAACAAAATACGATATACCCATTTATACAGACGGGTCCAAAATGGAATCTGGGGGTAGGCGCTGGGGTATTTTTAACACACGTTAACATAAAGTACTGCACACGCCTACCTGATGAGGCTACAGTTTTCAGGCAGAAGTACTCGCATGGCGTGTCGACAAATTACCCAATGCATTAGAGAAGGACATAGAAGCAAGGTTGCTATTTTTGTGGACAGCCAGGCTGCTATAAATGCTCTACAGTCAAACACCATCAACTCCAGGTTGGTCAGACAATGGAGGGATGAACTTAGAGCGCTAAGTCCTCATGCTAACATCACAATCATCTGGGTTTCAGGCCATAGGAATATCGATAGCAATTAGAAGGCTGATGAATTAGCGCGCAGGTGGGGCCTCTCTTGACCTAACCTATGCGGAACTAGTATCTGATTCTCTGGGTGCGATCAAGAGCGGCATCTACCAACATTGTCTCTCCTTGGCGGGTAGAATATAGAGGGCACTTACAACGTGCAATACATCCCGGGCGACCTGGCCAGTCTACAATATAGCTAGGTCAACGGATCTTATAAACAGGGAGCGTAGAGACACCAGCCGACTAATTGCGGTTTTTACAGGTCACTCGCTAGTAGGTACGCATGCAGAGAAAATTACTTGACCGTTCAATACTTATTGTAGAAGTTGTAAGGACTCGGACGAGAGGGAAACAATAACTCACTTTCTTTGCAAATGCTCAGATCTGGCGGACGCAAGAAATAGATCCCTGGGAAACTATTTTCTAGCAGGACTATCCGGCCTCTTGGCTGTAAAACCGAAGGATCTTCTAAGATACCTAAATTCCACAAAGTGGATCTAGATAACAACATATCTTTTACCAGCGCTTTGGAGGGGCAGTGGTTATAAAACTGCGCGAAAGCGCTAATTGTGATTCATGCAAGGATGCCATGGATCAGCCACCTGGACCAATCACTCAACCAACCACCATGTCTAAGTATGGAGCTATGTTGCCAGACGTGAATATACGAGTAAACAGTTAAAAACAGTAAAAACGAATAATTTGACGAGGTTCAGCAATGAACAAAATGTCAATAAAGAAAAATAACTCGGAAATTGGTATTAAAAGAATAACAGATTGGGAAGTAATTTTTAATGATAAATTCTATTGTATTTCATTGTTTGGGGGTATTTATACAGATGATACAGATATATTTACAAGGGATATATAATTTTTCGTTGTTTTGCACATTAAAATCACTTCAAAAGTAAGGGAGATATTGGAGGAACCCGCAACCAATTCCCCAGAATGTGATTATAAAGCTATTATGTTGAAAACGATTAAATTTTATGGTAGCAGGCAATTCGAATTGCTTTTAAACTTTAGAGTATTGCTCGAAATGTCCTTTTTCATATATAAATATGATGATTAGCAATGCTCGCCGGGTATAGTATCAAGTATAGTATAGTTTCAAACATGAAACTGATTTATTCAAAAAAGTCCTCAGTTTGTATGTGTGCACCATAATATACGAGTACACAAATACTCGCAGTCTGTTTTAAGACATTTCAGAAATAGTTATATTTTTTTGACAAATTCTTTATAAAAGAAAGAGAACAGACACATTTCAGAGTCCTAGAAAAACAAAGTTTAATTTCAACTACGTTTATTGGCATCAACTTCAACAGCAGAACAGAAAGAGGAAACATTTGTGTACCGTAATCATATTTGACGTCACGGAATACAATTTTGTGACGCTTTCATAAATCTACAAATACTAAAACTGTAGCATTGTTGACTAGCAAGGAATATAATTTAAAAATAAACCTAAATTTCGACGGTAACAATTTGTGAGAATAGAAACCGTGAAACTTCGACGAGTTAATTTGGAAGAATTTGGAAGGATGACCATAATTTCACTAAAATGAAATCACATTGCCCACAATCACCTTCTCTCCAAATATTGACACTACTCTCGAGTTGGAAGCTCACTATCAGGTAATTTGGTATTTTCCATAGCAAAAGTACCTGGAGGAGCAAGTATGCCCATAGCCAAAGACCAGAAATCATTTCATGCAAAGAGCGCATTTCAGAAGCGAACGCCTGCATTACAAAGGCAAACAACAAAGACCATAAATAAAGCAGAGCCTGTACTATTTGCTATTCGATATTTCGAAGGCACAGTAGTATCTCCGATATTTCCTGTCAATGTTGATCTGGGCACATCTTTCAATAGCGTGAATCTCCGCTCGAAAAATGCTTGACCCATTGGTTCCCAGTAGTTGGTTCTAGCCCCAAATACTCCTGCCCCAGTTCCGTCCATTGTCTTAGAACCGTCTGTATACCATAAGAGGGAATTTTCTCTAATTTTATACGTCTCAGTTAGACCTTTCCATTGTGCAAAATTTAATTTTGTTGGCATAAAATCCTTGTGAGATTTTAGTATAGCAAATTCTTGAGCTGAATTGTTACTCCATATACTTTACTTAATGCAGATTTCGCTGCCTTAAGTCTGGCTCTATTTGATCAGGCTACAGAACCATAGGTGATGATTGGTCTCACCATCATGGTATACATCCAGCGAACGATTCTTGGGTTACATCCCCAAGATTTACCAGCAAGCCGTCTACATATCATTAAGGAAGCTGTAGCCCTCTTGATGGCTGCTGTCAAGTGAGCCCTCCACAATAACTTTTTGTCGAACATGACTCCGATGTATTTGGTCTCAGAACTAATATCGACCTGTGTACCATTTAGAAGAATAGATTTCATATTATGGTGGAGATCTTTTTCTAGTGAACGGCACAATGGTGGTCTTTGAGGCATTGATTTTCAATCCTGTTCCCCTGCACCATTCACTAGCTGCTAAGCCCCTCTGGATAATATCACAAAGAGTGGATTTGGATTTTCCTCTAGCTATTATCACAATATCGTCCTCATATCCTTGACATGATATGCCTAGATTTGTGAGTTTTACCAGAAGATCATCAACTACTATGCTCCACAAAATGGGTGATAATACCCCACCCTGCGGACATCCTTTATTGACTTTGACTTTAACAGTTTTGTCACCTGCTTCAGCTTCAGTCAGTCTACTGTTGAGTAAAGCTCGTATCCAATTGGAAGTGGTATTATCTATTCCTCTATTGTTAAGAGCCCTGATCACATATTCGTGAGGAGTGTTGTCAAAAGCCCCCTCAATATCGAGAAAGGCAAGTGCTATTACTTTTTTATCCAGGGCTGCCTGAATAAAATCAGTCAGATGGTGCGGTTTCAGTCGATTTTCCCGCAATATATGCGGTCTCAAGGAGATGTATATTAACTATTTTCTCCCTTGCTTTTAGTACAAAGGATGTCAAACTGATCGGCCTGAAGGATTTGGGATGGGCCATATCCTTCTTGCCTACATTGGGATAAATACCACTTTAGCTGTGCCCCATGCTTCCGGTATATACCCAAAAGCAAGACTTGCCCTAGTGATATTTACCAGGCGCGGAATCAGTACCTCACCGCTCCTTTGCAGAAGAATTGGGAAGATACCATTCGCACCCGGTTATTTATATGGCTGAAAAGAGCTGATGGCCCATTTAAACTTCTCAGTAGTTATGAATTCTTTGGCCACCTTCCAGCCAATCTTGCTTGTTCTTCTAGGAAGAGCATCCATCTGCAAAGATGGAGGTAACTGGATCGAGCTCCGAGGAAAGTGCACACGCAGCAAAAGGAGAGTGCGATCCTCTTCATTCGCAGTGAACGTCCTATCCTCAGATATCAATGCCAGCTTTAAATCGACTTTGTTTTTCGCAAGAGCTCTATGGAGACGTGCTACATCAGGAGTCGATTCTACACTTTCAAAAAAGGATCTAAAGCTAGTCCTTTTGGCTTGTCTGATCTCTTTGTTACAGATCGTCAACTCCTTTTTATATTCTTCCCAGTCCCCCGTACGCTTAGCTAGATTGAATAGCTTACCCACTTTAGTACGTCTAGTAGACAGACTAGAGTTCTACCAAGGAACATTCCGGCTGTTTTTCTTTGTTCTTAGAGGACAAGATAAAACATAGGATTTGGAAATTATTTCATTCAGCTCATTGACATCCTCCTCTAGCTCCACAGAATATTTATATATTCCTTGGATGTTTGAGGATGAGAGTAGTGAATGCACTGAACTATCGAAGAATTCCCAGTTAGTATACCTAGGATTTCTAAAAACTACCGTTTTTGTGACGATACCTCCTATATCGAACTCAATTATGCTGTGGTCCGACAGAGAGGGTTCGTCCGAAACTTTCCAATTGCTAACAATATCAGTTAGCCCTGGACTACAGAAAGTCAGATCAAGAACTTCCTCCCTAATTACATTTCTAAAAGTGGGTGTGTTCCCCTTATTTAATGTATATAAATTAAGTGATAATAAAAGTTCTAGAACTTACTCACCCCGTTTATTAGTGTCACTGCTACCCCAGATGGTATTGTGTGCGTTGGAGTCACAGCCTACGAAGAGTGGAATCCTTTTGGATAGACAATACCTCGCCAGCTTAACGACTTCTTCCGGGATGTCATTCATATCTCCCGGAATTTGGGCCGATGCAACGACTATATCGCGAGAGACCCCATCATCTTCATACTTTACCATTATGGGTGTGAGATCTCGCGACATTAATTCTGAAAGACAAAACTAATTAATATCATCAGGATACAGGTGCGGGGAATGTCAGCATTGGCATCCCATATTACCTTTGTAAACTTACCAGAAAGGCCTCCAATTTGACCTTTATAACACCATGGCTCTTGAATGAGGGCCAGCCCCATGTTGTTGTTGGCAAACACCGAGGCTGTTCTGGCATGATGGATGTTTGCCTGACCCACTTCCAATGTCGCCATCTTATGAAACAGGTTTTGACGGGATGGTGCTATTCCCATCTTCGTCCTCTATCGTCCATAGAGACATCCTCCAGACTGTATACCAGTGAATGGCAGTATGCGGCCTCAGCCCCTATCTCAATACTGGGTGCCCTGGAAGAGATTTCCGGGGCCACAGTCTTCTGTTCAGCCTCACTTGGGGGAAGGCTACTACTCGTAATTACCTTTGACAGTGATGGGAAGTGTGAGCGGGTGATCTTACCCCACTAAGCATTGTTTCATCAAGGATTCTTTGCTCCATCTGATTTGCCAATTGAATTGCGGTGATGTCCCGCGTAATTTTTTGTTTTAATTTTTGTTTCTTCATGAAGATTCTTTCATGTAGATTTCAGACTATACTCCAATGGAAATGAATTAGCAGACAACTCGACTACAGTCGCCCATAAATACACTCGCTCCATACCCAACTATGCTAAAGGTTGGATTAATGTAAAGATAAAATTAGTTAGAGCAGCATCCGTCCAATGAAAATACCGATCAAATTTTCTACTATAGTGAATACGCAATTACGTAATACGTGCAGCCATTTTCGCCTCTTATTAATATATCATATCAACTTAACATTGATATTCTCTCCTGCTACTTCTTATTACTTTATGTTCTTTGGTTAAACTAACTCTCAGGCTGAGAGTCTCAGCATGATTTTAATCCTAAAAGTATACTTCAAAATAGTGCAGCCTTCGCAGATGCCTTTTATTGGCTGATTTGTAGATGAATGGGGCAAAAGTCACAGTAATTATCGGCGTGGCAGGTCATCTTCGCTGATCTTGGTACGAGCTCAAATACGATATTAGCGATGGCAAACGACTCATTTTCATTGTGTTTGAGTGAGTCCCACACTTTTCATTATGTAGCGGTTCAGAGTCACGCTACGCTTGTTTTGAATGATACATAAACCCGCTAATGCACAATTGTCCAAAAAAGAGCCCATCGCAACACTCACTATTGCGCTCTGCATGCCCTTTCCTGAACGCCGACATATTATGCAATGAAGCGAAACAATTGACACCTTTTTCAAATTGGAACAAAGTCGTGAGTCGTTTGAAAATGTTGTGGTGAGGAGTTGCTTCCCCCAATTGCTGTGTGCGCTACATTTGTGGCACTTCGGGTGTGCACTACCCATGCCTAGAACATATTCATTACATATTAAAATCAGTTGAACACTGGTGGCTCAAGATGTGATAAATGGCTTACGAACATAGAAACAAAGGTGATAACAATATTTACAAAACGTTACAAATTTAAAATATACTATAACTGTGATACCTCCAAATTTACATTTCGTTTCAGGAACATTGTCTTTGCGAAGGATTACGAATTTACAACATTGAGTCAGTCTTATGCGAGTCAGAATATGCTTCTTCGTCAATTTCGACTCCAATAGTATTAGTTCTCCCTGTAGCGCATTATGCCCGTAAGCGATAAATGTCAATTTAGGAAAAAATTGGTTGTGGCTGTCTCAATGGAAACTATATTTATATCCAAGTTCTCTGTTGCTACAAGGGAGGACGACGGACATTGAGTAGGGCCGCGCAGCCTCTAAACTGAATTGATAGGAGCTCTATTTCTTTATTTTCTAGTCTAGCAGGAGGAGTTTTAATTGCAGTAACTACGACTCTAAATATAATTATTAGTTTCATCTGAAGCTTTTTATATTGAAATATGCTTTCTTCACATCAGATCATACTTGATGTGTGTATGTGTATGTATATCCAATCTTCTCCTACTATACTGGCACATTGTTCAATAGAAAATATAGGCTCAATATTTAACTTCATTAAAGATAGTGACATAAAATACACATTATACATTCTCACTAAATAGAATTAATCAGACTGACAAAGGCCACACTGCCCAGTACTCGTTATTTTTAATACTTTGTATATTGTCTATTATTTCTAATCCTTAAGAAATAAATAAAAATCTATATTCTGTTTAGGATTCTTCCTATTAATTCAAATTCTATGAGATAAGTAGGCTTCTGGACCTGGTCTTGGTATTAATGTATTTTTCTTCTTCTTCTTATATCATATAGATCATCACCATTGTTATGGTTCAAGTCCCCAATCTGGTTTAATGATAGACTTCGCATATTACGGAACTCAAATGTCAAAAATTATCGAAGTCAATCTTCAGCTAAAGTGGCTGATTGAAAGTACTAAATTATTTGACCTCGAAGGACATTTGTTCAGTTGCGCTGGTGCCGTTCCATTTATCACGAATCCGACTCCAATCCAAAAAGTAAAAACTCTAATTTTATATCCTTTTTTGAATGTTTGCTGTTTGCTAGTGTTAGTGCTCCCAATATTTTTGTACCATGCCCTCCTAAAATTTTTTCCCCTACGTAAATTGAATTAATCTCTGAATAAACTTAAATCATAGGTTTTACGAAGAAATCACTAGGAAATTGTTGAGGAAACTCAGTTTCAAAACATATAATGGAGAACTGAAATCAAGTACGAAATAATTTTAATGAACGACTTTTCAATATTATTTTAATTATTAGTAATTATTTATAACTAAATTTATTGAGATCCTTGCGATTAATTCTTAAATTAACTTCAGTCTAAATTCTTCCCGTGGTTTTATATCCAGCCGATTTCATTTTTAGCACCAAATCATTTATTGTACTGAATCCGCCGTTACGGTTACTGGAGACCGTTACTTGGCCATGTTGAGAGACTTTTTCTATCCAGAATTACGCCGAATGAGAATTGCTTTCAACTCAGTGTGGTTTCAGCAAGATGGTGCAACTCCTCACATAGCCCGGCCTGTTATGACAGAATTGCGACAAAAATTTCCCAATAAGCTGATATCCAGAAACTCCACATTCTGTTGGCCCCCCAGGTCGCCGGACCTTACTGCACCTGACTTTTTCTTGTGGGGTTATTGCAAACAGGAAGTTTACAAAGCAAAACCAACAAATTTGAACGAACTAAAGCAATCCATTCGAGAAACAATTGCGGCTATTCCTGTCTCAACTCTCCAAGCAGTAATGAATAACTTTTTGATAAGATGCCGCACATGCATCAACGAGCAGGGGGGGGGGGGGGGGGCATTTAAATTCCATTATTTTTAAAACTAATTAAGCTATATTTAATAAAATCGAATGAGCTTTAACATTAATATACGAAAAATTAATTCCATACACTGAAAAAAAAGTTATTTGAGTTTCTTAATGTAGCAATATTCATCAGCCACCCTTTATATATATATATATTTATATATTTTTTTTGCTTATTATATATTTGTATCTTCTACATATAAATATATTATTATATATTTGTATCTTCTATTGATATAAAGGATTTTAGCTAAAGTAATTAAAGTAACAATATAAAACAACGACTATCATGCATAGTTCCGAAGAAATTCTCCTTCCAACTGTCCACCATCCAATTTCTCCTTTAATAATTAAATTACCCCCACGAAGGGCGGGTTGTGAAACACTGGTATATTGGCATACTACATAACATGTATATTCTCGACATGGCTGATTTCTTCTTATATTTATTTACCGAACTCTCCGTACTAAATCAAGGTATTGCCTTCTCCAACTTGTAAAGCATCCGCTACAAGTTATCTTCCAATTCAGCTATGAAAACAGCAGCCAACGAGTTAAAATAGGTAAAGAGCGAGCTCCGCATTCTTTCTAATTACACTCTGCAATCTTGTACGTTTCCCATCTGAGATTATCGAAACTTTTTAAGATTTTGCTTTTCAGAAATTGGTACCAAAAATGATGAAACAGACTTATTGTTACTTTACAAAAGGTGATATACTCGTATGTAACCATGGATTTAAGAACTGCTAAGAAGATAGTTATATAATTGATACAGGGAATTTTTTCTGTCTGTCTATAAAAGTGTATGTGACTTATTGCTGGTAAGTCTACTTGTCCCACGAGGAATACACAACTTGCGAAATCTGTGTTTTAATTATAATTTATTATTAACTGTTATATAAATTAGTCGGTTAAAATTTCTTGTGCTATTTAGTTGCTACCTCGGCAGGCATTTTAATTTTTACTCTCTACTTTTAAGGCACAGGTTACAAAAGCTATGAAAATCGTTGCTTGGAAGCCATGCATCAATCAGAATAATACAAAAATGTTTCTCTCTAAATATTTCCACTACAATCGATCCGGTGGTTAAAGATTTATCGATCGATCTCTACCTTCTGCTTCAAATTTATGGGTAGGTCGTTATAGATCAGAGCCGGCACACGCGCTGTGAGACACAAAAATAACAAATTTAGAATATTATATAACACAAGTAAATATTTCCCTGCTTACTGTTGCATCTGTAGACCAAATCGGACCAAATGATCATCTCCTGCGAGAAGCAAAAAACACCCAGATTGCCACCTTTCAACTTCGAGTCATAAACGTTGTTAGAATCTATTATTAGCTTTTCACCCTCGTACATTCTGCAATCGAAATTGTTACATAAAATAAAATTCCAAGAAACTATGATCACGTGCGAACCTTAATCGAATGAGGCCAATTGCTGGCCGATGCACTAGCCTCCAACGATAAGACGTCTTCTCTTTCCAACCAATATTTTGAGGATCCTTCCATAAAAGTTTCACCTGATCCTGCGTATCACCGGAATGCCATAAACTGTTTCGAAGCATCGAACCTGGACCAGTGGCACTGTCCACCAATTTTATTTGTACTCCGGGATCGGAAGATGCACGGAATGGTGTCGAATGCCAATACGTCTGTGTGCCCTTCTTCCACATCACCACATAGAACTTCCGGTTACTTTGATAGCTGAAGATGAAGCCCACGTAATCGTCATCGGTGTCGTCGTTTATATAGAATGTGCCCTCAAAGTCGACACCACCGAAAGTATCGTGACCCACAACCAACCCGGGGTCACTATTGAGCGTTTGAACAATCTCGGAGCCATTGGAGCGCACCTCCCAGTTAGGATCCAGTTGCGCGTCACCTTCTGGGTCGAGTATAACTGAACGTATGGCGCGGAAATCGGTGCTGTGTATCATGGAATTGTTGGGGCAGTTATCGATGTAGTTGGACGTGCCATCTACATCCTCGTCAAGTTCACAGACATCACCTTTACCATTATCTGAAACAAGCGATTGTGTTAAAATTGGCAATTGGCTTCCGATTTTGGAATGTAGTTACGGTTTAAGTCCATCTGATCTGCATTCTTGGCTAATGGACAATTGTCCCTATGATTCGATACACCGTCTCCATCGATATCGTCGTCACAAACATCTCCTCTGTAGCGAAAAAATAAATGTTTTTTTTTAAACAATACTAAAAATAAGTGCTCAATGCTTTGCGAGAACCATAGTTAAGGGTAAAAAAAGAACAACAGTTGATATCACAAAATTTTAGTTGTATTGCAAACTATTTCCAAACCGTCCTAATTGGACTACAAGAAGTGACATTATAGATATGATCACCCTATTACTTGTTAAGAATTGGTTAGCAATTTAGATGGAATCGCAGTAATAATGCCAGATATCTTGTAATAAACTACGCTATTGATTAAGTTTTCAATACAATGAGGACACTCTGGAATATGGTGTGCCTCTTTTAATAAATGAGAGAACTCTAAGGAACTCGAAATTGTTCAAAATGCGGAACAACTCACATTCAGGGACATAATTACAGACTATCTCTCAAAATATACTTCAAATAAATTTAGTCGCCTTACTTTCCATCGCCGTCTGTGTCCAATTGATCAGAGTTGCTGACCATAGCGCAATTATCCTCACTGTCTTGAATACCATCACCATCGCCATCAATATCGCTGTCACATGCGTCTCCAACCAGATCATTGTCACGATCTTCTTGAGCTGGATTTGGGATCGAGGGACAATTGTCGCAAACATCTCCAATGCCATCATTATCCACGTCAGACTGATTTGGATTTCGCACCGTTGGACAGTTATCATATATGTTGACAATAGTGTCGTTATCGATATCTTCATCACAATCGTTTCCAGTCCCGTCACGGTCCGTGTCAAGTTGCTTGCGATTCGGCAAAAAGGGGCAATTGTCGCAAGCATCGCCAACACCATCGTGGTCAGAGTCCATCTGGTCGATGTTGTAAACGAATGGGCAATTATCTTTGTCGTTCTTCTCCAAATCGCCATCGGCATCATCATCACAAGCATCACCAATGCCGTCATTATCAGCATCCTCCTGTCCAGAATTTGGCAAGTCAGGGCAATTATCACGGCGGCAGCGAAAATCATGGCAGTTGAGTCTCTCATCGGCCCAACCATCCAAATCGCGGTCGCGCCCACAAATAAACCCATTGCCAGCCCAGCCAACGCTGCACTTGCAAGTATAAGTATACTTCAGGCTGTCCATTAGATGGCAGTTAGCGTTGCGATCGCATATAGTGCCATCAGGACACATGTCCGAAACTGGGAAGCAGCCATAAGTCCCATTGGCCACGAATCCCTCGCGACATTTACATTGGTATGATCCCTGGAAAAAGTGAGGAAAAGTTCTAAATTTACATAAGTTCACAACACCCACAAGCGTGGTCTTACAATTGTGTTTACGCAAATTGAACTGTCCTGGCATCGCGACAATCCAGTTGAGCATTCGTCTATGTCGTGACAGGTTTGCTTCTGGAAAGACGGTGGCAAATAATCCGCATAGTAACCTGTAAATCACATAAGTACATCACAGCATTATTACCACAGAACTTGTGTCCAATTGGACTTACCAAGCGCATGAGTGCCATCAAAGCCTAATGGGCAGGGTTCGCATCTGAAGCCCGGATTCAGATTGATGCAGTTGGCTTTTGCATCGCAGGGTTTGTACAGGTCACATTCGTCGATGTCATGACAACCGCTGCCGTTTGCATGCAATCCACGGGCACAGGATATGCATTGGAAATATGGTGGAAATGCTAATTGAACACACTCGACTCCTGCAATGAGAATGGGATAAGAGTGAAAAAATTTTACTGAGTAGTAAATATATTCCAATACACAGTGAAATTATATCCTCATATAGAAATTGTGTCAGAAAATGCTTCATAATAAATGGGAACAACCATCATCAGAGTGATATCACTTTAGCACACATTTGCTGCCTATGGAGAAAATTAGCGTGCCCAAGAATACAATGAAATAGCAGAGGATGTACGCGTTGGAGCAAATATATTTAGGGCTTTCGTCATATATACACAATTTATTTAATTTAAACAGTTCCAAATTTCTGAAATGAATTCAAAATCCACAATTCACCAATATAGGTAAAAATGCAATATTGGTTATACTCCTATAGACATATAAATAGCGAGTATCTTGTTCTGGACAAATGCAGGTGGTGCGTTGATAAAAAAATATGCAAATAATTTGAAAAATATACAGTTTGAAAATTCCAATTGCTAAAAATTAGTACACAAAAACAATAACTGTGAGTGACTGAGGGACGAAACCGAGTTGATCAGTTCATATAGTAAGAATCTCCCATTTTGGCTATTACTCAATTCATATTGTGATACATTTATTACTATATATTACATTACTTTCCAATTCAAATTATCACATTCTACTATGTTACGTTATATTTAAATTTAAAGTATGTCTAGAACATTCATTATGCATTACTGCTATTAGCTCTCTCCATAATGGTTTATGGCATAAGGGCTTTCTGTCATAATAGGAGTCCTAAATGATAATGGCATCTCATTTGCACTAATGGACAACCTCCTCGTATAAGTTAACGTAACATATGCAAAAACTTCAATATAAATTAATATGCAAGCCACTCAGTGCAATTGCACTTCATATTGCACCAGCGGTCACACGGTCTACCTGTGGTGGCATAATTGCACGCGCGGATCGGATGACACAATTATGCTAACGTAGCGTCTGGAGCAGTTCCGCCGGTGGGAACCGAAGCAACTGGAAGGAACACACGCAGCGGCAGCATGAACATCCCAAGGCAGCGAGGCTTATATTATTTTCAACTTAAGTTAGTTCTAATTTGAAGTTATCTAAATAAAGACGTGCCAAGAGCACAATAAAAAATAAAAAATATTTTTTTATTTTAAATCGACATAAAATAATTTAACTTATATTCGGGAATATTCTGGAAAGCAAAGCGTTACTATGAAAAGGGCAATATACAGCAACAGCAACTCCCCAATTGAAATCAAATGTAATAATAAGTGATATAGAAGTCAACTAATTAAACTGTTGATTAAGTGAATAGCAGCTAATTTAAAGTACTTTCATTAAAGCTAAATAACAAAAAATAAAAGGTTTACATTACTTGCCACAATCCAGTGATCGAATTAGCAAATAAACTTATTTAAGTCACAATATATTCATTAACAATATTTTGCAATTTAATGAATCAAAAGACAAATTCCAACGTTACAACATTTATGCTAGTTTACCTGATGGGCAAGGTTTATCCAAGCAAGGATTTCGTCTTGTGCACGAACGTCCATCACCTTCATACCCCTTGGGACAAGGGTCACAATGGGCTCCATTTAGAGTGTCGTGACATTGAACACCTCTGCAAAGAAAAATAATATTAATGGAACACAAATCTATTCAAAGAAAGCACTGCTTCATGAGTAACGAAATATTCACACCCTCAATGCATGGGAAGAAGCCAAAGCCTGTTGCGTTTAGTGAAAATTAAACACGTGTATGGAAAATAAATTAAACTGTCGTACAAAAAGATAGCAAAAGAAATGTTGGTACGTAAATGGAAGACATTCTTGTTGGCTGCAGTAATACTCACATTAAAAGTAAAATATCGGCATGCACAGACTGGTGATGGTGCAAGTGGGTGGATTGCCACATTCAGCATGCAAAGATTATAAAACCTTGATTGAAAGCTGATGATGCATACTGACAAAGGAGCAGAAAAATCAGTAAAGACAGCGTAAATGCACTGTTAACATTTATAAATCGTGATTGAAAGTTATATTAGCGACCTAAAATATAAAATAATAATTGGCCTACGTCTGAATAAGTGTATCCCACACTCAATATGATCTATCTAAAGTTGTTGGAGGACGTTTGTGAAGAAGTCAACTCACAAACGGGGCGCTGTGATTGCGTATTATTTCCAATAAGAACTCAATGTACTGCAACAGATAAACACATTATAAGGAAGCATCTTTATAACTAGAGTAGTCAGTAAATTAACAAGACAGTAACTGCATATCCATATTACAAACGTGAATACTTTTAATGCAAACGATAATGACATTCTCCAAAAATAACACTTAATAGCTGAACAAACCATTTTGCTGTCATTGTATTTCGCATTTATTTACAATAACATGGAATATAAATTTGTATTTCTGTACCAATTCCAGAAATGAATCTCCGCACCAGAGCAGTTGCCATTGAACACACTGTAAAATTTTCACAGTGAAAAGGACCAAATCTTTAAAAACACTAATTATAAACTATTTCATACTTTCTTCAATACGTTTCAAATCATTTAAACTAAATCTATACTTTTCAAGGATGTACATTTACAGCTGATTCCTGTATCCTTGATGTGCAAGTGTTATCGATAATCGATTATTCGATTAGAAAGAACCCAGTTTTCAGAGTTGCACTTGCACATCAATCTTAACTTAATTTTCGTAACTAAATTTAATGTTACCAGCACAGTGTAAATGCATAATAACAATGTACCATGGCACCTTGTGAATCACCATGTTTAAGGGGACCTTAGACGGTCAATCATTTGACGTCAATCATGTAGATGGATTATTGAAATATGAGTGCACCCGTCACATGGAAATCGATTGATGGAAAATAAAACCATTTTGATTTTGCTTGACGCGATCTCCGTACAGTTATCATGCTAGCAAACACGAATGAATATCATTTCTCATACTTTCGCCGAAACGGAAACATGATAAAAGACATTGATATTCAATAATTTGTCCCATTTTTAAGCAATTTTTTCATCCAAATACGTTTATCCTAATTTTTTTGTCTTTTTGGACTACTAATGCCACAGCAATATATGCAACACAATCATTCGTATCGCTCATGATAAGTATATCCACCGCAACAACGTAAAGCAAACTAAAATTTGAGGGCAATCAATTGAAGAGCGTAAGGGCAAACGTGAAATACACATACATACAAGAAGTTTCCCTTTAATCGATTGACCGTCTAGGCAAACTAAAATTTGACACTAATTGATTGCAGTGTGTAAAAATGATGGTGTCAAATGATTGACAGTCTAAGGTCCGCATTACACGACACATTCGTCATTTAATTTGGACAGTTGTGGTTTGTGATTGAATTTGTGAACTTGCAAAATTTGATGGCATATTTTGGTGGTTTATTTTGATGATGGACAAAAAATCTAAGCAAAAATGAAAAATGTAAAACAATTAAAGGAAAATATGTTTTATTTATGCTTTCTTTTGTCCAGCAGCAAGAAAGAGTGCAAACAAATAGGACCAGGCGAGTGACTGCTTTTCCAAAGGGCGAATTACTTAATTCGGTACATAATTCAACCGCGAAATACGAATGAGAGGCAAATTACATAATTCAAGGTGTCGTGGGAACATGCTATAAGCAAACTTTTTAAATATAGGTTCCCTTGTGAATTCTCATTCACTTTAGGTTACATGTATTATGAGCGGCCATTAATTGCACTTTCCTTTTGTTTTCACAATTCAAAAAGAATAAATTAATTGATCCATACACTTTAGGGCATTACCCAGAGCCTAGCAGTTTTTTTTAATTCCAGATCCCTTATGAACTGTCATTCGCCTTTAGTTATGTGGTACTTCGATCAGTTGCTTATTGAATTTTTCATTGCATTTGACAATCAGAAGGGTCAACTACCTTATAGTTAATACACTTTATAGATACACTATGGTCTTCATTAATCAGATACGAGTTTATCTCATGAACCGATGTTTACATGGCAGCTCAATCTGTGATGTTATATTAAGGTTTCCTATGCAGGTTGTCGGTAATGTAGCCATTCTACATTTTTGTCGCACATACTATAATTGACACTGGATCTAGTGTTTCTCAAAATAGTGAAAACCCAGTAAAAAAAAAGGTGAAGTCGTGTTAGACCGACTTCAAGGTACCGACTAAGTTAACCATGCCGATGTACTTTACCACAACATTATATTCAAATATCATCAAGTGGCAGGAGCGCACCCGGGAGGGAAAAATATACTAGTTTTAAATTTAGCCCCGAAATTTCCTTATATGAGAATTGGGAGTATCCTTTGATCAACCCATTTCGACATTTCTTCCATAAATCAGTTATAGATCTTAAGTTATGAACATGTGTCAATAATGAGCTTGGCAGTAAATATATACCGCCCACATTTTGCATATTGTCTAGTAGGGTCTACATCTACACAGAAATTGTTGCATTACACCATCAATGATTTAATTTGTAATAAATACTTTATTTTATATTATCTTCGACCTCTTCTCTTGGTGCTGATAACAGTGCCATCTGGCGGTGATAGCATTGAGATTAATGGTGTAGCCCAAATATTTAAAAGATCATTTGCATCTTGTCCCTAAAAATATGCTACCAAAGTAGTTTATAAATAACCAAACAAATATTCACAGAACCGTTTTCTATATCAAAAAATTTGTGCACGCAAGAAAATCTCCTGATTTAGTAAAATCGAAAGGTTACCATTTTTTCCGGAAATATGTTGTGACAAACGAACAATTTTATTTAGTTAAGTGCAGATTTAAATTAAAAAAAATTCAAAACTACTAAAAGAAGCTGATTCAGTTTTCTCATACGAGGTATGATCATATCTTATGATGATATTCCTGCTCATTATCTAGGATAATGTACCTACTGAAGAGCACGGCTATACAAACTAAACGCCAATGACATTGTCAATTTATGCGTATGTATAAGTGGGCAGCATTCATTCACAAATTTTATTTTATGTGATTTTTCTAATAAAGGAGTCGAATCATGACACTCCTAATCGAGAAACTCGTCACGTTAAAATCGTTGTATTATGGATGATTTATTTATAGCATCATTTCAGATGACAATTTATTCGATAAGATCACGAGAATCGCGATTCGATTTTATTCTTGCATGCTGTATTCTTTTCTTGAAGTACATTATTTTATTTATTTATTAGTTTTTGTATTTCCTTATTTACTTATATTGAATGTAGCATTTTCTAAAAGAAACTAAATAAATAGAAGCCAAAGCAAATTAAAAGCCGTTTAAGCCATCCTGCCGAAACCTTTTAAATTTTCAATTGAAACCAAGTGGAAGCTTAAAGTTATTTTAACTCGAGAGTATGGGCTTGAATGGCCCTGATTTAAGGATTAGTGGAAAATATAAAAGTCTCCGGCATTTCAATTTATGAGCAGTGTATCGTTTGTCAAGCGAAATCCGAAACTTGTCACAGTTAAGGAGCGCTGAAGCTTGAG
Source organism: Clusia tigrina (assembly GCA_920105625.2). Taxonomy (NCBI): domain Eukaryota; kingdom Metazoa; phylum Arthropoda; class Insecta; order Diptera; family Clusiidae; genus Clusia; species Clusia tigrina. Next base: position 32,634,880 of record OV050031.1, on the reverse strand, counting down.
ACCATGTAGGGATTTCAAATTATACTTTCATGCTTCATTCAAAGTAACTAAAAAGTTTTAGCAGAAAGTTTGTATTTCAAATAAGGCAATAGAAGATTTCAGTTCTTCAGTTGAATATCATTTCAAGGTATCTTACAATTTTAAACTTCAAGGGACTTATACGGATGGGTACATAAAAGTCAGCAATATACTTTTTTGGATTATTATGTTTAGAAAACCATTTTAGAAATTAATATTTATTTTAATGGTATTTGCTTCCCTAAATGTATTCTTTTGTCCAAGTTTTCAAACTTGTTCAGCGCACCAAACTAAAAAAAGATCATAATAAACATATGCATACAAATTTATACTATTAATTCATCTAATTTTAGCTCTTGTCTCTTCGGTACAAGACAAACAATTTTAAAAGCTTTATCCCCTTTATATCTATACTTGATTAAGTGTTGTTCACATTATCAACATGCGGCTAACAGAAAATAAAGTGTTGACATTACATAGTAGACTATTATACTTTATGTGTAGATCCGTTTTTTTTTATACTTTTATGTGTAGATCCGTATATACAGCGACAAAATCACTATTTCACTATTCATGAGTAAACTGGTAAAATGTCACTTTCAAATTATTTATCGAACTTTCTAATGTGGTGCTCAAATACGATATATATCATATATGGGGAAAACTCCTCATAGAGACGAGGACATTTTTAAAAGCAGAATATGACTGTAAACTGGGCAACGTAAAGCAACAGCCGAAATGTAATGAACCAGCCACAGTGTTAAGAAGTGTAACTTGTAAACTGTGAATCTAATTAATTGTTGTTTACGATCCAACTTTGTCACCTATGTAATTAATTTGTTGCTGTATGGATTTCTGTTAATTCGACTACTTTTATTAAAGATTAATAATAAAAAATAGTATTACACTTGATACAATCCAGTGAATCGAATTCAAAACTAATTTTTGTAACAATATATCAATGTATATTCGAAGCTGTTGTGATGTGTTAATGAAGTTAGAATAGAAAAACTTCTGGGATTTTACACCCAGTTAAGAATTTTGGTGATATGTCTGAGTCCCTCAATAACACCGAATGTAACCTAATACCGCGATTTATTGGAACTGTTGCCAGATGATAATTAAGGATAATGACGATAAGATAAGAGTCTTTTAAAACATATGCCTATTAAGTGAATTGTTTTCAACTACAATCTGGGTTTGTTGGCTAGTAATAATGATCAGGTTTCATCTTGAGAGACCTTTTAGCAAGCTCTTAACTAGAGTTGATGACAGGAACGGCGTAGGTGGGTACACCATAAATATCAAGACCAAGTAAATAAGTCCGAGATGCATTCCGAAAAAAACAATGCACATAAGTATAAATAATAAATAATTTCGTTCTGGCTCGTTGCGTTGCAAGCAACTGGAGTTACCGAAAATGAGTGCTTAGAGATTAGGGCCACTGGCACCAAACAAAACATAATTCAGCATTTGTAATTCGCTTATGGAGGATGTATGTATGTATGCACTGAAGGCCGAAGAAGTTGGTTTCATTTGATTCCCACTGCAAAGAAACAGAAGAGCTGTGAAGGCAAACACAGCGCCGCATTTGTACCAACGATTACTGCGTTACGGGAGAAGCGAAACTCCTACGCATGCTCGTTGCTGGCAATTACGCTGGCAGGCGATGCTTGCGCTTGCGCCGGTTCGGGCGAGGTGCATTACCAGTTCACTGAAGCACGCAGCCAACTGCCGCAACAGTTAAGCCATGCACTTAGCACTTTTCGCTAATGGCCCAAACTTCAACCCACCCGCTTTCGCCTTTCAACCTAGCCGCTGGTTAGGCTGGCAAACGTATTTGTATTGACTCTCCTAACAAATGGATTTTTGAGAGACTAGAATAGATGCTATCACGAACGGGAGAGTTCATTTTTCACATGCTTGTGTGTGGCTTTGAAACACTTCCTCCCACAGCATTTTCATTACACCTACGTGCAAACTAGATGGGAAAATTTAAATAAACAAAATTATTCCGTAAGTAATATTTAAGAATCTTTATTCAGCACATACGGAAGTGTTATAGAGTAAGTGGCGGAATCAAATGGCTGGTTCGTGTTCAAACCCCTCGTCTAAATTTATGTATTTCATCTATAAAGAAGGGTACAAAATTGGTCCTAATGCTTAAATATAAGGAATAACATCCTTGGATTATACTCATATCTGCAAATTATCCTTGTTATCGTTTAGCATTTTATACAATTTATTTGTGTGCTTGGAAATGGCAACTTGGACCGATTGTGCATCATGTTTGTGCCGAGATAATCCTAACAATGCCAATTATGACCATTTACTAAGCCTCTCGCATAGAAATATAGTTGCATGTATACACACATTGCACGACAACAATATAAGAGATATCACCCATAACTTACAAGTTGTAAGAATACGATTGGTCCTTGAAGCGATACCTTCGGACTTGGAATTTTCTACTTGCACGGTGCATGTGGTGGGATAGTTTTAAAAGTAGATTACTTAAATTCTGGAACTTTAATTTAATTAAAAAGTTTAGCATAAACAGTTAACTCGAGAGTCGGATAGTTCTGGGGTAATAACTTCACTGGTGGTGTAAGAATATAAAACATATACTCCGATAAAGGTCTCTGAAAGGTCTTAGAAAACATTTGAATGACGACTATTAAATATAATAGAAGATGTTGGACAATAGTTTTTCCTCTGTCTGTGCAAGCATGTGAGAGACTGCGATCATTATTTCATTTTAGGTCTGATCAGTTTAGGACTGAAGTTATATTTACACTTACGCTTGCCGATATCAGTGTCTCATTTCATCTATCTGTAAAGCGATTATATTAAAAACTTGTAGGACCTGAAGCAATGATATAAACAATGGGGCCGCGGTTTGTACTGCAATGAAATAATTGAAGTATTGAAATCACACACGTAAAGATTGCTGGAAGACCAGAATGGGAAACACAATGAATTGGCACAAGGCATATTACAGGAGAAGTGATTATGATAAAACCATATCACTGATGGGCGAACTGCTTAGATTCAGGCATTGAAACAATACACGTATTTATTAGAGTGCGTTGTAAGTCGCTTACGAAGATTAGGCAAAGTCCACGGTGATGCAAATTTTATTCTTCAATCTGTCTGCATCAAACTATGCAGCGCTTTACTGCAAACAAAACTGTTTTAGCCACGAAACTCTCCCTATTTTGAAAGTACAGAGATCGAATTTTTCGTTCTCTGAAGTTGATTCACCATTAAAAGTGATGGTGCTAAGGCTAAAGCCTGATTTGGCATATAGGGTATGCTAATATAATTTGTCCTCTCAGTTAGCGTATTCAAAGCAACGGACCAAAAACTTAAGGTGCGACGTTTCTGACAGTTTGAACAAAGTTGTTGGGTGTAACAAGATGTACCAGTATTAATACTCAAAACACAGAGAACCATTGCCTTACTAACCACGGCCTAAAGACTTCAGTGTGGTCTGCGTCTGGCAGAACCTCCCGTCTAAATTAGAATTCGTACACTAAATGATAAGTGTCTGCGCTGCTGTCACATTTAAAAGAAAACAAAATGCGTGAAATGTGAAACCATTGTTAAGACATCCACTTAGGGGCCATCAATTAAGAGAACCTTCCCAGATAGGGACGGCTGCGAGCTTCAGCTTCGAACAATGAAACACATAAATTTGTGTAAATTATATCAAAAGGAAGAACTGCATAATGAAAAGACTCTATCAGATGCTCCACAATGCTGTGTGGTAGGTGGTGTGGCACACTGGCACAAGGTGCGCCCGCGTCACTGTCAGTGCCAGTGCCAGTGCCTGTGCCCATGACAGCGACATTCGATTTGCATATGAGTGAAATGGAAAATGTTGTCAGCGATATGTTATACCAACATTGTCGTTAATGTCATCTTTCATTATCGATGAAATGTGGCCCGGCAAAGGGTACACGTCGGACGCGTGCTCGCAGCACATAACGCACAAGCGTCGGGGCATGTGAACTGCGCGGAGGCTGTAAATTATCAGCCACAACAACAACAGCTGCAGCAGCAAATGGAAATAAATTACCCAGTTGACATAACTTTAATTTAAACTCCACGAAATTCCATTTGAGTAAAAGAATGTTGGCATCCAAAAATGGCCGGAAACAAAGGCGCCCTCATACAGTGGGACGAGCACCTTATCAGGGCACTTTTGATTAAATGGAACTGCGGCTGCTGCTGCTGCACATGCGGCACAATCGGGCAATTCAACACATTTCATTAAATGTGTGGCGTGTTCGTTGTACCTGAAGATGAGTTCGGCAATCGCCGCTATTAAAAGCTCATAAAAAGGTGTAGCGATATGCGGCGAATCCTGTTTAAGTGTCTTGGAATTCTTTGGAAGTGTAACTTCTTCCATTCGGAATTGTAATAAAGAAGAAGATGGAGAGCGACCCTTAGATACGAACCGATGGAGAGCAGAACACTATCAATCGGCATCTCTCTGTGAACCCTTAAATTGGCGATAAAATATAATATCTGAGGCAGAGCCAGAGATGCCTACGAGTATTTAGAGGTAGAGGCACTTACATGTAGCACGGGCGGTCGGCACAGCTAATGCCGAGCTTACAGATTTTGCCATCGCCGACCATGCCAATGGGACAGCGGCCACACCTCGGTCCCGTCGTAGAATCGCGACAGTCAACACCTGCGGATGAGTCAAAATATGAAAACATTAAAAGCAATGTCACCACTGACAGCTGTGCGACTGTAAGCAGCGCTTGCAAATTGCAACCGGTGCCCTGCAGAGGATCAGACAACTTGCAACATTTTTATAAAAATAATTTTTTTTCGTACTGCACTAAGTCACACACGCAACTTGCACACGCCCATCCACAGGCACCAGCTACCTACTCATACTTGCAAACTTACCAGGATAGCAGGGATTCAAGATGCGGCACGTTGGCTCGCGTATCTCGTTGTTGGTTTCTTTGCAGCCGGCACAGTTTTCGAGCAGCATGCGCAAATATGCAATCTCCTGCCGCTGGTGGGCGATGTCTTCACGCAGCAGCTTCACCAGCGCCATTAAATCACTGAGCGACTTTGCGAGGGCGTCTGTAATATAAAAAGCGACAATAACATTAAAAACAAAATAAGAAAAGTGTACAACATGCACTAATGTGCGCAATGAGCAGCTCTTGAAGTGGAAACTCAATTGAAGCAGCAACTATCGCCCAACTGCTGCAGTGCAATTATGACGCAGCTCATGTTTGTGACGCTTTGGTCCGATTTGCACGTTGATTGTCGGCGGCGCATGCATTGCCGCATGTGGGAAGTACGCCCAAGTCATACCTGACAAGATGAAGAGGCCTTGCGCACCGTTTGCAACCCAAGATTCCAGGTGCCGCAAGCTGTGTGCACAGTAGTGCTGTCAACTATTGTAAATTTTGCGGTATCGTTAGTGAGTAACGATATCCTGCAATATGGAAACAAAGGCCAAACCTCATAGAAAGTCTGGATAATCTGCCTGTCTTGTAGGTTTTGTAATAATAAAGTTTTTCTATGCGTTTGCATAAAGAAGTGAAATGTGACCAGTAAATGCCCCGATCCCTTGTTCATGCAAAATACTGAACTCTGTATGCGTCATTCGAAATTTTGGTGTGCGAACTTTCATAGGAGGCCATGAATTCAACTTCAAATGATCGATTGTTGCTCTTATGTGACTTGACAACTGACGAATTCAGAGGGCAAATCATTCATCGATCACTTACTCGTCACGGACACAGCTTTTGTGATTAAAAAGAGATTCTTCAAAAAAGTCACAGTCCAAAAGAGATTTTTAAGCGATGAGTTATTTGTTCATGGACCCGATGATTCGAGCCCAGATGTCATCATTTAGAACAATAACGAACCCTTGACACAATGGTACTCGTTACTTAGAGAGTAACGACTAACGAATAATTCCATTTTTTACATCTCTAGTGCACACGCCACCTCAACTTAATGCTATGTGACAAACATTGTTCAAACACCAAAAACGACAACAATTACAACAACAATATGCAGTGCGCCACCAGCTTGCAACGACATCTGAAGCTGTACGGGTAATAGCCCGCCATGAATCAAATGAGTTATCTGGTTTTGCTGGCCATGCACCACCTACCTTCGCAATCGCCATGCATCACGGGTATGTCACCGCGTCGCTCGAAGTCCAGGGAAAGTTCTTTTTGGCGGTAGTGTTCATTGCTGGTCGAGTCATGGGAACTGAACCAGTTGCGCACATCGCGTTTCTTAGTCTTTTCTGCAATTGAAATGAAAGATTTACCATGAGGACGCACACCTTTCTCCACTCATCCAAAGAGTCAACTCACCCCGTTCAGAAATTTTATTCTTCAACATGCGACGGTTGCCACGTCGATGCAATCCCTTCTCACAATTGGCACGCTGCAAGGCGCTCTCCACATTGCCATCAAAGTGCAGCGGATACTTGCGCTCACGGAACTGCAAGTAAATGGTGGGAGTTAAGGATATGGTGTAGCTATATGTGGGTACGCTTTGCTTACCAACTTAATGATCGCATCATCCATTTGGGTGTACAGCTTCGATATGTTCAGCTGGATGTCATGGCTCGAGCTCTCCTTGCACTCCACCAGCAGAGTGATCCGGTTTTTGTGGAAGTACAGCGCCAAAGAGCGTATGGTGCTCGTCTCATTGATGTTTGGCAGCTCAAAGTGTATGGATTCAGTGACACCACTGGCGCTGATATCCAGTGTGACGCGTTGCTGCTTCCTATCCAGGAAGAAGGACATTTTGTGCTTTATTGTGGGGAAATCGATCATGAACAGCGCTTCAATCGAGATGTGCAACTTGCGGCGAGGGCTAATATGTAAAGTGGACAGAGTGCGCATATATAAAAGAGCTTTTGGCAGCCGAAGAAGTATATTTTTACCGTATATGGCGCATTGATATCACACAATCTCCCTTCTTGACGTATCCCTCTAGTTCAGCGGAGGCCACTGCAAGAAAGAGTTACAAGTATAATGTTTATTAATAGGTGTGTAATAAATTGAACCATTGACAAGACGATCAATTTGAGGGAGAGGAAAATTAAAATATTTTTCTTGGTTCTTCTGCCGAAACTGTAACCTGAAAGATACTTTCTACATTGGTTCCTTTTAAGGTAAGAGATACCAATTTTCCTTGTGAAGCTAAGAATACTCTCTGAAGTGGCACTGCTTAATTTTGCAGGAATAACGCACACTTTTGGAAATAATGGGCGACAGATTGGGGGCCCTGCGCTTTAAAAGAACTTCATCGAAATGGAATGAATTTATTGTAAATAGATGGAAAAAGCTCTGTTGTCCACACCAATCACAAACAATTATTGCGTGATTGAAAGATATTAACAAAACCGGTTTCGTACTTCTTACGAAGTCACTGCTTATGTTTAAATCATATAGGGATATAAATATCAATTTCTCTCTATCAGTGTGTGAAGATCCCCCTGTTTCCAGAAGTTTAGGGGAATGTAATATTTAGTGGCAATTGCTGTGAAATTTCAGACTGAGTGTGGACGGTATGAAACAAGAAAACCGGAATTGCAGAGCTTTTGCACACACGCGCTTTAAAGCAGAGTTCTATTCTACTGATCTGTTAAATCCCTGATAATGTATGAGAATGCCCCGCACCTCGAAACAATGCGATGGAACTGAAGTCGTGGACAACTTAACAAACCTGATGAAAACGAAAATTTTAAAAACTTTAAAGTGTTTTATTCAACCGGACTGTTTCTCTGAATTTGACACAATATGCAAATTGTCCCTTTGGCTTGGAAGGTAAGGTATTTTAAGCAGAGTCGGCACTCCCTCTCTCTAGACAGGTGACTTTTATGCATCCGGTATACGAATAAGAGACACCTTGTCACTGAAATAGAATGAATTGCTTCGAATGTAGACATACCTGGATCCAGTGACAGTGACGCAACATCTCCAATCATCAGCAGAGAGGCCGCTACAACAAACACTTGCAGCCAATTCATTGTCAAGCTTTATTTTTTCCGCTACGTCCGCTGTTTTTGTTGCCGGCAGCGGCAAACAAAAATATTTTATTTTCTTCGTTCGTCCGCTGCAAATAAAGAGCACAAAAACACAAAAAAAAACGAAAATGGAAAATGGTGTAGCCATTAAAATTAAGATAAAAAAATAATAAAAAATTATTCAAAAATAGACCAATAAAAAAAATTAATTTTATGTTAAAAATAAATCGATAAAAAACAAAGCAAAGGTGTTGAAAGATGCTTCTGGCTGCAGAAGCGTCTTGAATTATGTGTGTGGCGGGACTGTGGCTAATTATGAGGCGGCGCAAGTGGCAACGATGCAAAACGACAAATCTTCCAATTGCCACGCAAATGCCAAGAAGCACGAGTAGCAGTAGAATGTGACTATGCCAAATGCGGCAATGTCGTTATTTCCATATTAAATGGCGGTAGACGCATCCTAACAGGCAGTCGCGTAATGGAACTGGCTGGTTAACTGCTCAGCACTGGTGCTGCTGCTACACGCATCACTAGTGGCCTTATAGAGCCAAAACCGAAATTCCTCTTGTCATTTCACTCAAATGCGTTTGCGATGATATTTGTCCGTTCGAGAAGGCTGGCCACGAGTATCTTGCGTCGATCAACGGTTAATCTGCTTTGAGCCGATTACGCGGGTCTGTCTGCTCTATCTCAAATGTAAAGGAGACAGTATGGGAAAGGGTTTGCGCTAAGCTGTAACCGATACATAGAGTGGGCTGAACTAAGTTTCATAACTGGGCTGCCATATTCTACTGCTCTATTTTTGTCGTCATTTATGATCGCTCGGTTGGATTGCTGGCAGTTGGAGTTAACTGAATCGTGAAATGCCTGTATTTTTCTCCAAAAAGTTCCACACAATGCACAGGGAAAGTTCCAATTACTGCCTACGACATTTGTTAAGAGATCATGCGTAAGTCGCTGACTTCAATTGGTCGAAAAGAGAATTAGAATATGGTGGATTGGTTGCTATATTGCACCAGGCTAATCGCATGGAGACACCATTGAAAACGCAATCGGCGTACTTGACTGATTTGGATATCAATTCCCAGACATCTTCCCAGCATCTATACGCCAGTACGGCAATAATTCTAGTTAGCCACATACTCGTACATATATGCGAGTATGTAAAGAGTAATTCGTTGTGGTTTGAAATTTTGCCATTGGAGAAAAATCAAGATATATACATTAAAATGTATTAATTAAATAGTTTCTCTGTTTTTTAAACATATTTGCCATTCCCTCGAATTAATTTCTCATGACTGCACTTGCAGAATTATTAAATTTATAAGAAACTAAACTACGACACCAGGACTTTTAGCAAGAGCAGAAACAACTCTGCCTAGGGAGCTGAGTTTTTGAAACAAAAGGGAAAATTTCAAAAAGATTTGAAACAAAAGTTATGAGACAATGCAAAATAAGTTTAACCTTATATGGAACCCACGAGATTGCTATCCCAGACAGCAGAAATAGCTGATGAGCTGACCGAGACAGCAGCTAACCCGATAGGTTTAGAGGTTTATCAGAAAAGGATAAAATGCTGAGATAGATCAGGCAGAACAGCCGAATAATAACGCAGAAAGTGTGCTCCGCTATCTGGGTAGGTCATCAACGATTCCAAGTGTTCTGTCTTAAAGAATAATAGGATTATTCGTCAAGATATTTGCAATGACCCAGCTTTCGAAAGAATAAGTACACGCACTCGTAGAGAAGTTTTGCGGATAAGCTTTCGCTTTGATTGTTGTGATAGGTTTCCAAAAGACACTAAAATTTTAGAGGACGTAATATTTAATATTTAATATTATATATATATATATATATATATATATATATATATACATATATATATATATATATATATATATATATATATATATATATATATTTATATATATATATATATATATATATATATATATATATATATATATATATATATATATATATATATATATATATATATATATATATATATATATATATATATATATATATATATATATATATATATATATATATATATATATATATATATATATGTCTTTTGAACTGACATCTTATAGTGTTGCAACTAATATTCCAAGGCAAGATTAGCATACGCTCTATGTGGACTTTAGGCACACTGCATATTGCACGGAGTTCACATTAGGAGCCTTACAGTGTGTATATAGAATAATGTTCTTGCAGATGTATTCCGGAGATAAGCGTTAAATCGAAATGTAACATCTAGATTTAGTATAAACTCTATGCATCAGTTATAATTTGCATTATCGATGAATTCTTTACAATTTGTTGGTCCTTGTCATTTACATTTCTAATCGATTTCCGCTTCAAAGTTTCCCTCTGCTATTCTAGGCAGTGAGAGTACTCTACTATCTCATTCCAATTGGAATGACTTTTAAAAGGACATATTTATAATTCGAGAGAAACTGGATCTGGTCTTCAGTACAATGCGTATTATCGTATTGCTAAGCACTCTAAGTTTCGTCCGATTGTTTGCTAAAAAAATCGTTCCTCAAGGAACCTTATAACCTATTCAAATGACCTGAGAAAGTGTCAAATTTCCTCATAACCACCACTTTACTTTCGCCATGACAAGATCGTACTTTGTGATTAACAATGTGATACAATGTTGTGAAGTATTCAGGCGAGGTGGTGGCTATATACTTATATTTATAAATATTATTCAAAATGTGCCAGACCATCTTTTGCAATTTATGAATTTGGCTAAGACAGAAGATATCACGGTTGGGATATTTAAAATGAACCGAACACTGAATACTTTTATTGTTATAATTATAACTTTCTAAATTGTCTGTCATTATCGGATTGGCTGAGTCAACTGTCAGCCCTGTTGCAGAGCACTTAACTTATTTAAGCACATACTACAGCATGCAAGCACGGATACTGCGAAGTTGCGCTCTCAACTCTTCAATTTTAAATCAACTCCCAAACGTTCTTCCACAAACAGATGAACACTGACATACTATTAAGCGGAGAGAAGGCTCAGGTGAGAGAGCAATCGAGCGAACGAGTCAATACGCGACCAGTGCTCAACTATTGACTGACTTGGAATTGAAAGTAAGCCACTAGAATAAGCCGAGGAAACAGACCTTAGGCACAGTCATTGGTAGAACGATCGATGCACAGCTCAGCGTACAGACCTGAGGCGTTCATAATTTATGCGAATAAATATTTTGAGTGATTGGCGCACTCGGCGTGAACAGCGTGATCAGCGTGATCCGTGCTTGACGCATGCGCTGTACCAGCGCGTGAAAAGATTTGAGTTGAGCACGGGTTTGTTTACCTTCCTGACCAACTGCAATCGAATGCCGCGAGCGTTTGTTTGCTTATGTGTGAGTGTACTAAGGCTAAATTCTCAAATCTAATGCTCTGTGCAGCTGAACGTGCAAATTGCTACTGTGTGAGTTTGAGGCTATGAGTGTGTATGTGTAGAGTGCAGTAAAAAGGTGTAGGAAGACGAGTTTTCCCAATTGAGCATGCAACTTTTCACCTGAAAGCCATGCCACATGGAACCGCTCACTCGGTGCATTTGTGGACACACTGTGAGAGGCCGACTACTCTGCTCCAATGCGATATAAACTAGTCTGCACACACACGCGACTGCACCAACACCAGCGCAGGCATGTCAGTTGATGTAGCGTAAAAAGATTTTGGCGCCTACGCAGAAATTTCAAATTAAATGATAAAAAAAATCTCACCGATTAATAAAAACACACTAAACAGATACAAAAGCTTCGTGAGTCTTTTGAAGAATTCTTTAACGGATTTTCACATATTGTGTAGAGGCGAGCGAAAGCCAAACTTTGTTGTTAACGTAGCAAAGTAAACCAAAATAAAGGAAAATAAAGCAACATGTTAGGCGATTTTATGAGGAAACTTCACTTTTTTAACTAACAAAACCACATGAAGACCAGGGAGCTGTGATAAATTACGCTTTCTTGGAAACACTTCGCTCAGTATGGAGTACAAATTCTGTGGTGGCAATTTGCTGGCTCTTGCCCCTTTTGATGTGCATGCATGTTGCATTTCCGGCAAGGTTTGAGTTGCCGTCAACACCGCTGACATGACCTGTCAATAGTTACTCATAAGTGGCGGGTGATCACCCGCCTTCGACTTTTAATTACGGACTCTAGTATATGATCGAATGAGACTCACTATAATTAAATGTATCGCCCACCTCAGTCTGAGATTTTTAGCTGTAAATATTAGATTTGATTTCCTACTCAAAAGTGGACTTTTAATGAAAACTCTTCTATAAAAGTAATTTCGGTTGAACTCATAATTGTGTGATTTTTGTTTAATTAACTGCTTCATCCCACACTCACAATTGTTAATCCTACTAACTAAGCAAAATGACTGAATAGACAAGGTAAGAGCGATTTTTAAAACATTTATAAATATTCCACCAAATACAATTTAAAGGTAGATCTAAGACCGTAGCGCCAGTGAAAACTACAAAAAGAGCTTAGTTGAAGGAGATAATAGAAGGACTGAATCAAAGCCCTCAAATGTATCAATGGCCAACGTAAAACTGGATTACAAAGAACCAGTGAACAATTTAATGCAATTTATTTAGTAGCATATCTAAATACATTAATATTTCTCCAGTAACTTAAATAATATGTCTGAAAAATGGATCTGAAGTTGATAGAAAATATTTAATAGAAAAATCCTGTATTAAACGAAATTTTTCATTGGGGGATTTGAAAATAAAAACATGGAATTGAAAATTTTCATTTAGAAATAATGCATCTAGCAGCATTTTGGAATACATGCCCATCTATGAAGAAAATAAACTAAATAAACAAAAGAATAACAAACAGTTTGAGATATCCAGAAAATATACAGGAAATTGAAAGTAGAGTCCTTGGGGAAATGTCGGAAAATTTTATAACAAGATTGGGATACAGTTTCAGGAAGAAGTAGGAATTTATCATTAATCGGCACAAACAGTAATAACAATTTAATACTTGAAGGCAGATATAAAGAGAAAATTAATGAATAGGAATATTGAAATTAGTCCCTCAACTAAGCTATGAATATTAGTTGTATGATATCCACAGCCAAACCGAACTAAATAATCAGTCCACCATGGAGCAAAAGAGTTTTATTGGTATATAATGGAAATTATCTTTTATATAAACAGACATTTGTGTTAAGGGGAAACGTGGTACTACACTAAATGTAGGAAACTATTATGAATATATTGCAGTATCCTGTGGCCTGATAAGTAGGGAATAAAACTATATAAACAGAGTTTATATTCAGCTCCATATATCTGAGCAATTGATACAATTTGAAACTTCCTTGAATTCTTTAATCAACAAATTAAGAGTGTCTATCAATTGAACTGGCTTTAAATGATATATATTTAAGAACAGCGACGTATCAACGTATCGACGTATTTCACGTGCTAACTATTCCTCCGTAGATATGTAGATAATATATATTTTTGTGATTTAAAACTGGGATTTCTTAAATTAATTTAGATATGGAAGAATGATCTCAGCTCCTTAAATTTGCTTTCTTAACTAATTAGTTTCTTCTATAGTTCTTGCATTTCTCTCGGTATTTACAAAGGAAGAATTTAGAAGTTCCGTCTTAACTTGTGAGTACTATAATACCTCTGATAAATAGTATCTTCTTAATATGAAAGAAATCGCATACAAATCGGATCAGTACTCGAGCTTCTCCTGTGATAAGTCAACATATGAGGTCACACAGATCTGCGTGATATCCATAGAACTGCGTTTTCCAATATAATGCAATATTTTATCAGATTTCATGAATTTCATATATATATATATATAACAATTCATTGCGCCAATCATCCCTCAATTTTTAAATAATTTCTAAAAATATATATTGAGAACATAAGGGTCTCAGCTGGACTGCATATTGTCTTAATAATAAATTGTGGTCTACTTACACCTTCTTAAAGACGAATTAGTGGCTTATCCTTAATATTTTAGTATCTTAGTGTCTACACTAAATTTGGGTGGCTCTGATAAACCACAAGGAAAAGTTTTCTTTCACCGCTCTGTTAACGTTACGCGACTCATGGCAACTTGAGCCCACGGATTATTTCACTTATTAATTTTTTTATTTCATTCACAAATCGTACAACCGATGCTTATTAGCGACACAAGCGAACTGAATCAAAATGCTTGGATCTGAATTTAACGCAGAGATTTATGAATTCTTTTTCGGCTGTAAAAATTAAAACAATATTCCATTAGCTAACGTGTCACTCACAAACGGAACGACAAGAGCGCCAGCGGAGAGGATGATTCTAGGATTGGAGGGCCGCAGATAAAGTGTAACACACGCACAACACAGCGGAGCAACGAACGCGCGAGCTATCGCCCATTTCGATTGTTTGTCACCTAAATCACCGAATCGTTTGCGCAACACAAACGCCCCAAGTTGTCTTAGATGGTGGCCGCACCGCCGGATGAATAATGGACCGACCGGTAGACGACCTGCTTGTATGCCACTCAGCAGCCGGTAATTAAAGCGATTTATTAGCGTCTAGGTTCAGGAGGAACTACCAGTAAGTCTGTTGGCTGTAAATTGTCCCTTACGAGCGGAATAGGACGGCGAATAGAGACTCCGACTCAGACTTAACTCTGTTGTGGTCAACGAACAAACGCAGACTGAACAGCAGACTGGGAATGAGCTGACATGAGCGAGCTAAGAAGATAAACAACGCATGAACGACAAAGCAGTGAGAAAAATCTTACAGGGAATAAGCTGCCAATAGCCTAACAGCCAAGCAGCCAGTAAGCCAGAACAGTGAGCTCACGTTCGTTTTTGTGTTACCAAACCATTGCAAATCGAGCAAAGCGCTGCCAAGAAACGAGAAACACGAGCGCACCATCTATTGTAAGATCAACTCAGCCGCCCACGTGCGCCAGTGAAGCGAGTTGCTCTCAAAAAGGCGCTTGCATGTTGGCGGTGGTTGACTGCAGCATCGCATTGGCGAGGCTAGGCTCAATGGAAAACTCACTCCCCGCAATAACTTTTGACGGTGCATGTGTCATTTGTGGGCAAATGTCGTTTACTGCACACCAGGGTTGCCAATCCAACCGAAGTTAATAAATTCGTGAAGGAGTTGCAATTAATTAGGAAATGTCAGAGTTTACCATTTCATCAATAAATAGATTTATTTCGTAGAAAAGGTATGTTCGAGAGAGTGGCTCCATTTCTAAGAAAACGATTTGGAGCAAATGAAATCCACATATATCCGGTACGCTGGGAGGCGCCATCAGTACATTTCATGATTTTGATATTCGTATATTGATCCAGAAGTGATGAATGGGCTTCTAATATCGACTTGCGAGGGCTTACACATTTAAGATCTTTAAATATATACAGAAGAATATAAAATGTTGGGAGTCAGAGGGAGCATTGGACCCGGTTCAATTAACTCCGACCCAAATGACTCAAAAGTGTTATTGTGTCAAATGTCATGGAATTAATAATAATAAATGACTCAAAAAGCTTAAAAAATTTGCGTTTGATTTAGAGTAAGTTTAAATTTTGAATTTCCAGAGTCTTAGCGAAGATGTGATCGGGATTATAATGGAGCTGTGGAATTCCACACCACTCTATACATAATTACTTGTAAGCACAGTCGATAATTACCCATGCCTCGGTCAGCACCATCAGTACCATCAGTACTGGCAGAATTTCTTGAAGGAAAAAATAGTTGGCAACCTCAGCGCACATTGCCTTGTGTCGATTGGTTTTATGGCGCACATCAGCATAAACAAATAATATGAAAGCCGGGCTCAAACACAGCAACCACTCTTCCAGCGGCACGTTTGCTATTTGCGCACCACTTCAGCGGCGGTACGTGTGGTAAAATAAGCCGCTGCAGCTCCAGCGCTGGCTGTGGCTGAGACACGCCGCCGTCGGTCATTGAATGATGTGAATGATGACGCTGATGGACACTTGGGACGCCCGCTTGCCTGTCGTGATTCCGCAGCCACTGCTCCTTGCGTGCTTGCAGAACGCATTGATTAAGATTAAACGCTTGTAACGTAAGCGCAACAATAAAATCGAAATAAAAATAAAAAGTATTTTTTAAAATAACGAAAACTAAAATACATTTTATGATCTACACTAGGTGGCATAGCGATTTATTTTCTACGTCGCTCTTTAACAGCTGCCTGTGATGCAGACATGTGTGGAGCTCGGTGCAGCCGCTGCTGCTAACTGTCCCATAGCAAGTGCCAAGTGCCAAGTGCCAAGTGAAGATGATTCTTTGCAATGTGACGCTGGAATTGTGCGTGCGTGCTGCAAGTCTTGGAATACTTTGTCATTGAGAATTTATCGCAGAAGCTCGCTTTGCTCCTCAACTGCATCACGCTTGTTCGCCTGTCACCGTGGAGCAGTGCGCCTCTTTTTAATATACGATTTTACCTTATCTCTTTCCTTGTTTTATTGTTGGTCTCGTTATAGTTCGCTCCGGCAACCACTTGCTGGAATTTATTCACGCACGATTTATCTCGTAATCGTATCAGTTCGCCCACGCAGACCAGTTGAGCACCGTTCGATCAACTTGGCTCGCTTGATTGGGTGTGCACCGTTGAGAGTGTTTCAGACAACAGTGTGAGAAACGCTTGCAGAGTAGCACATTCTCTTTCAAATAGAGGAGAAATTTCGGTTTGTGCGTGTAAAAGAGTTACAGTGGTAGCGGCAACGTTTGTAGCCGAAGGGGAGCCGAAGAAAAGGAAAGAAATAAGGCGGTATATAGGGTAGTACTACAAGTATATTTTCCAATAACGAAATATTCGATCTGTGTGACGATTCTATCACTCATTCTTCACATTGAGTGCGAAATACTGCGTTTAATGTGATTCTGATTTAGGAGACATTAATTGAAACAGAATCCCACCGAATGAATACTTCTAACGGAAGAATTGTGTTTTGATTAAAGTAAGGTAGGTAGGTATTAGCGATCGCCAGAAGGGCACTTTTAGGACATCATTGACCCTTTGTGATACCGCATGAGACACAAGTCCCAAACCCTTTCAAAGGTCCAGCCATTTGGAGCTTTTAATAAAGCAGTTAATTGGAATATCTCGCAAAGAGTCCAGAAAGTGGGCACCTAGGAAAGTGCGCCTCGTTCTGGACCGCGCTGGACACGTACATAACAGCTGTTCATTGGGCTCTTGCTCCTCCTAGTCCATGCAACTCCAGCAGAAGTCGTTAGAGGTAATCCAAAGTCCACTACCGTGAGTACCCAGGGTCCAGTGTCCCGTTAGGACACTTACTATGGAACCTATACTTAGTCTATTGAGAGATAATAAATCGCTTAACATTTATTTCAGGTCAGATATGTTTAGCTATTTTGCATCCTGTACCTTCAGACCACCCACCCACTGTACCTAAGGATATTGGCAATAGTAATAACGAGGTTTGGCCTATCGGGTTGAATCGGTGTGGTAGTACCCTCTCGGGCAAGTTCATCCGCTTTACAATCCCTGTGGCCGGGAATCTAGCTCAGATGCAGACGAGTCTGCATAGCTATCTCGTTTAAAGATTTGCGGCAGCTCTTGACGGCTTTTGAGGTGATAATAACCGAATCCAGGGAGCTCAAAGCTACTTGGCTGTGAGATAGAATGGAAATATCTTGTCCAGATATCTTCTTCTTTTTAAACCAAGGCAGTGCTCCTCTATAGACGCGACCTCAGCCTGAAAAACGCTGCAGTTGTCGGGAAGCCTAAAGGACATGTTAATGTCCATCTCATCTGAGAGTACATCCCTGTAGCTTTGATCCATCTGTGTAGATGTCAATCCCTTTTACATGAGGGGGATGTGCCGTCCTTCCATTCATCCTTAGAGAGAATGGAGATCATGGCATTGAAGCCATAAAATGGTGTGATGTAATCGAAAGAGTCAGGAATACCTTCGAAACGTCGTAAGGTAGTCTCATGACCTGCGTTCCTGAGATACCGCTGATGCGGAGGCCTTATAGATGAATTTGCAGCCATTTTTTCGCCAAAATGCCTAGCAGGCAGCAGACTAAGTATAAAGTCCAACGCTGCCGCTGGAGTCGTTCCGCTGGCACTACTTATGAATACCTCTGCCATTCTTGTACCTTTGTTACCAGCCTGTTGTATGGGGACTTACTTAGGGCTGTCCAACAAGCAAGCACGCCATAAAAAAGGACTGGTAGTACTACAGCTGTGTATATCTAATAGGCTACCTTAGGCTGTAACACCAATTTTTTTCCTACAATGCTTTTGCAAGAACACAGAGCTACTTGAGCCTTCTAATGCCCCCACTTATATTGGTCTTCCAGTTCAGCTTTCTATCAAGGATCAAGCCCAGATCGTGGTCAGTATTATATAATCCCATCTTCGAAGTAATTAGATACAACGAAAAACCCAGACCCCAGCAACAACACCGTCTTCCGTTTTTGAGGTATCTGTGTACCAGACATGAGACTTATATACGGGATTTAGTCTGTTCTGTTCCTATTTTCCCTATTTGGGAATGTAACCTTGAAATTTTGTTGGAAGTTAAATTTGGTCTGACAGAAGTCGCTCAGATTTGCACAGAGTTTCATTGAGCCATACCGCTTCTTCTTCGTCCGCTAAGATGAGCTTGGCCGAAAATTGCAGTGCTTTTTTCTTGATGAACAAGTGAATTGGCGGTAGATTTAACAGAACCTCAAGGGCAGTGGTCGGCGTTGAGCTCTTGGCTCCGGGTGCATAGATACAAGCTAGTCGTTGTACTCTGGTGATATTTGCTTGTGCTGTAGTTTTACTTAGCTTGCTGTACCACACAGGTGCAGCTTATGCAGTTATTGGTCTTGTAATTGCTGTATATAAAAACAGTGACATTCTTTGATTGTCTCCTTTTTTTTTTGTCCTAAACTTTTGCTGGTCCAAATTGGCGCCCTAGCCTTATTTATGGTCATATTAAGATGACTGTTCCAAAGTAGTTTCTCGTCAATCATAACACCTAGGTATTTAACCTCACTTGAGAAAGATATAGTCTCACCAAAAATGGAAGGTTCTTTAAAATTGCCCTTTAATCTTTTACTGGTGAATATTACTATGGAGGTTTTCTTAGGGTTGCCATTTAATCCTCCACTAATTTCTTATGAGGGTCAGTGCACTGTGGAGTAAATCTGAGATCGTGTCTTTAAAATTTCTTCTGATTAAATCGACAATGTCATTGGCATAACCCTGAACATCAAAACCATTGTTAATCAACAATTGGAGAAATTCATCAACAGCTATGCACAGTGGGAGTGGAGATAAAACTCCTCCTTGAGAACATCCTTTTGCAAAAAAAGCGCTCTATATTCATAATTACATTTTATCTTTCGTAGAGCTTTTACGCCTGCCTTTTAACTTCGTCACCGAATGTAATTGAACATATATAGATTATCTTGCTTTCATGAATGGAAGTATATTACTTATTAAATTTGGTTTGAACGTATCTGAGCAGTATCTGTGGAGTGAAGACTGCGTAACACTTCTCAAAGAACAGCTGGTTTTCAGCCTCTGTGGACTAATGCTCAACATACAAGTTTTGCCTTGCTTCGATACGAATCCCGCCTAGAAGGTGTACAATTTCGTCAGTATTACAGATTGTTCGAAACCCTTCCATATATAATTAATTATGGTACGACTTGATGTGATAACAATAATACAGTTTTTATGCTTTATAATATCTTATATCTTGGGAACCATACCACACACAATACGAAAATTTTATTTGACAACTTTCAGTACCGCTAGAAACAAATTATATTTGAAATTAATTATGTGTAAAGCGTGATCGAAGTAAAAAGGAACACTAACATTTATTTTCCGGTTTCCCACCATTTTCTGAAACTGAACGGTTACTAATAAAGAAACTTATTAATATTATTATCTTTATTAGACCCCCTCTCCCGGAATGATATACGAGATTCTTGCAATTTTTATAGAAACGCAAGTTGAACCTTTTTATATGCAGTACCAAATAGTTATCATAGTCAGCAGGTTAGGTTAGGTTTTCGTGGCAGTCAGTCTACAGATCAACTCACTCAGACCATTATGGGGCCATTGGGTGAATTTGGCTTAGAATGCAAATTTTACCCAAATTCACCCAACTAATTTATGCCCAAACAAGAGTGCAAATCTAAGAAGGTATTTATTTTTAGCGATGAGTTCAAAGTAATGATGAGTAATTAGAGTAACTGATGCTTACCTTACCAATATGTGATCTGAACTTTCGAATGGATTGGGGAGATATAGTCAGTGAACTTAGTGTATGTGAAATAGAAAATTTGTTATAAAGCACAAAACAGTTCAGTGGAATACCCCATTCAAGCAGGAGTTCCCCAAGGCAGTGTGTTGTGCCCTCTGCTCTACACGCTATATACTTCTGATATGCCAACCAATGAAAAAACCGTCACCTCAACATTTGCCGATGACACTGCAATTTTATGTTCCCACTCGGACCCAAACATTGCATCCAAGCTGCTCCAAGAAGACTTGAAAACTCTGCAGCACTTGGCAGCAGATTGTTGGAGAATCAAATTGTGAATGATAATAAGTGCGTGCATTTAACATTTGCATTATGTAAAAAAACTTACGCCCCAGTACAGAAGCCTATCTCTCAGTGCTCCGATACAAAATATTTAGGAATGCACCTTGATCGTCAACTAACAGGGTCAAAACACGTCAACACCAAAATCATGCAGATAAAATTAAAAATGATTGAGCTAATCTGGCTTCTGAATAGGCAATCCAGACTCAAACTAGACTACAAGGTCTATAAAGCCATAAAAATGACCATATGGACTGACGGTATCCAACTCTGGAGTACAACATGGCCATCCAATGTTGAGAAACTACAACGGGCTCAATCAAAAGTATTGCGCACAATTACCAAAGCCCATTGGTACATGAAAACCGCAAATATCCTCAAGTATTTAAATATCCCGACGGCATCTAAAGAGATTTTAGCTAAAATCTATAGTTCTAAACTTGGAAAGCACCCAATTATTTTAGCCAGAAATTTATTACAAAATGAAGGCTACATCCGCCTTGGAATATGCAAAAAAAAATCTTACATGGGAATCTGAGAGTAAAGTATCGGGTGGGATTTTATTTGTAAACGAGAGGGTTACAATGTTTAACCAGATTATAAAAACGATTGACAAAAGTATTTCACTGAACACTGGTGGACACGAATTCATAGAGCTAATAACATTAATGGAACATTAACTGACTGAAAAACGTGGAGTTCAATAGAGCTATGCAACATATACAATATCTATGGATAAATTATGCACAAGCGGCTTAAATATGAAATACCTCATCAAATTAAATTTCCGATTAGGACTTCATTCTTCGACCTTTATAGCCTTAAATAAGGTAAAAGAAATGAAACGATCGCGCTGATATGATTTCGTATATGCATTAAAAATTCCCGACGTGGAATATCAATCTGTTCGTTGCAGTTTGTGGGAAATGTGGGAACTCAATTTTAAATCCAAATTTAAATATAAATTTTTGGTATATTACTGTATTTCCATTGCATTCTTCAGATACGATGACGACCTGAAAAACTTTATTCAAATCAAAAAGTGCGGTATTAAAAGAGTGCGAAGAGAAACTTCAATCCTTTCGAAATTAATTACACAATTTAAAGAAAATTTAAATAAGACAGCAATGTAGTGTTCTATCCAGAAAGGCTTAAACTGGCCAGGCAAGTTATATTTACTATGATAATCGATTTCGAAGAGTTTTCCAGACAACAATTTTTTTGTGATTCCTGAGGAATAATGTTCCATGGATTATTTTCTTTTGATTTCATCGTTTTGCACCTTACATGCCACTGATTTTTTAGAGAAATAGAAAAAATATAAGATACTAGCAGACCCCGATGCACTTCGTTGCAACCAACCAAAAAAAGAAAAGTATTATTCTAGATTTTTTTATGAAATGAATGCATTGTATTTCCAAATTATTAATGCCAATCCAAAACATTTGGATACACAATATTTTTCGTTTGCCCATTTGAGGCGAGCACAAACAAACAATTTGGAGTTCCAACTCTTGAGCAGGCCACGTATAGCTGTCCATGTGAATAGCACGGCTCCTCCAAATTTAATCCGTGGTATGAACACAATTTCACGGATCAAGCGGTATTGAATCCCTCAGGGGTAACTGCTGATCCTGCTGCTGCTGAGGACTCCGCCATGCACCCGAAACGCAGTGACTCTATGTCAACTGTGGGGGGTTTGGAGAGTCTCCTAGGGACAACCACACTCAGTGAGGAGGAAGTCCTTCTGGAGTCAGACTCGGAGTCTGATGTCACGGTGGTGGAGGCGACCAGCGCTACAAGTAGCAGAGATGCTACGAATAGTGCAGATTAACCTCCATCACTCGAAAGCGGCGTCTGCCAGCCTTCAGCTCCGTCTTGCAAAAGGCGGAGTAGACATTGTCCTGATCCAAGAACCCTGGACACACAGGGACTTGGTATGTGGTCTCAGGACTGAAAATTATAGCTTGCGTAAGTGAAGGAAGACCTAGGTCTTGTATCCTCATTAGGAATAATGTTAGCTCATTTATTCTCCCCAATTACAGCAACAAGGATTTAACGGCCGTCTGCCTGGAAAGGGGCGGTACTGGTTGGTTTCGGCCTATATGGCGCATGACCATGAGATCCTTTCAGAAGCCAACCTACAGAAGCTTGTTGTGGATGCAAAGGCTCAACGGGTGGCTGTTATTATTGGATGCGATGCCAATGCGCACCATGATATCTGGGGAAGCACGGATGTCAATGAACGAGGTGAGTCATTATATGAATATATTGTAACGACTAACCTTTCTGTATGCAATAAGGGGTCAGAACCCACTTTTATTACTGCTAATAGGCAAGAAGTCCTAGACTTAACCCTTGCCTCCGAATCAATTTTTGATCGGATCTCAAATTGGAGAGTTCTAGAGGAACATTCCTTTTCGGATCATAGGTTAATTCAGTTTGATCTTCTAGATAGTCTACCTAGCCCTAAGGCTTTTAGAAATGTCAGGAAAGTAAACTGGGACCTCTACAAGGTGACTGTAGCTAGACTACTACCTCAGAACCCCACAAGCACAAGCACGTGTGACGAAATTGATAGGTCTGTGGAGGTTCTAACGGTTGCTCTTAATAAGGCTCTATTGGTCTCTTGCCCCCTCAGTAGACCCAGGGGGAAACAAAAACCCACATGGTGGGGGGAGGAAATTAGGGGACTCAGACAAAACTGTAGGAGACTTTTCAACAGCGCAAAGAAGTCTAGAGATAGTGCAGACTGGGCTTTATATAAGGCAGCACTCAGAGCCTTCAAAAGTAAGCTTAGGAAAGCACAGAAAGACTCGTGGAGGAACTTTTGCGGTGACGTAGAAGATATCTCTGAGACGTCCAGGTTGAGGAAGATCCTATCAACTGCTCCAATGGTACCTGGTTACCTGAGGAGGGAGGATGGATCCTGGACTTCTAATAGTAATGAGACTCTAGAGCTTCTTCTGGAGACTCACTTCCCTGGTTGCTCGAGTACCATTCCGCGGAGAACGAATCCCAGCGGGAATGTAGTTGAAGTCAACTCAGACATAGTCACGAAGCCAAAATTGCAATGGGCTATCCATAGCTTCAAACCATTTAAAGCATCTGGCCCAGATGGTGTAGCTCCAATTGAAATTCAGCAGTCAGAGAATCTTATAATAGAGTGGCTGTTAAAGATCTATAATAGTTGTCTTGAATTAGCGTATATTCCAGACTCATGGAAGCATGTGAGGGTAATTTTTATACCCAAGGCCGGCAAAAGCTCGCACACAGCTCCAGGGGACTTAAGACCCATTAGTCTGTCCTCCTTCTGTCTAAAAATCCTGGAAAGGTTGTTAGATATTCATCTGAGGCTCACTATAGACAGACAGAAGCTGTCAGTCTCTCAGCATGCCTACGTTAAGGGTAAATCGGTGGAGACCGCTTTACACTCCTTAGTCTCTAGGATTGAGTGCTCCCTGCACAACAAGGAGTTCTCCCTAGTGGCTTTCCTGGACATTGAGGGAGCTTTTAACAATATCAAATCAGACGCAATAATCGGTGCGATGCGAGACTTGGAGGTGGAACCCGCCATTAGCAGGTGGATTGAAAACATGCTTAGTAGCAGGATAATCAATTCACAGCTGGGGGCGGCGTCGGCCAAGAAGTCCGTGTGCAGAGGCACACCTCAAGGTGGAGTTCTTTCACCCCTACTCTGGAATCTTGCGGTAAATCAGATGCTTGTTCGACTGGAGAGGGAAGGGTGCAAGGTGGTTGCGTATGCGGATGATGTTGCTATTAGTATCTCGGGTAAATACATATCTACTTTGAGGAACTTGATGCAAAACGTGCTGAACATTCTCTCTAAATGGACTACTGACTGTGGGTTGGGGGTTAATCCGACCAAGACTAAGCTGGTACTCTTCACTAGGAAGTATAAAATTCCTCAATTTATTGCTCCAAAACTAATGGGTGTAGATATTGACCTTGTTGAGGAGGCTAAATAATGGGATGCCAGGAATATAGGTCATGCGTCCATTTTAAGATATTTTGAGGGTATTCCTGACTCTTTCGACTACATCACACCAATGTACGCCTTCAATGGTATGTGCAAGATCTCCATTCCCTCCAGGGACGAATGGAAGGATGGCATCCCCACTCATGTAGAAGGGGTTCACATCTACACAGATGGATCCAAACTACAGAGTAGGGTGGGAGGTGGTGTATTCTCAGAAGATTTGGATATTAACATGTCCTTTAGGATGCCCGACCACTGCAGTGTTTTTCAGGCAGAGGTCGCGGCTATAGAGGCAGCACTGTCTTGGCTAAGGAAGAAGAAGATATCTGGACTTGATATTTGCATTCTGTCCGACAGCCAAGCTGCTTTGCGCTCCCTGGATTCGGTTATTATCACCTCAAAAGCCGTCAAGAGCTGCCGCAAATCTTTAGACGAGATAGCTAAGCAGACCCGTCTGCATCTGTGCTGGGTTCCCGGTCACAGAGATATTCCAGGGAACTGAAAGGCGGATGAACTTGCCCGTGAGGGTACTACCATACCGATGGAACCAGATAGGTCGCAATTCGGTATTCCTATTGCCACATGTAAGCTCTTAGTAAATACAATATCCTTAGGAACAGCGGGCAGGCGCTGGTCTGAACTTTCAGGATGTAAAATAGCTAGACAAACCTGGCCAGAGATAAATGTCAAGCGTTCTAAGGACCTACTGGCTCTAAATAGACAAAGCATAGGTCCCGTGATTAGCGTCTTAACGGGACACTGGACTCTAGGCATACACGGGTGTAGGCTGGGGATCGCCTCTAATGACTTCTGCAGGAGTTGCATGGACGAGGAGGAGGAAGAGTCTACTGCTCACCTGTTGTGCACGTGTCCAGCTTTGTCCAGAAGGAGGCGCACTTTCCTAGGCGACTACTTTTTGGACTCCTTGGGAGATATATCAAAAAAAAGATTAGCTCCATCAACAGCTTCATTAAAAGCTCCAAATGGCTGGACCTTTGAAAGGGATGGGACCTGCTGTCCCATGCGGTATCACAAAGGGTCAATGTTGGCCTAAGTGCGCCCTTTTCGGGTGGCCGCTTTACCTACCTACCTACCATGAACACAATTTCACCTTTCACTATTCCGGTCAATATTGTGGCTTCAATTAAATTCGGCATCAATTTTTTTACTGCCAATCATCAAATGATCTTGTTCCGCGCACGTTGACTAATAGCAAACGCAAATAGAAACATTCGGCGTTGTTCGGATGGATGTTGTAAATGCGTCCTATGGCATCGGTTTTACGGATATTTGGATAACCGTCAACACGCTCCGCTTGCTTTCGTCGTTGAAATATTTTCGATGATGAATTCCAAGTGAAATATTTTGGTATTTCGGAATATAGCAATGTTCTTGCAAATTCATCGTTTTCACACAACTCGAAGAAGGCAGTTAGTGTTGTCCCCGGTGGTCGTGCTGCTCTCTGTTGTACATTTTCTGCAGTGAAATAAACGCGTTGACCATTTTCGAGATGAACTGCCAAATGAACAACAACGGGATACCGGTCGTCTATTGGGAACGATAAAATGCGCCATACCGCTTCGATGCTGCTTATATAACGGCCCATTTGGTATTGCTGAATTTCATCGATATTCTGATAATCAGCGCTATCCAAGAACTTTAGTTGCTGATACAATTACTGGAAATGGCGGATATCCATTATATCGGCGTCGATCCGCTGAAGATGGCGGTAATTCAACGGTCATAAAAGTTCGAAATCAAGACGTTGATGTTGATAATCGTTGGGTCGTGCCGTATTCACCATTGTTGTCAAAAATTTTCGAAGCGCACATCAACGTAGAATATTGCAACTCTGTCAAATCGATCAAATACATCTGCAAATACGTAAATAAGGGCAGTGATATGGCAGTTTGCGGAGTAAAAGGCAGGACTGCCAATCTTGCGGAGTAAAAGGTAGGACTGCCAATCTTGTGGCAAAACAATAATAAAAATCCCAAAAAACACGTAAAGCCAAACAGAATTAATTACAAAACGTGCAATGATGCACACATTAAATTTCTTATGTGCACCCTCCACACAGACCCCAATCACTTCTGAAAATTTCATTTTATGTGCACCCTCCACACAGACCCCAATCACCCCTGAAAATTTCATTGAAATCGGGCAAGCCGTCTAGGAGGAGTATGCGAACAGGAAGTTTTGCCACTTAATTTTATATATATAGATAGATAGATGTCACTTTCCAAAACAAATTCTGAATTTTTAATTGAGGTTTGGAGAATTCTTCGTAAAATGTCCATTTATCAGGGAACTGACAGATATGTGTGTTAATTTGTTTTCTTCAAATTTGTACTGCATTCATTATAAAGTTAACCAATCCAATCGTGGATTCTCAATATTGAAACTACTGAAAAAACGAGAAAAGTAGGCTGAAGGCGGGTTCGACCGACTTCGAAATACCCTTTAGCCATATTGGTTAATTGTGGGCGTGACAATAATAATAATCTGGCTATATTTTACGTTCACATTAGTACGGAACTAATGTATACTTTTACCAATTTGGATTCAAATATCGTCATTAGAAGCATAGCTAAAGTCATTTTAAATGGGTCCCCAAAGTTAATTATAATCGGAGGAAGACGTGTCCTTTATCTGATCGATCCCATTGTGTATGGCTTTGTAGCGTCAATATTCGTATTCATATAAAATTTCGTCCACCAGTTTTGTATAGGTTTTAAGTTTTTACAATGTGGGCGTGGTAATAAAAGTAAACCGCCCATTTTTTATGTTGTTTAATGCTAATGCCCTGAACCCTCCTGTCAAATTTCGTTGATCAATCTTCTATAGTAACCTAGTTATGATTTTAGCTTAATTGTTGGTGTCAATATTGGTGTGCCGCCCATATTTTTCACTCGCACTGGTATGGGCCCATGGTATGGTATTTTGCTGCCCATTTGCAGTAATTCTCTTGCATTATTTTGCTTTAAAAACAATACTCGATTGGGCAACTGAAGCTGGTTTTAGTGTCAACGCGGAGACAAGGGTTATGCTACTCTTCACAAGACAGTATATAATCCTGCCGTGGAGACCATCAACGTTTGTTGGCTCTTAAAACTCATACCAAGTAGTTAGAGATAATTTTGAATTGTAAATTTATCTGGAAGCTCAATGTAGAGGAGAGGGTAAAGAAAGTTGCCAACGGTATTTATGCATGTAAAAATACGAGTACATTCGACTGTCACATGGGGTCTTTCTTCCTCTCTTATGGTATGCAGCCATTATCCGGCATACCATTGTCGATGGTAGACTGCTTTTAAAAAGGCAACCTATCTTATCAGTTAACATTGTACAGAGGTCTGCAGCCATAATCTCTCGGACATGTAGGAAGAAGTATTTGATTTTGTGATCCAGCTTTTAAGCTTTGGAAATGCGATAAAAGCCGCTTTTAAACTAGAAGTAATGCGCCAAGGGAGTACAGCTAGATGCAGAACCTTCGACATGTTCACACACGCATCTAAAATTGGAGCAGTAGTCGTATACCCAATTACTGCACACTTTTTCAAGGAGAACTGTTTGTCGCCGAAATAGGACCAGCAGAGCTGGACAGCAAGGAGCAAACTACCAGTTCTACGACAAACTCTTGTCACTCATCTTCTTTCTTCAGTATCTGTAACAGAAAGTTATGGCAAACGCTACTAGTTAACCTCAAAGTGCTATTCGATGGGATGTTACCTAGATTTCATAGATTCACCTACAATTTACTGAGGAATGAGAAAAATGTCGGCAACATTGATGGGTTTTTACTATGAACTTTAAATACAAAAACTCTTTCTCTAAAAATTGAGATCAGTGCAAATTCATTGTACTGCAAAATAAAGCCTTAGCCTAATTTTAATCATGCAGGAGCACAGGACGAACACAAATCAGCAGGTTTAATGCTTGACTGAGTTCCACTAAAGCCCAGAGCACTATATTTTAGTCGCATTAACTTTGTTTAATTTGTACATGCATAGATACCTGCTTTGAAGTGTACGCAAGCAGCAAGACATCGTTGGTGATACAGGGTAAACCACAACTTCTATAAGAAATATAATCCTTAATTCGTTAATATGGGGGAACGTTTTTAGTTATTTTTCCAAGTCATATCGGTTAATTATAGCCACTAACTTATCAGAATTAAACTAAGAAAAGATCTAGCAATTGTTTCAGTAAGCATTTTGCCCCAAAATGCTATCGCGAAAATCTATTTATTTAATAAGGAAACATCAATTTTGTGGGCCGATTTTGGGGCATTTCCGCTTAACCAATTTTTTGGAAATGTATGCTATTTGATAGATATTTTTTCATAGATGTGCTCAATATATTAAAATCCATATTGGATATATCTTACCCAACAATCAATGCTTAAAGGTTTCCTAAAGGCACATGCATTTTTTTATTTATTTACAATAGTGTTTTGTGTGCGTGTGTGTGCTCTTCAAATTTTGTAAGGAGCAAGAATGCAAACAACATTGTGCACTGCTCACTAGGAAATGTAGGAAAGTAATAAGTAGATTCTTCAATTCTGAATGGTGTCGGAAAGTGCTGAAACTTCAAAGAAAGTGTTAATAAGTTTTACCTGGACATGTCGTTTGAAGCAAAGCCTGACAATTGGATGAACGCCCGCAGACAATTTTCGACTTTTAATCAGTTTCAGCGCTCAAAATGTATTAAATACGTAAGTAAACAGGCAATAGCTACTTCGTGTTTTAATTTTGTGCTTTCTTTTCAATGTGATTTTGCAGTTGAGAGGAGCAAATAAAATCTAATAAGAACAAAATTGCGCACATTAATATAGTATAATTCAGAATGTAATTATTATTTATATACTTATAATTTTAAAAAAATCATGAATATTTACATAAAAAAAGTAGTAGTAATCCTTTTCTCTACTGTCCTCTTCAGACTTCCACTATTGTGGACACGATTGTTTAGACGATTCATTTGCCTTCTCGATATTCTTTACTTCCATATTAATAATTTTTCTAAAGCAACTAATTTCAAACTTGCATGACACTTGCACATATTCATAATAAAATATAATTCATAGCGAACATTTGCTACTTGAAATGAACCGACTAACAATTTTTATAACGAATATTCGTAAATTTGATATTATTTGCTTTTATTATTTAAAATTTTTACTTCTGTGCAAGAGCAACAAAGTTACATTTCATACATTTTTCCCCGCAGGGGGTCATAGCCTTTAACTATTATGCAAGCGATCGCTCACTTTTGTATGGAAAAAGGGTTGCCGATTTCATCCAAATGTTGGCATTTGTGTACCATTTTTGGAAATTTTTGTACCTCAAAAATGTGGATATTAATAAGATTGCTAAATGTTAATGTATAAATCATTTAAAAATAAATCTATAATCAAAAGATATTCTCGATAATTTCACTAAATAACATGTACATAATTCGCGAAGAGTGGGGTACACGCCAAGCTCAATTATTACTACAATGTTTCTCAATGGGGCCTGATTTCATTTTTCCAATTCCAGAAATTTACCGCGCAAAACATGAAGTAAGCATGGCATTAAATGTGTTTTATTTTAATTGGAATCTTCAAGTGTTTAGAAGTTTAATTTGAATCAGTAAAAATAATATGATAGAGTGGAAGGAGACATTAACATTGACAAATGGGTTTCTGCTGAGATACCAGATCCAGTCATCCAAAACTGTATGAATTGGTTAACTGCCAACTGATTCATTTACCATGTGGATAGCTTAGTCAAAATTATCTTTGTATGATTGATGGAAAGTGCTCAAAAGAGTTGCTGTGGTTTTTCAGCTTATATATATATACAAATGTGATGGGTATCCTGATGATAAGCGACGTAATAGTGGTATACTCGTAAGTGTTCATGTGCGTCATTGTGTAACAATCGAGTTATGGTATCAAATAATCCATACTTTTTAGCAAATTTGATTGCCATATTAATGTTTAAACTTTTCTAATTTTATTCAGTCTGCAGAAGTTTTAAATTCCGTTATATTAGCGCCAAAAAATTAGGGCAGTTCTGTTATCAGTAATGCAATTCTTAGACGTATCCCAGGGGAGGAAACTGCGTATTTTAGTTATGTTCATCTAATTTGTAATGATATACGAGAGGAAAGCACCTACCTTGTTGAATGCTTATGTTCTTTGATAGTTGATGAATTGCCGCCACAGTCTTTTACAATTTAATTTACAATAAATATAATTGATGATTGATTTCTTTTAAATATAAACTATTAGAACTTTCATGCACCTAAACCATTACCAAATAATCGGTAATGTACAAAAGACGATTCTTCAATTTTTTAATCGAAATAATATCCAAAATTTTACTTATTTTATTATGAAGAATAATGTCTCCCCAACCCTGTATTATGAACAAAGGCAACAGGAAATGAATGAATATGCACAATAACAGCAAAGGCACACAAAAAATTGGGAATGCAAGTTGGGGAACACCGCTTGCCTCAGTCCACGATAGCAATTAAGCGCATGCAAATTCAACACCCCTGCTTTTCGTAGTAACAAAAACCGGCTTCATATTGGCCAAAAGAAGTAAACAAAACGATGAAATTTATTATGAAGGGAGGATTGCTCTGGTTGCCAGGGAGCATGTAAATTGTAAACAGAGAATTACATTTGATGAGTTGAACGGGAATATTAATGGCAGAATCGGGAGCACAACTTTAGGGTGATATGTGAGTGAGCTGAATGGTTAGTTTGCGTGCTCAGGGACTCACTTCAAAAAGGGTTAAATTTAGCGCGCTTTTCTAACATAAAAGCCAAAAATTCATAATCAATTGTTGCGAATCGATGAAACAGACGCCACGACCTGTAAATTCCTGGAGTCAGTAAAGTCTGGAACCACTGTTACAGCAACGAATCGAAATTATTTTGCCTTCAGTGCACTGGACAATCTGTTAAATGGAGTAGGCGAACCTCTTGCGATTTTCTGTCGTTCGAACGAATGGCTAGAAAACCCTACAATTTCTGTTGCGTAAGGAACGTTATGAACAATAAAAATAAATAATTTGCTTTCTTCAACAAATATAGTAATTAATGCACACCTGCCCTAAAATCACATTTACGCTCAGAACTTCCTCGAAAACACGTTTAAATGGCAAAACAAACGAGGAAATGCACAGTGCTTCCACCCATACAACGACTGCGTTCAAATAGAAGCAGTTCTTGTATTTTAATGAAATATTTTAGTGATGAATTTAGTCACAATGATTGATAAAATGGGATAATCTCTGATATTGCTATCTCGTTGTTTCTAGTGATATATCTGACTGTGATGTTGTCTCTTTCGATCACTCTGTAATGCATAAACGATGATCACTTTCCACAAATGGACAATTTTCTTGTTGAGACTTCTCGAGAACATTTTAGAAGCGACAATAAAGTTCAGAGTGATTTGGAAGTAAAAACGAAACTAGTTAAACAATTGTGGAGAATTTAACTCTGTTAACTACGTTCGCCTCCTGCGAAGGGTTATTGTTTACTGCTGTCGCTTTCACAGATATAATATTTGGAAAATTTACCCCCCATTGAAGGATCTCTGAAGAGGCAATGGCTTGTCCGAAATAACTGTGAAACCTGCGAAATGTTCTCAATAATTAATCCATTTAATGATTATTAAGGTGGCATAACAACTTGCACCTACAATGTGCATATGTCAAGAAACTCGATTAGGAAATACTTTCAATAATTTAACTGCTAAAATGAGTTTTTGTTCAATTAAACTACTTTTATCAAAGTTAAATCATCCAGTTTTATAACTATTGCAAGGCAAATAATTTTTATAAACAACAATTAAAAAGATGTTAACGATGAACAAAATTAGTTAATGACATTTCATATTTAAATTCATACATTCAATGCAGTCAGACAAATTGGCATGGGGGAAGGCAATGGAAACGGTTTATTCCTGACCAAATATTTATCAATATATCTCGGGCATATATCTGTACATATACTTTGACAATATTGTAGCTGCAACGCGATGTAGCAGATAAATTTACCAGAAAAAAATGCCAAAATACCAAAAAAATGCCACAGCTGAAGAGAAGCAAAGTTTGTCACCAGCAACTTTTGTGAAGCATATCCTTAGCATAACCAACCATTCTAAACTTTAACTTGTGCGAATGCAATAGTGAAGGGCTTCATAGACCCATTCGTAACTCAAAAAAGTTTCCTGACCCCCATAAACTGAAATTAATATAGGCCTTCCAATTGTTTTTGTTATGTAGAACAAAGCAGATCATTACAGTTTCTGCTCTTTATATACGAGTAGGTCTCAATCACATTTAAATTAATGGAACTTTCCAGACTAGAAACATCGTAAGAAAATCAAGTGAAGAGGAAAATATTCCTCCTATAATTGTAATGGTTGAAAAGCATGGATCTGTATAAAAGAATCAATTCTCGATTTAGAAGAGTTTTGATAGTCTTAATAGTCTTTTGGTTTAAATGTCAGTATCCGAATTTGTTGTGTAAAATTTGAAACCGTTAGAAATAAAAAACATTAAATGTGTACAGAATGATATCGTGAATCATCCAATCTCATATTCGAAAATATATGTTTGAAAATTCTTTTCAAAGCACTTTGCAACTAAGAGTAAAGAACCCAAACAGTAAACCTAAAGTGTTCGATTTTGAGAGGCTATGCTATTATTATTATTGAATTCTTCAAAGTCGCAGTTTGTCCATAAATAGTGCCATTTCAGCCAGCTTGTCGGATCCTACAGAGATAACTATTTCAGTTGAGATGAGCTGTATGGCACATCACAATGCTTTATAAAGACTGACCTGACAAGTAGAGTCTAGAATCTGGAATTGTTTTCATTTTATAAGAACGATGGTTTGTTATTATTTCTGTCCGATGCAGGACGTAGCACTGTGGGACGCAATGAGTGTGCGCGCGTGCGCTGTAGTAACTGCTTTCAAGCACTTCTTTAAATAATAATTGAAACGCTTGACGAGTGATGTGGAAACATTTTCATCACAAAAAAAGAAAAAAAAAAAAACAAAGCAGGCATAAAGCCAAATAACAACGTCTCTCCGGGAGAGTCTTCGCTACGCTATGCTGCCCGCCACTCTAAGCAACCCAAACGCAAATGCAAACGCAAATATTGCCGCTCGTACGTGCACATGCCACACACTGTTGCTTGGTAAGGGTATTCCCTGCTTTGGCAACATGAAAGAAATCAGTTTATGTTTAGTTAGCGGGCAAGTAACTACGTTTAATTTCGAAAATGGTGCCACAGTAACAGAAACAAAGAAGTAAAATCGGTAAAGAGCCTGAACAAAAAGAGAAAAATACTAAAAAATGGTGCAAGTGAAGTGTGCTGCTATAAAAGACAAATTATAAATTTCTGCCCAGTGGAGACGGCCACTGCAACGCAAGTGTGCACATGAACGACAGGACTCTTTAAGTGAATACACAGTAAAAGCCGCTGCCGGCTGTGTTAAACGCCACTTTAATCCATCACAAAAGCTGCCTATGCTGGCTAAATGAGAACAACTCGCAGGACTCTAATGCTCTAATGGGAGAGTTGCATGTTGTGTCACGAAATTAGAAAAATATGCAATACCATCACCAAAGCCGGTCAGAAATGTTGAAAGCCTAATCGTGCGGCGTCTTATTAAAAGTAAACTGCGGGCCAGTTCCAGGTGAATGACTTTTTCGTTTGCTTCCGACTTCCGGTCAACTTTTACCGAACTACTTGCATATCGTTACATATTAGTGCTGGTGGCAGGAGTTCAGTGTGTATACAAGTATGTGTTTGTGTGTGTGTGTGCAGTAAGTCGAAAAGAAAGTGGAGTAAAAGAAAGTTAAAGGAAATGCCTGTTATTTGTAGCAGTTTGTAAGGAGTGGTGTACAAATTCCAGTAGAGCACTGCAATCAAATGCAACCCCAAGGGCTGCCAAGGAAACTCTCTAACACTGTAGCTCGCTGACAACGAAACAGCTACTCACACCTTCCGCAATTGAATCGTTACATTCCGCGGGTGGCGCGGCTGAAGCGTGGTGATCTCTTAACTTCAGCTCCACTTCCAAGTGACATCATTGCACACAATTATCCGCAATTGTTCCAGTGGCATAGCTATCTATGCTAAACATTTGAAGAAATCACTTTGACAACCAATTTGCCAGCATTTTTCGTCATTAAAGCAACGCGGCAACTGGAATACGAGTGCTTGAGCAATTTACTCATATAAAGTTCAGCTAACTAACTAGATCAAAAAGTTCAGGCACATCGTATGCGTTTATGTTGTCATGTGTGCAGTTTATGTGTGCGCGAGTGTGAGTGTGAGCACAAGAAGTCGTGAGTGTTCTATGTTCATTATAAATATTCCAAAGTGTTTTTCTGGTACATCTGATATAAATAACACAGTCCAACACCAAAACAACAACTGCAACAATAATAATAACAACAACACCGACTGCAAAGGTGCTGCTCCATTATTGAATGAAATATTCCTACTCACGAGAAGGCCTCAACTTCCCCCTATAAATTGTTTTGTATACATGCCGTATGAGCAAAAGTAAAAATTTCCACATAAGTAAAATAATAAACACCGCGTTTCCGGGTGACGAACGCGTCCACGGCTTGATATGTTGCCATCTTCCTGCACTAACTTGTTTATTTCTTTCGCTGCGAGTGTTACGTCCCAGGTGTGTTTGTGGATCGCATCTCCCACCATCGGCATTTTATAGACGTATATGCGTGGATCCACACGTCCGTGCAAAAATCGCTCGAGTCGTTTTTTTTACCGCGAACTTTGTCGCGTAATTATGTGCAATTCTTTACAATATGCAACATTTCATCACTGGTATCGCTTTAGTGGCCAAGTTCAGAAACTGTTATTCAGGCCATTGACGATTTCTTGACCAGATTCGATTCGCAACGCTTGCCACTTGTCAATGAATCTAACTTTTTACAACATGAGAATTCGAAGGATACTGCATTGGAATTTTATCATCGTCGGCGTAATTTGCCTAATTCTACAAATTGACGGTGAGTTGGTGGATAAGGATGTAAAGAGTGGTAAACACAAAAATTTACTGCCAATGAGGCTGTCGTAGAGACTACTACAAAATGGAGATTCAATCCTTTATGTGCGCTTTTATTTATTTTCTTATTTATTTGGTTTTAGGTATATTTGAGTCCAGAGTACTTTTCACATGTAATTTTATACTCCCACTCGCCTTATGTTGCTGTGCTTACACAGTGCAATGCAGTTTTCATATATCTCGGAATAGCTTACTTCGAATTCGACTTACTATGAGGACTATAGATATCTGACCTATGTTTAGAGGATTTCGCTGCTTACACAAGACAGGTGTAGATTTCGACTGTTCTGAAGTAAACATGTAAAGATGTTTTCAAATTAAGCGTTTGTAAGGATTCTTTTTATTAAACATTTCTTTTAAAAATAAGAAGGTAATAATCTCGCGGAGCAGACGGTGACGACATTGTTTGCTAAGGTCCTCCTTGTACAAAAATTTTATAGAACACCCTTTCCGAGGCTTATTTTAAGCTAGCTCTAAATATCTTATTGAAGCTAGTTAAGAATATTTTTGAACTCATGTCATAGCGGATAAATGGTAAAATACAAATGATAACATTGTTTGGTAAAAATTCCCACCTCGAAAAATTTTTGAATCTCAAACATCAGAAGAATACTCTTGCAAACCGAGCCATGGAAGAAATCGACGTTTGTTCATACACTGGAGAGGTTACTTTTTTAAATTTTTATTCCAGGAATTCCGTATACTCGTAGGTATTCGAACGAATTCAGAAGAAACAAATTTTTCCGTTCAAGTCCGGTGAAATATTAATAATAGAATCTATAGAACTGCATCCTTTTAATATTTATTATTTGACAATGACAGTGAGATTGACTTGTCTTCAAATTCATCACCAAATAAAGTGAAACATTGTAAACTAAAATTTTATTTTTTCACCAACTTATACGATGGATGGCGCTACTCAGAGGCACCGAACTGTATAAAACCATACGGACGTTACATTAGAAGTTTTGACTGTTTACCAGTTTCTATTATTAGCTATACACATCTAGTCTATATATCCATTTTAAATTGATGTTGGTGGCTGAATTATAGCGACAGCCTTTCAAATTTTGTGAAAATCTTAACATTCAATTCCCCTCATTATTCTAATTTTCTAAACGTGCACTCGTAAATCCTCTTAGAAAGTCGCGTATTGCTCAATGCCGGTGCTATTAACCTAGAACCGAGATCTTGAAATTGCCGTTTAGCTCAACAGATTTCACTGCCGTTCATTTATCTTTGATCTTCTGACCGTGTGTGTTCGTTTTAACACTTGAACATCGTCTCTTAGAGTAGATGTGGTGAAGAGCTTATAAGACATAATCAGAGAAATCCACACCTGCCCGGTATTTGAAGAGTATTGCACTTAATGGCGGATTGCTAAAGAACAGAAGCAAAAACAGTTTTAAAACAGTTGCCTTCATAAAATGCGTTGAAGTAAATGTGTTGGTTTTGACCTAAACCCGGATGAATTGCTCTGTACCTGTCAGACGAGTGCTCAACTGCCGACTGCGCAACTAGTTGAAGTGCTGCTTTCTGGTCGAAATCCAAACTATGATTTGGCGGTGCCATATTATAACCATGACATTGTGTGTTACATCAGAACCTTGTCCTCAGCAATGAAAACATTACACATTGTATTTTAGTCTGAATACTCGTACATCAAGAGGTGGTTAACTATTCGCACCAAAACTCATCAGTTTTATTGAGGTACTTGCAAGTTTATTAAGTCACAAAAATTCATAATGTGCCAACTGCACTGAAATTGGTTACCAAAGTTTAGATACGAGTATATCTGGATTACTAAAACTAATTCACATACTACACATATGATCGTGTATATTCAGTTATTTTTTGGGC
The DNA here is from genome assembly GCA_920105625.2 of Clusia tigrina. NCBI lineage: Eukaryota > Metazoa > Arthropoda > Insecta > Diptera > Clusiidae > Clusia > Clusia tigrina. The sequence continues at coordinate 32,597,236 of OV050031.1, read as the reverse complement.
TTGTTGGGACCGTTTTGGGCTTGCGAACAGATGAAAGTAGTGCAGAGATTCAGGGTTTTTACCATCTTAAGGGTTATCGGTCACTTTCAGTTGCCGAGTGGAATGCATGTTATCCAACTAAACTTAAGGTCGTGTTTCGAATCTTTTACAGATATGAGTTTCTACGCTTCTATTTCTCCAATTCTACTTACATTTAGATATACAGTAGCCAGAACCGATTTATCGCCATTGAATTCAAACATTTTGCTAAATATAATAAATTTGACTATAGATTTCTTGAGACCTTAGGGTTGAATCTCAAAGCAAAATTACTATGGTTGTGTTAGAGGCTTGATTAATAGCGTGGTTTTGTAAGGAAATTTTTGTGTTTTTGGAAAATTTTTGTTTTTCTTATCTACTCAAGGTCGGTGGCCTTGGCGCGAATTGGTGGTGTGAAGTTTTGCGCATTTTATTAACACCAGTGTTCTCAATGGATAATTGATATAGACACATTCTTTTTCCGATACTGGAATATTAAAATTAACCCGGATATTGATACTGTTAATCTCAACTTAATTTACCTTAAGAATTCCATTATTTTAATGCTAGAATATGGTGGGGTGGAAGGAGTTATATTATAGTCGTACTCCCCGATAGTTTCACAACAGAGTCCTCTGCATATGCTTATTCACTTAATTATGGCACACATCATATATTTGTAGATGCAATACACATTAAAATCTTCCTCATACTTGTATGTCAATCAGTGCGAGTAGAAGAAACTATTACAATATATGATTACGTCGATCTCAATAATGAAATGCGAACTGCAACTTCAAGCAACCTTTTCTGCTTAAGTCAATCAGTCACGTGTGACAGCATAATAAGAGCACATTAAAGGCTTAAATGGAACTTGAAATAAGTTCTTGACAGCGTATATTAATTTCAATAATTCCAACTTTAAACGCAAATCATCGGATTGCAAGATTCTTGCTGTGGCGGACTGTTCAAATACTATTCACATGGTAGCCTCGTACGACTAACTAGAAGCAAATGTGCGTTCCATTACACTTGGAAGTTACGCTGACATGGGCTGATGCAAGCGTAAGTCACGAAAGTGGTTGTTTCGGAAGTCGTCCAACCGTAACGTCAGCGCGGCACGCTGGCACCATATCTGCTATACGTGACTTAAATGGGGAGTGGGGGTGAAGGGACTCACTGCTGGAATTTCACTAATTTCTGTCCGCAAGAAAGTCATAGTGCACTGAGGCTTACATGCATTTAATTACCTTATAGTCTCATTTTCAATGAGAGCTTCAAAAGTATCTTTGCACCCCACCTCAGTCAAAGAACCAACAACAAAATAAAAGTTAAAAGAAAAAACAATTAATTAACCACAAAGTTAAAAGAGACTGAAAATCACGCAGAATGCATTGAGCTGTAAATACAAATGGAGGTTTGCGTCAGTGTGAGTGTGGTAGTTTAGTGTGCATTTCCACAGCAGCCATTTTGGCAGACGAACGAATATCTGTGCGTTTACACATTTCCGGTGGCTAAGTGCGTAACGCACTTTGAAAAAGCTTCTGGCAAATCCATCACGCATAACAAAGGAGTAATTTACATAATGTTAGTGAAGCTTATCATCGTAATTGTCGGCAATTATTGCCATAGAGTAGTCAATATTGGGTGAGGGTATCCGAAGGGCTCAACGGTATTGGAATAGCAACTCCCTACTATGCCCGCAACCATTTATCATTTGGTATTCTGTAACTACTCAAATTTACACTTCAAAATACGGTTTGAAAGTACTTGTAGATGTGATGTGATATACGAGTACATATGTAGGTGGCAAAAGGGCTTAAGTATATATAGTTTAACTCGGGAAACTTGATCGCTATAAATTTTGTTGAATGAACCTATTTTGGTGATGTAAGAGCAACCACTTTGCACTTTGCAATTTCCCACTTTTGTGAGTGTGTTGTTTTGCACCGACTTTTCAATGTTTGAGTTACGGAATGGATTTTGTGTAACCAAAAACTTGAAGATCTATTGAAGTTTTTTTTTGTGGGTAGTATTTATTCTAATTTGTTGTTGATTTTTTTGATTTTCAATGGTTGCTCATTCATATGAAGTAGCAAACCAATTAAGTGAGCATTTTATTGACAATTTCGTAAGTCATCACACTTCCTTCATAAGAGATATTCTTTCAAAAAGAGCGAAAGAAGCGTCATAGTACTTTAGTGTAGTAGCCAATAAAATCTTCTGCTAGAAATAAAAAAATCGTTATATTATTAGTACCAAAAGGCCCGGGTCCTTAATTATGTTTTCACAGTAAATATAAAATACTTATAGTATATTATTATGAACGCGTACATCAAAGCAGAACCGTGCGGAGCCGAAGGAATACTTTACGCTATTGAAGAAGTGAGCGTGCCTCCTCACACACAAAAATACATAAAAGGGATGAATGTGATTCATAACACCGGATTGCGATAGTTAATGGTTTGTTCGCGGTTAAAACCATTGCACAGGCAGCGCAAGGCAGTTCATTAGGCATACAATGCCACTTGTTTTCATTCAAATGATATGGACACAAGTAGACTTTTGAGTACGGATAAAATATTATAAATATAATACAATAATAATATAAAGAAAATAAATTTAGTTAGTTAACTAGAAACAACAAATATGAAGGCTCTAAAGTATAAAGTGTTCCACAATTAATTTTTAATCATACTTTTGCCCCTTTTATTTATGGAATTATTTCTATTCATTGAACCGGCATTTTTGGGACTACATATTGCCCCGATCAGGGGGTTCCATTTTTTATATTCACTATCTGGGGTTCACTGTAAACATCTTTAAAAGTTTTTTTGTTATAATTATTATTATGAAATATTTTACAATGCACTGAATTTGTGAAATAACGAAATTGTTGAAAATGTCATTAATATCGCCGTGTGTGCATGCTCACCAGCGTACGACATTTGCACGCACAAATATTTATTTACACTGCTGTATTGGTAAGTGCCGCCTGCGTCGTATGCGTTTCCAGCCATTGCTCCTACGTCTGTGCCGTACTGGCTCTGCCTACTCTGATGTAGATACTCGTACTTTTGTGAACAGAAAAGTTTTAATAATCACGAAGCTGAACGAAGTTTTCTTAGAAGAAAATTTTGCAAATAAATTTGTTTTTTGAACTTTGAGTTTAATGCTGCGGCGCTAATGAGATTTCACTTTTCAGCCTGAGTTTTCCTACCAAAGTCTTACATGAAAAATTAGAGCGAGTACTTTTGATTTTAAAGTTCACTTTCGTTCGTTCGCTTCTATGTTTAATGTTCGAGCAGTTTTTTTATAACCTATTTTATTGCCTTTGGACGAAAGGTGTCTGGGGATTTATGATCACTTTCAATTTCATTCGTTCGCTAAGCGGATTTCCGCTTGGGGAGTTCAATGTTTATTGACAGCTAAGTGCATGAGTGTGTGTGTGTGTGTGTGTACATCTTATACAATGTGTTCGTAATTAACTAACTGTTGTCAGTCGAAAGCGCATAAAACAACAAATATGAAATTGAATAAAAATTTGTATGAGGAACGAAATTGAGTTGAAATGCGCCTTTACTCCATTCAAGTTTTCTACACTAAACACGACTGAAAATGTTACGTGAAACTTTGATATATTTCTGATAGTTTTTTGCAACTCAACGGGGTGACAGGCACTACGCTACAGAGCGAATGTTCCAAACTTCGAGTTTAGCTTGTCAAAAGTGGAGTTTTCAAATTCAGTGAAACAAATAACCAAAGTTGGGGGACTAATAATATAAAGTATGTGCCAAATCAATCGGTATATTCGTGGAATATAAATTCACATATTTTTTTTGAACTTTCAAAGATCGAATGTGTTTCCTGATGACAAAAAATAATGACCGCTGCCATAGAGTCGGTGGATATTGTGACAAATTGTGACCGCTTGAATCAGACATAATGGCCCTTGTTGTTTACGACTGTGGACTTTATATCTTATATCAATTTTTAAACGATATTATTTTCTGAAGGAAAAGTAAGAATACACATTATACTGAAAAACACCATTTGTTTTTGGCGATATTAGTACGCACAACACGCTACCTGAATATGCTAATGCAATCATGTGTTGTCAAATTATTATTATTGTTAACTTTTTGTTGATAGTGTTCTGGCACTAAAATATCCATAATTTACAATTCCTTCAAGTTCAATTGCTTGCAAGGAAAATAATAAAATCCTAGTTGCCTCTTTGGTTCAGTACCGATATTCGCGCAAATACTAACGATATAAATGGTTTTTTATTAGTTTCTCAAACTATCTTTCAATTATTAGATTAGTTATAAGAAAAAGTTCCGCTATATCCGGCTCTTATATGCGGTACCGAGAACTATTAGGACTACTTGGAAAAAACATCATTAAATGCAGTTTTCACCATTAATTAGATTTGCATTTGTTATATGTAGATTCATTCATTTTGTTTCCTGTTAGTAGAACAGTGGCCAATCATTGCTCATTGTCCTGCCTAAGGGATATTAAGCGGAATTCATAACAATTCATCTAATCTGATTTACTTGCCTTTGGGCTGTTAGAGGCAAAAGAAGAACGCCATTCTCTACAAAGGATGGATTAGAAAACTTGACTGAAATATCTGGAGTTCAGAAATACTATTGCTGAGATAGACAGATGCTATTTATTGATTGCATATACATTTTAAATTAATATAGTACTCAGGACTAAATAGATCTAGAAGTTGCTAGAAACGCTCTCTTTAAGGTTGGATATTCCGTGCCCCTCTAGTTATTACAATGTAATTATAATGACTCAAAGTATAGCAATCGAAAATAGTTGTACTATGAGGAGTACTATTTATATTTCGGGAATAGCAAATAACAAACATTTTGAAATGAAAATGGCTTTATTGTTTTTGAAAATATTCCCCTTGACGATCAATACACTTTTGCATTCGTTGAAACCATTTGTCATAGCAGTTTTTCCATTCCTCTTGAGACACCTCGAAAATATGGTTTTTGAACGCTTCAACTGCTTCTTCGGCGCTCGTAAATCGTTGACCACTCAGTTTACCTTTGATATTCGGGATCAAGAAGAAGTCATTCGGTGCCAAATCAGGACTGTACGGAGGATGAGTCATCAATTCGATGTTTTGACTGCTCAAAAATTCACCTGTTTGACGAGATGTGTGAGAGCTCGCATTGTCATGATGGAGAATGATTCGTCTTTGGCGGTTGGTTTTACGAATTTCTCCGAAGACTTCCGGCAAACAAATGGTCGTGTACCACTCAGAATTGACCGTCCTACGTTGCTCAAGCGGAGCAGTGGCCACATGACCCATTCGGCCGAAGAAACAGGCGACCATTTGCTTCGCTGTGCTTCTTCCACGAACAACTTTTGTTGGATTTAGCTCGTTTTGGAAAACCCACACGGTCGATTGTTGTTTTGTTTCCGGCTCATATGCATATATCCATGATTCGCTACCTGTTACGATTTTATACACGTCTTTTGAAGCACCACGGTCAAACTTTTTAATCATTTCCCTACACCAATTGACAAGAGCCTTTTTTTGAGCGATTGTCAAATTATGTGGGATCCAACGCGAATATATCTTCTTTACAGCCAAATGTTCATGCAATATTGATTGTATGGAAGTGGAAGTAATGCCCAAGGTGTCCTCTATCTGGCGATATGCCACACGACGATCTTGCATTATCAGTTCACGTACTGCATCGATGTTTTATGGCACAACAACCGATTATGGACAACCTTCACGGAGTTCGTTGGCGACCGAACTACGACCACGATTGCATTCACTATACCAGCGATATACTGTGGTTTTTGATAGTGCTTTATCGCCATACAAAGAACTGAGTTCATCGACAAATTCTTGTTGAGATAATCCACGTCGAAAGTTGTGAAACATAATCCAACGAAAACCTTCTCTTGAAATTTCCATTTTTTGGCCAAATTGATTTTCTTAACTCACTGTAAACAAAACAAATAGCACTTGTACATCAACACATTGTGAGTACGTTTATGCTAAAAAATGTCAAACTTTATTATGGTGTTGCTAGATTTCAGCTATTGACATTAGTGTCGACAGTTCCCTAAATATAAATAGTACCCCTCATATTACATCAAATATTGGCCTAACTGTGTGGTCGGGGTTTGGGAAATCTCATTGCAAACTTGTTAGTGCGACTCTCTCTATTAAAAGCTTTAGAATAGAAAAATAAATTCGGTCATTGAAGATAGATTAGAAATACATAACAACTTTAGCAGTCTGTACCAGAACTATTTTGACTCTGAATAAACATCTTGATGTAGACTGTGTCTGAGGGATGGGAATTGTTGAAATATATCAATTCAATTTGTGGAAGTAAGTCATTAAATTTCTCTAATTGAGCAATTAAATATCTGAATATCTATCAGCAATACGATTTACTAATTACAGCAATTACTGCGGTTCGATCGTAGAATGCATTGTATATTTTGTTCGCAAATTTTGAGGCACTAAAAGTTATGCTCACTTACAAAATTGATGTCTTAATTGTAATAAAAAAACTGTGTTGCATCTTGGCAAAATAGTTATTTTGATAAGACAACATGTACAAAATCTTATTTCTGCGGAAGAAGGACTCGGTAGCGAAAAGAAATTAAAAACTGATACGACCGTAAATAACTGCATTTCAATTCAACACAAACAAACCGGTACATAAACCAACTATGCGGCTAAAACTGAGTTGGAGATGGTGCGTTTTTTATGGAGTTTGTTTGCGTCATTTCAGTGAGGATTTCATGCACAATTAATAAACGAATTTTATTGCTACGAGCATAATTGAAGCATCATTACTGCGAGCTGCAACTGTCGTTAGTAAATGACGTCGAAAATTGTCGTGGACTTTTGCCTTCTGCGAAACGTGCAACATCATAGAGCTCCCATCCATTAAATTGTAATTATTTGAAGTGTTTATTCTTATGGAAACATCATTCCCCTTAACTAACTTGCAATTTATTCAGCTAAGATTTCCATATGCTTTGACACTTCTCTGCAAAAATCTTTGTTTATGCTTCCACCTTCAAAATAAATTTTGCCTCCGCCAACCAACTCTTGGAAAACTTGTATTTTATTCTGCAATTTCCTCAGCTGCGATTAAATATGGTAAAACTGAAGTCGGTGTAAGTTATTAATGTTTGTTCAAATTTAGATATATTTTTAATAAAATGAATCAGACGCAGAGATATTGTATTGAGGAATCTGTGCAATTTCTTAGATATTGTAAATTCTCCATGTATCCTAGCGGCTGAGGAATTTTTTTAAGCAAGGGCTGTGCATTTAGTTTTAGTTTAGTCAACTATAAACACAAAATCACCAATCATCCAAATTTATTGGAGAAAAGAAAACAAAAAAATAGTTGCCACGGACGGAGCAGAGACAACAAAAAACTCTCAGAACATTAACGTGATAAATTTACACACAAAGAAAATTTGACTGGTTATTTCAAAGTGAACTCTATTCTTCAATAATCATATGCAAACGTTTTGATGTTCTGCCAAGACAACGCATAGAATCACTACAAGACATTGTCGAAGTATGCACATTTGCGAAATAGTCTGGTACTAATCACTACATTTTAATTAATCTCTCTTTTGCAAATTCGACATCCTTCACTATTCCGAGAAATTATCAAATTATTTTTTAATTTTTGCTGATTATCTAGTATCATCTTTCTTTTGTGTGTTTTTCGTCTTTTGATAGTCTGATAATAGGGTGGTATACCATATTTGACTATCTGCAGCTCCTAAGTATAAATATACCATATTACCAACCAATATTCCAGGATGAAACTTTCAGGGGTGTGTCATATTTGCTGAGAGTGGTGCATCATATTTTCTGGCAGGGGTGTGTCATATTTGCTTCAGAGTAATATTGGCTCAATACTGCAACAATTTGCTAAAACAATGGATAATAGATGAAATAATTTTATGCCAGTGAATTCATTGAATCTGTTTAGTTCCAGCAATAATCAGTACTACTGGAAAACTTAAGGTCTGTTAGAGCTTGAAAAAGCTGATATATAATTTCTATTCAAAATTTGGTCTTATTAATTGTATTTATTATTATTATTATTATTATTATTATTATTATTATTATTATCAATTATGGTGTAAGGTATCCATAATTAATTATGAGTGTAAGGTGTTGGGGGAATGAGTACTAGCTACAGAAGGCTTTCGACTCGAAGAGAAAAGGATTTTATGGAAAGAAGCATTTTGGAGACCAAGCTCGTGGCAGGATTTGAACCTGCGACCCTCGGGGTGTGAGTCTAGGATGCTTACCACTAGACCACAGAGGGCGGCTTTATCAATTGTAATTGTTTAATAATCTACCTGAATATATGAAGTATATGAAGTATATCGAAGTATCGAATATATGAAGTATATCGAAGTTAGTTTCAAAATAATATAAAATATGTATGTATTTATTCCAATGACCAAAAACTGCATATCGATCAGATTATATAGTCCACTTCTTGGAAGAGCTGGGAATTAGGGACGTGTGACCGAAAGTATTTAGAAAAGAAAGTATTCATTTAGAGAAAAGTGACAAACCAACTATTCAAAAATAAAAAGTTACATAAAAGGACAGTTTGATCTTCTTGTACTCGAACACATTCATAGTCACATATGATTGCAGAAAAAGAGCACTTATAAATGGTGGACTACTCGTTTTTTTAAGCTAAGAAAGGAGGAAATTGGTTCTAAACAAATATAATTCCAACTGACGTGATAAACCTGTAAGTAAAGTTTTATATTCGAAGAAATATTGCAATGCAAATAGTTTCCGAATCATATAAAAATTATCTTCGTTTTGTAAAAATTTACATGAAATCATTTAACAACAAAAACAACACAATTAATGCAATGCACTCATTGCATACTAACACAGTTGCATATCAGAGCTTGCAAAGAGGAAAATGCACATGCCGGAAATTAAAACTCGCTCGCCAATTGCAATGAAATCGTACCGAATTTTTAGCCCAGTGATCTGCGAAGCGTCCACTGGTCCGCTCGTCCGCGGACAAAGCCAACTCAAAATTCATGAATCATGATCAAAAACCGCAAACGATCAAGAAGAAGAGTTCATCAAACCGTGTGCACACCACAAAAACAATAACAAAAGTTTAGCAACACAAATATGGAATACAAGAACTTCCCTGTAGGAAATCGAGCGATGCGTCTTCGCAGCGGCCTTAAACAAAAGCTGATAATATTAAAATCAACACTGATGGCGGTGATTGCTCTTCAAATGCAAGGAACAGAGCAGCGTTTTTTTTTTTTTGGAATTGTAATTCTACTGTAGGGGACATTATTTTTCAACAGGGTGACAAAATGTAGGGGTGCAAGCTCAGGCGGTTTTTTCATAATATTTTGTTGAGACTTTTGAAGACTCTGCAAATCAAATTGTCTTTAACCACAATCGCCAACAAAAATTTCTCACTGGGCTGTAGCGCAGATTTTCAAATACCCGCCTAAGAGCCGAACGAATGGAAGCTTACTAGAGCGTATCCAGCGCAAACCGAAAGCAAGCATGCCTGTAGAGAGTCTGGGGGAGCGCGCGGAACGATTATAAGGCAGCGCACTTCTTCACTTTTCATTAAATGCTGTGGCTAACGAGTTATTTGACTGAATAAACTTGAAATTAAGAAATGTTTAAACTGTTTCTCTCCAGGCTTCAGCCGTGCCATATGCCTGCGAGAGTAAATGAGGTATGAGTATCAATTAAGCGCACGGCAGCTTGCAGCCGTCATAATCATTACAGACATAATCAAAAACTATCTGACAGACCTGCTTACCAGCAGCATATTTGTCTAATGATTTCACTTTGATTTTTCTTTGCAGCCGTCGAAAGTGTGATACTCGATTCGCGTTGTTATCTCGAGGGTGGCGGTTCGGCAGAAAGTTTTCTTGCCACGGAAGATTTGGAAGTTGGCGCCATTATTGGTAAGCTGCGCATTAATGGCGACCCTGATGTGGAGAATGGTGATATTAATCTAACATTGCGTGAGAAGGATGCGCCCGTGGAGATATTACCTGGCAAAAAAGATTTAGCTTTAGCTGTCGAATTGGACAAGGAAGGTTTACTTGGACCATCGTCTATATATGTGAACGTTATATGCATACGGAGGCATTCAACTGATCCGGTGAGTTTCGCAATTATACCATTTTTCAATATGCTTTTTTATGGTTTTATAATTTATTTCGAGTATGTACTTAACAAATTTGTACAATATTTTATGGGGGCCGTACGGCAGGGCCATTCAACCGTAATATTCATATAACAAGAATTACTTTTCAAAACAAAAATAAATAGATGAACAAAGAAAATAGATCAAATATATGTATGGACTAATATTATAGATTAGGGTTTTTTATGGATTCTAGGAACTGTTTAGGGTCCTCCTTTTTATTGAAATCTTCGAAATAGGGCAATCACTCAGTACGTCGTGGACTGTTAGCGCAGAGATGAACGATACATCCATACCGATGTAACCCAATACGCCTCTTAACACCAATACGAATATCAGTGATTTTTGTGTCTATCTAGTGACTGGTTACTAGCGATTTTCCCATATTTTGCAACTTGTTTAAACTACCAGTGACTTTGGCTGTGATCACAAGTAAGTTATCTACTTAAAAAGAGGGTTGTATGTAAAGTTATTAAATCAGCTAATTTGAAATTACAGGTTGCCAGTCACTTGTGTTACTAGACAATTTTGACTTGAAAATCATTCATCCCATTATTATAAACAAATCCCAAATTGGTATGTTTGGTATTAAGTCATATTTGGTCATACTCTTCGATGTAAAAGTCACAAGTATATGTTTATGGGTGTAGTTTTATATATTCTGCTAGAGTGCGGGTTATGAGTCCAACACTTGTTCGCCACTTTTCAATTTCCCGTGTTTATGCCGTGTTAGTATTGCATTGCATTTAACTGCAGTCAATTTATACGTCATCAAGCACAGCAACTTGCTCAATCGGTTTACTTCAATCTGATTTGAACTCGTGATTTCTGTGTAGAGAAACTTACTTTATACATCAACGACCTGCGCACTACAAGGGAATCATTTGGAAAATCGTTACCGTTTCAGCCTGTTAACCTAATCGGATACTTATCAATTAGGCTCTACTCAGCATATTTTGGTCGACTTTACCTTCGTTTCGCTATGGTGGTGATAAAGTAGAATTCTGGCTATAATTATTTAACCCATATCAAACGAAAGTGCTACTGTTCAATTACCAGCATAGCATGCCACTGCACGCAATGCTGAGTTAGCTACACTTGAAAGTTAATGCATTCACTTGGCTAGGGTGCCACTTCTAGTTGCCCATGCGAGTGTATGCCTCAGAAAGTTGAGAAACTGAAGTGTAAACAACTCAAAAGTTTTCACTATGAATTCCGCCCTCTTTTGAATACCAAGAGGCGAAAGCAGACTATTCCGCACTTATGCTTGTGGCTGCCTAGCTAGACAGGCGCAGACCACCAGAACTGCGCCATGGTGGCCATAAATTAGCCGTTTCGGCTTCCGTTCGCATACGCTACTGCCACAAAATCCCTGCAAATTCTATGTTGGTGTAGAGTGGGCACACCTCTTCAATCGCCCTTCATTAGGTTTAGGTAATCCCCCACCCCCAGAAACACACTACGAACAGATTGTGCAGCGCAAACATTGATTTTCGCAGAGCTCAGTCAAGAAAAGGACTGCCAAGGCAAGTAGTCAGCTAGCCAGCCTTGCGGTTTAGTGAACAATCGTCGAAGGCTCGTTTACACGCGTCCCACTCTTCGAATAGCTCTCTACTTAGGCGCTTTGAACTTTCGATAGGGTCATTGACCAGTGTTTAGCATTTGTTGGTGTTAGTTCATTAGCCGCTTCAGCGCTGTACGATTGTAAACAAATGATTTTTTGTTAGGAGCAGGACAAACATTTTTGTTCTCCTGACTGCACAAACAGTGTTTGACTTTGGAGTTTTGTTTAATATTAATACTGATTCCATAACGCTTGGAATAGCCGAGACGTCGGTTTATTGAACTTTTAAATATTTACTTACGTCCACTTTTTCTGCAGAGCTTTGTCATACCAGTCAATGTGCGTGTCATCGATGTTAACGACAATGCACCGGAGTGGATTGGCACACCGTACACGCTGACACTGTCTGAGGTTACTGTGACTGGCACTCGAATACTTCAGGGCGCCCATGCCGAAGACGCCGATCAGCAGGGACCGTTTTCCACCGTAGAATATCAGGTGCTGCCGGGACCATACTCCGAATACGTGCAATTCCTTAATCCGCTGGAGGGCACCCTCGTGCTGAAGAAACCTTTGGACTACGAGACTATGCAGAATTTCACAATTAAATTGCGCGCTCAGGATCAGGGCACACCAGCTAAATTCTCTGACACGTTACTTCGTGTGGTTATAACCGATGCGGATGATCAGAATCCGAAATTTCAACGGGAATCGTACAGCGGAGAACTTCCGGCTGACGGCAGACCAGGTGAACTACGCATACGTCCCGAACCCATTAGGGCCGTCGATCAGGATGAGGGTATCTGCGCCCCTATTCAGTACTCCATTGTGCAGTCACAGGACACGAAATATTTTCGCATACATCCGCACAGTGCGGCCATCACGCTGCTGGTAGCCATAGGCTATGCTGATCTGGTGAATGGCGCCACTTTGGTAGTGAAGGCCACACAAATTGACAATCCAGATCGTTATGCCCTCACGACGGTCACCCTGACACGTTCGGGTACGCACAGCGAAATGACAACATTGACATTTGTGCAGAAAAAGTTCTTTATGCGCATCCGAGAAGACACTGCCGTGGGTAATCGGATTCTGGCATTGCCCACAAATAAACCGGGCAAGCACTTAAAATACGTCATTCCTGATCCCGTGAACTCCCAATTTTTCAATGTTGGATCCCTGGGCGAAGTTATATTAACGAAGCCATTGGACTACGAGAAAATGACTAGGCATGACTTCCAGGTTTCTGCTACCGATGGCATGACAAATACTACGGCTGAGATAACTCTAGAGGTGACCGATGTTAACGATTGGGAACCAAGGTTTCGAGAGACCCACTACGAATTTGTAGTGCCAAAAAGTGTGAGTAGTGAATAACTAAAATAACATTCATTTTAAATGTTTATATTGATAACAGCTGGAATTGCGCACAAAAACTCTCTTGTAAACGATTTAATTCAGATTGCAACTTTCGCTTTTAATTTCCTTCTAATCTACGTCACAAGAGAGCTTAGTGTTTGGATATTGAGAGTGAAAATTAATTCATTGTGGCGTCATAAGGTTACGAAATGCAAATGAACAAAATTCAAAGTAGTTCGGTCAATCATCGATCATTTCTGTGTAATATCTTAGAAATCAGAACTTAATATTCCTACTATATCTAGGATGTTAACTATGGGAGATCCAAGCTCCTTTGGCATTTCCACAGCTTTGAGATGAAGAATGAATCTACAATGTACACAGAGCTGGCCAGTTTCTATGGTTGTGCATTTGTGTGCTTTAGCTATATTACAGATAAAGCCATTCCATTCATACATTGCATTATAATAGAATCATAGTATGGGTCTCCCGCTCATCGTTCACTGGGTAAGGTAAAGCGAGATACCGGGCATGATATATATGGGCTTGTTATCTAAAAGAAGTCATCGATGATGTATTCGGAATGTAGAAAGTATTGTATACTATCACTGTTGGTTTGTTCATATATACGAACCCTTCATAGACAGTTTAGGCACCCCTTGAGCTGTTTTCCAAAATTTGGCAGTTTCATATTTTTTACACTTTTATTCAAATTACTTGCTCCTGTGTTTTAACATCACTTTTTCATCCCCCTTACAGCAGTCTCTCCACTCACGCTCGGAATCATTCGAAGGCATCATGATCGGTAAGGTGGAGGCAGCGGATGGTGATCGGAATGACAAATTGGACCTAACATTACGTGGGCAGCATGCAGGTCTCTTTGAAATAGATTCCGCTGGGAACATTTACATGCGACCAGAACAAATGCAAACTGTAAACGAATCAACTATTCACCTCGTCGCGACAGCAACAGATTCGGGAGTACCACCACGCAGCACTTCGGTGCCCATCACTGTGACCATGGAGGGCATGGTGCTGGCACAGACTTCTTGGAGCTCCAGTATATTGGGAATGTTTGGAGTTATAGTCGGTGTGTTTGTGATGATCATACTGGCGCTCTCCTGTTACATTCTGCTCACAAATCAGAAGAAACGCAAAACCACTCCGACTTTGGGCAGGAACCGTGTGCACAGTCATGCTCACAGCACGGTTTCATCAGCGAATCTGGTAACCCACGAGAAAATGACTGGCAATGGCAATGGCGCCACAGTCACCAGTGGTGGTGTTTCAGTATTGCATATGAAACATGGCGGCAACATCACCATGTCGAATCCCATAAGCAATGGACATCATCACAGTGGCTCCGGCAGCAGCATGGCTATGGGCGCGTCCTCCATTTTGGCTGCCAGCTTAGACAGGGAAGCGCAACGGGAGCGCGACCGAGAACGGCAACGGGAAAGTTACGCGGCGACAGTGCGAAGTAAGTTTGAAGGGAGAGTTTGTGGGGAGGGCATCCAGTGGGGCGAGTGGTAACTAAATGCAAACAGTTCTGCTTCCAGGCATTGTCTCGCGCGCCTCTGCCAATGGGCAACTCTACGAGGAGGACGAAATTGAGAAGGATTCACTCTCGCCCCAAGCAAACGCGACGCCGGACAACAACAACAAGAAGACTGCTTGGGAGGCGCCACCGAGCTCTGGGCAGCAGACCGTTACGACGATAACGAGTGCTAATGGCGGAGGTTCAAATCTGGCGTCAGCGGCTGATGCAATGGGTTCCTCGGAGAATAATTTAACTGTGTACTTTTAAGTGACGACGAATGTTTATTTTTTTAGGTATACGAATTGATTATTTGTAGAAAATACTCAAAATTCCACATGTACATATTTGTTTTTAGTGAGAAATTATCAAACTTCCTTTGTGTTTATCTACGGTAAAATTCATACCGATAGACTCTAGATATAGGGCTGTAGATGCTAAGGATTATTTAATTTTATATACATACATGCAGTACATAATGTAAATGGTAGGAAAATAGTTTTTGTTACTTTTGTATTACCACAATTGTGCTCACCATCTCCAATGTAAAGTTTTGCTTCCAGACTACTCAATAATTTTGTAATTTTGTATAAAATAAGAGGATAAGGCTGCTCTTCCGAAGTTTGATGTACAATTGGCGAACAGAAGTTATAACTTCTTATTTGGGATTTCTAAAAGCAGAACCATCTAAGAGTCTACTTGGATAAAATCACGAAAGAGTCGTCTGAGGTTGATCGACTCCAATTATTCTCGTTTCACAAAAATATCGACCAATCTTTTGCTTTTTACTTTCCAAATGGACTTGCATGCTAATGTGTCCCTTACTCGGAAGAAACGCCAAATATATCGGCTGGTGTTTTAAAACAATATTTATTTAACGTAGTAGTGAATTTATAAAGTTTTAATAAAATAAATAACTTCGATTTCAAAATTGCTACTACTGTTTTTATATATCCTTCACAGCTAAATTGTTCATATTTTCTACGCTGTATCTATGCAAATTTATTAAATATTTCCAATTCATCACTGAGGGTAAGGTTGGTGAAAATGATTGGTCAACTACGAGTATGATAGAAACTCACTATAGAAAGAACTTTCCGTACAAAATTATTTTGTTCATTTGGTTCATTGTTATACCAAGCATTTCTAAAGTCATGCACGTCGCTGATTAATTTTCGAATGTTTTAATGGATTCATATAACCTGGTCAGTATCTAGGGCCGTTCCAGCTGCCGATGGAAAATGTAATAATTTTGTTCGTAATATTTGGCAAAACGGAACAACGATATTTTTGTATTGAATCAGTCTCTTTTAGGAAAAGGTATCTAACTCTTTCCACAAGAGATTATTGTACTCTTCTCTAAGTAAATTGAATGTTCTCTAAGTTGATGTCAAAGATTTTTCAACTGTGAATATGCTTAGAACTGCGGAATCAATCAATATTCGGATGAAATTGAGCAAAATTGTGGAAGAATTGTGAGCTAGTTACAAGCATGTTAAGATTGAACGACGCTTTTAAAGTCCACAACTCAACGATGGCGTCGGCTTCGGAGTTTAGGTTGGTATAAAAAGGCCTTTTGAAATCCCTTGTTTACCCAAGAAAATAGAGCAGCAAGACGGACTCGTTTGGCTAAATTTCTGTTCCTGTGAATAGGCGAGTAGTAAACACCAAAAGTGTATATGTTCCTTTGAAAATGCATAACTATTAAAATCAAATGCGTCGAATTACCAAATTTAAATAGATATATTTAATTTATTATGGATGTTAATAATTTAGTAATAAGAAATCAATAATATATAGTAAACTAAATTAAAATATAAAAATGATAGATATAAAGCTGCAAGTTTAACATTTATGTTTTAAAATTTTGCACAGCAGAATTATAAAGTTAACTATGTATGTATATAAACAACTATGTATTGAAATCCACACTACTCAACAAATTTGAGAGAATCTAACTAGAGTGCACTCTGATAGCTACAAAATATCAGTCATCATGTTGACCAAATTTTTACAATTTGCTCAACTGTTGAGTATAGTGGATGTAAACTTTGTGTTTGCCAGTTCTTCTTCCTCTTCTATTTGCAACTCTAATGAAGGTAGGGACAAAGAACACAGAGAAGCGACACCACCTCTTAACCTCAAATTTTCTGACGCTTGTTTATCATTAGTTGGCAATCTGTATAGGTTTGTTTATCATTGGTTCATAAGAAAATCAACTACAGTTTTGCGTATGAGGAAGTGTGCGCAAAACGAGAGACGTTCAAGTGTCGCGTCTCTGTGGTCTCTGGTAGGGGCCAAAGCCCAATGGGATGAATGAATTAATATTGCAATTTGCAATAAAATACAGCGATATTGACCGGTTACAGCACTTACAATACAAACTACTATTTAGAAAAAAGATAATAATGCATATGCCATTTTACTGCACGAACTCAGCTGAAATATGTTGAGAAAAAATAATTGGTGCTAATATAAAAAGTGCTAAATTGCAACTTCAAAATTAAAATTTGTTTGCTCTGTTAATGTTAGACATGAGAGCCGAAATCGAGGCGAGACTCCGGAAGTAATGTACATTGATGACGGCTAATTATGTTTGCGTTTGTTTTGATGCAGGGCTGTATTTTGATCATAAGAAAATTATAAATTTTATGAGACACTGGAAATATTCGTACTACATATTAGTAAAATTTGTTTTTTATCCCTAGCAGAACTTTATTAAAAATTTATCATTTCAATTTATTTCAATTTATTATATTGATATAAAATAGTATAATTCTAAAATAATACATTATTATTAATTTACGTTCAACTTGGGACATTAAGGCAAAACCTTGTACAATTGTCCCAATAACATAAAGTGATACAATTTAGTACAATAATCCGGACATAATTTAACTTATACTATAAAATACAATAGCTTACAGAGTACGAAAAGAAATCATTACAATATGCATTTCAACAATTCATCTTTCAATTCATCAATACAATACAGCTTTGAATCAGTAAAAATTTAAAGCTCTAAATTTGTTATTAGTCACAAAAGGATACATATCAACAGTGTACGCGGTTACATACCACCCACAGTGCAACTCAATTCGGCTCATAAATTCATTACCCCTGAAAATGTTTATTAAGCTCAGTTTTGAATAGATTAGCATTGCCAATACCTAGTATTCGTACAGGCAGTGAATTCCAAAGTCTTACAGCATTAACGAAAAATTTACGATCAGACATAAGTGAGGAATGTCTCAACGGGACAAGCCGATTAGAACGGCCAGAGCGGATACATTTAAGGCGTCTAAACCAATTTGGAGGCTCCTGGGTGCAAATAATTTTATGCAGCAAAAGAATACTTCGAGTGTCAAGAAGCTGATCGAATGTGATATGAAAAACTTCTACTGCGCGCCCAGACACATGGTATACCTCGTTATAGTGTTAAACGTGGGTAAGAAGTTATACATATTCAATAGTTGTGAACATAAAATATCATGGTCAAAACAGTCAAACCTTTTAGAATGGTCCAACAGTGTCAAGAAACACATCTTATTAGAGTCAAGTGCCACCCGAATATCTTCCTCTACATCAATAAGGACCGTTATGCAGCTCCGCCTTCGTGTATAACACGATATATATATATATATATATATATATATATATATATATATATATATATATATATATATATATATATATATATATATACATATATATATATATATATATATATATATATATATATATATATATATATATATATATATTGCACATTTATTATCCATATATTATATATTAATTATAATAATTAGCTTAAATACAGTTTCTCACGGAAATCTGAAAAATACATTTTTTTTATAAATTTATGGGTTTTCCAATTATATTAATTACTTATTGGGAAATATAATATAAAATAATAATTCATATTTATCTATCTCAACTTACCTTTTTAAGGATTCAAACAAGCGCAGAATTCTTAAAATGTAGAAAGGTCTATAATAAATATGCACATACACATGCACATACGAATAGGTACTAATATGACTATTCGCATGAAGTTTGAAGAAAAAAAGTGTGTGTACTTACTTTAGTGAGCAACTGTATGCATTATAATGTTATCTTCTTTGCTTATATTCATAGCAAGAATGATAAAATAGTTTACTTGCAAGTGCATTTGTTAAGTTATTTACTATTAAAAATATTTAAAATCCTTTTAATTCAAAAATTATTGCCTTGCACATGCATTTTTCATATAAAAAAATATTTTAAAGCGCCTTCTGACGTCACAGCCAATCAGCTGTGCTCAGTTTTTTTTTTTCAAGTACCTGTATTTCCAAACCCAAGTAGGCTGAATTTTAGTGGGCCGCAAAGTTGTCAATTATTGAAAATTCCGTAAATATTCTGAAACAGACACATTTAAATTTAAAACGTCAATAAAAAAGTCCGTAATAAAGAATTTAGAAACGGAACACAATCTCCCAGAGGTACATCTAAGGTTGTCCTATTTTCCATTGCTTTCACCACAGCAGCACCACATCAAGCGGCAGAATGTCTGTGGCCGATTTTGTTGCAGGACTCATGTGCCACAATAAACAGAACTTCGCGGAGTTTAACAGTGAGCAGTGTTGGCGAGTAACGCAAAAGCGGGTTACTCCTTATGTGCCCACCGAGGATTACCCGTCGGAACAGAAAATTGTGTTGGATGAACAGAACGTACTCATGCGCTTCATGCGACTTCGACTGGGCAATAAAATGGGTCAAAAACGGGTTCCCGAAAACAAGAATGGAGTAGTTAACGGAGACGCAGACGGTACAAAACGTTCCCGGCTTGAGGACGAACACCAAGATTTTGGAGACATATGAACAGATGAAACATATAAAAGCTAGTTTAAGAACTACTTGAATTTATTCTCTATTCCAAATTAAATTGTGTGTACATACTATTTACATATTAAACTTGTTTTATTTGAGAACAAAATAGGGTTTTGTACGAATCAAGCTGCAGTTGGGCAGTAACGTGCCTGGACACATATTCTACATACATACATATGTATGTACATATGCATGTACATGCGTATGTACACAGATGTGGATTGATGTTTGTATTTATGTATTCCTTGAAATAATTTATCGGTACTTTAATCAATTATGCGAAATTTAATTATACGAGCATCTCCATACCCCTTCCTTACCTTTCTTAAATGAACGGAGCAAAGTTACTCTTACAACAAAGAATTTGTCGTTAACATCATTCTATCAAGCATATATGTATGTGCATATGGATATAGGCATGTATGTTATATTGGTTTCCGTTGTGCATAACGGGGTCTATCGTAGCAAAATAATTACCAGATGAGAGGCTAATGGAGAGATGTATATATATATATATGTATGTACGAGTATATATCAAATGACTAAAATTCATACAGATTCAGAGGTCCAATCATATCCTATTATCAATTATCGTTACAATTTAGATTGTTTCTCAAATTTTACCACATAGTACACACAAAATTCTTCAGTCTGGCGGCGCATACCCCGTCTAAAGGTGCATAGTGACATAAAACAGAAGCAGAATCCAATGTATTTGCAATAGAAACTACAAAATGTAACGGAGAAAATAGGCGTTTTGCGACAGAACAGAACCTATTCACGATGAGTTTTGTTGTTTCTGCCAAATACTCATTTTCTCCTGTTATTTTGTAGTTTCAGTTGCAAATGCAGTGGATTCTGTTTCTGTTGCCGTTTCTTCCTTATGCCACTCTGCACCTTAAATCGTACCTTTTTCGTATTTTCGTTATATAATTGTATATATAACATACGCTGCGCCGCCTTAAGTATTTTATAAATACTAGAGAATTATTACAGTGATCTCAGAAGACTGAACAGAAGCTGATGGATGAATAATATTTTTCGCAGTCGAGGACATTTTTGTGCCACTGTTTGCTTTGCATTTAGTTCTTCGATCTTTGCCCCACTGCTGGCTGCCTTATCGTACTGTTATGTCAAGTCCCATTGCCAAGATTTCTTCAAACACGTGGGGAATTGACAGCTTTCAAATGCGATTTTTAAAATCTTATTTTTATTTAAGACAGCTTAAGATAAGAATTATTTTTTTTTTATTAGACAAAATTCAAGAAGCATTTAGCTAACACATATTTTAAAGAAAATGATACTGAAGATGATGCTGAAAGTGGCCAAAAACATAAAATATGCCGAAGACTCACCCGCCCATTTATGTGTTAGGGTCCTAGTAATGATTTTTAGTTAATAGTAGGCGTGGCAGTAGTAGTATCCCTCTCATATTTTGCACAAGCACTAACATAGACCTAATGAACATTATTTTTGTTCTTATAGATAAGTAGCATATGTAGCTAAGCTAATTTTAAATTAGTCCCTAAAGTTTCTAATATGGAAAGTGGGCGTGCGCTTTTTTGATCAACCCTTGCAAAGATAACTTTATAATGCCAATTATCTTTCACAAAATTTTGATAGACCTTAAGTTATGAATATGTGTTAATATACCGCCCACATTTGTCTAGTGGACCCACATCGTAGTAGCTGACCATTTTCAAACATTGCGTCACTATACCTTTAATTGGACTGAAGGCATAGTCATATTAAAAAAGGTACCTACAGTTACATGTACTATGTATATGAGGTAGGCGTGATCTTAGTCCACATGGGTTCAAGAAAATATCAGTTTCTGTCTTAACGTCCATGCAAAGTTTTGTTAAGATTTCTCAAACGGTGTGCAAAAAAATAGCCAAAGACGGACAGACAGTCGGACACGAGGACAGACGGACGATTAGAAAGTGATTCTGATCATTTGTGTATATACATACATATATGAACATACATACCTCGCCTCCTTTTGACATATGAAAATAAGCTCAACCGCACAAACTTAGTATAACCTTTTTCCCTTTTTAAGGGTAAAGGTTATACAAATCTTTGGATTCCTGTTGTTTTCTTATATGAGTTATTGTATCCTTCAACTATTCTGTATCAGAAATAAACCAACTGCTCCGTTTCTGGAGAACCACAAAAAGGCAATAATAAATATTACCTACAAAATGCCAAATTTCTTTATAGTCAAGGAGTGCCCAAAAGTATACTTCACATTTTTTGAGAGCACTAATATTTATCCAAATTATTTTATACTACAAAATACAAAACCTCTAAAAGTATGCCATATGTTTTGGTTTAAATAAATGATTATCGTTTATAAATGTTATTTAATTAAGAAATAAATGTGAGCGTAGTGATCATTTGGCCAGCAAAGAATAAACATTTAAAACAATATTGATTTGAAGGAGGGGGTAGTTGTAGACCCACCATTGCTAAAATTTTTCTTTTCTCCCCAAAAGTATTTTATTCAACATTTTTCATCTCCTTGATTTTATTTTCTACAGCATTTTATACTGAGGGAAAGTACTAAACGCCGTTTCGAAAAATTATGTAATAGATTTTTTTAATAATTGCCATTCCGAAAGGTGGTGGTCTATGCTTTTGTGTACTCTGTAAAAGAACCACAACGGTAAAACAGGGTACTTCAGAAAGAAACAAGTACTCACTTTAAGATTTATAAATATTTGGATCACCCTGTATGGGTTTTCCAACTGCGCGAATTGAAGACTTTCCAATATTTTTAAATATTAAAAAGAATTTTGTGTGCGCCTGTATTTGAAGTTGATGTCCAGACTAAACATACCTAAACCGTTTCAAACGAATAAGGTTCACAAATTTCTTGGGAACAGTCTTTAAATTTCTACAAAAATTTTTATTTTTAATTTGCCAGAAAATAAATTATTTACTGGCCGAAGAAGACTACTCACAAAGTAAAGGACTACCGCTAGGTGTCACTAGTAATAGAACACTACATAATGATTGATAATTAATGATTCTGTATGATATAGATCCGAAATAATTTATTCACAGATCCACCTGATATTTATAAAGGTCCCCATGTATATATTTTTATACCCTTTACCTTTAAAAAATGTAAAGAGGGTATACTAAGTTTGTGCGGTTGAGGGGGTTTTCAAGTACCAGAAGGAAGCGAGGCAGGTATTCACGTTGATTTTTATATCATTTATGGATATGTATGTATGTATACAGATATGAGCAGAATCAATTTCTGTGCAGTTTCGATCGTGACCGTAAGAGATATCATAATGAAACGTATAGTCTGCAAAAGTATAGTCTGGAAAAAGTATAGAACCAGATTGCTATATGAACCCATTTGGACCACGACCACGCCTACCTCCCATATATGCAACTTTTTTCACCTTTTTAAAAACGACTACAACTTCGGTCCAATTGATGGAATAGTGACGCAATTTGGAAGTTATGCAGATGTGGCTCTTACTAAGCACTATTCAAAATGTGGGCGGTGTATATTAGCTACCACGCCCATTACTAACAAATATTCATAGCTGAACCTCTATTAGAGATTTATGGATGAAATTTTATGAAAAGCAACATGTGGACAGGAATGTTTCACTATTGATACATTTTTATTACTTACGACTTATAAAATTTGTTTGGACGAAATTTAATGCGAGTGCCTATATTGACGCTACAAAGTCATACACAAGAAACAGGGTCGCTCAGATGAAGGAGTGGACTCTCTCCCATATAATGAATTTTGGGGACCCACTTAAAATTACCCTAGCTATGCTTCTAATGATGATATATGAATAGAAATTGGTGACAGTATACATTAAGTCCGTACTAAAATGCATGCAAAATTTGGGCAGACTATTACTACTGCCACGCCCAACAATTAACCAGTATCAATTTCTGGGGCCCTATGCATGATTTCAATGAAACTTCATACGAAGGTTCAAAGTGCTAGCATAAAATACAAAACAAAAATAGGCGGTACATTTGGAGAGCCACGCCCTCTATTGATACATGTTTAAAACTTAGGACTTATGCCAAATTCTTGGACTAAATTTTATAAGAATTTGTATATTGACGCTGCAAAGCCATTCACAAGAAATGGGGACGATCAGATAAGGCCACGCCTCCCTCCAATTGAAAATTACCCTAGATATGCTCCTAAAGATGATATCTGAATCAAATGTACATCGCCACGGTTTAATTGCATGCGATACTTAGAATTCGGTCTAACCTGACTTCAGACTTGAAAAACAATAACCAGGGTCTTCAGCTCCAAGATTACTTTTTAATCACTATTTTTTTAACATTTATTTTGTTTATTGAATTTTCTTATAATCAGACTAACAATAATTGTACAAAGCTTAAACTTAATACAAAAATTGAACCCGCTACCAATGTAATGGAGTTAAGTAACTAAACTGAGGAATTTAAATATGCAAGGACTCTAATCTAATATAATTCAATTCTATCCAAAGGGATACTAATCCATCTACGTAGCATTTGAATTTGTTTGAAGTAATTGTCTGGCCAAGTAATTGGGATGATCTCGGAGTTTGATTTTATATTTACATTTCATTTTATTTAATTCACTCTTAACGGTCAGTATATTCAGATCGCTTTGGATGCTGGCATTTTTATGTACCAGAGGCAACCCCCAATCATTCGAAGAATTTTCGATTGTGCGCGCTAGATCAATTCCATATTCGATGCGCTAGCATTCCCCCACAGCTCAGCTCCATACGTCCGGATTTCTTGTTCAGTAACCGATTGATGCCTTGTGCCTTCAGTTTCATTTGGGAGCGTTTTGCTTCAATGTGCTTGCGTCTATGGTCTAGAATCTAGACTCTAGATGGAGCCCTAAGTAGGTTACTTCGTTAGCTTCAGGAATACCATATTTAATACAATTTTAGCGCTATTACCCTTTCGCAGGGTCAATGTGACGTGAGTACTTTTTTTCATAGATGTGAATGCGCCCGCTGGCTACTCAGGAATCTTCTAATTTTACGTGATCACTCAGTTCTCTCGACGCGATCCTCGGATTTTTGTGCGAACTCCAGATGGCGGTATCATCAACAAATGTTGAAGTTAGAAGGCGATTCTCTGTAGGTAGGTGTAAAGAGAACACTTAGTATAACATTGGCCCAAGTTCACTTCTTTGTGAAACTCCTTTAGCTTTAATGTCAAAGTCTCGATATTTCCGATTGTGCAAATAAAATTTTAATATTTGGTATACTCTGCAGGTAAAAATTTACAAATTTTTTATACTAGTCCAGCGTCGTAAGCTTTATCAGAGGCCTGCGCAATATCAAAGAAAATTCCCGAGCAGAACTTTTTTTCCTCGAAAGTATTTCTTATATCATTAGTTATTCGATTTACTTCCTCTCCTGTACTGTGTTTGGGGCGAAATCCAAATTGATTATACTATTTTCTTCCACATCTGTAGTCCTTCACATATTTTAACAGGGTTGGAAGGAGACTGATAGGTCTGTATGACACCGGTTGAAATTTATATTTTCCTGGTTTAGGTATCTTGATTAGCTGTGATATCTTCCAAGCTGAGGTGAAATATCCAAATCGGAATATTTCGTTGAACACTTGTGTTAATATTCTGAAAGCTACTTTGCTACCATTTTACCAGTAATTAACTCGGAATTCTTGCAGGTTGATATGATTCTGCACAATGTACTTAATTTCCTTGGCTTTTTCGTTGACACATGACCGGGTCTATTACAAATCCCTCAGCTACTCAGACACAAGTGGACCGAGCCTTTTTACAGATACTAAATCTCAAGATTAATCCTTAGGTTGATTTATAATGGCCATACGACCCGCAAATGAAGCACAGTCGCCCAATTGTGGGAATGGCACTCCAACAACGTACATTACTTTCTTGCTCAAATGACTGCACAACCAGGCTAGGGTGCTGGATTTTAGAAACAAGAAAATGTCAGTCTTGCTCCCATTCGCAAACAGTTTTGAATATCACTGTCAGAACAGACTGAAGGGCTTAAAAAAGCCGAGTTAAAATGAATGCTTGGACAAATTGTTAATAAACCGAGTTTAATTCGGAAATAGAAGTAAAATATTCTTTAGAGGAGGCGGTGATGAACCATGAATACGAAAGTTTTGGTTAAATGACAAGTGAAAATGTAGAAAATAATAATTTATTAATAATTAATAAATAATTCACTTTTGTTCACTTGGTAGAGTTAGAAAATTGGGCATGGCATAGTAATTACAAAATGGGTTTGTGGCACGGATCATTTGAACTTTGACAAGGTCGGAACGAAAGCTTTGTGCCACTGCACTTCCCTGTCTTCATACTGGCAACCATATGCACAACGGGTCTTTAACGTATACAAATGCGGGGTGAGGCGAGTGTTGTACGAAATGTAACATTGTGCAGTTGCTGTCTATTCAACCCGTACAATAATAATAGAAATAGCGATAAAGTAACTTATTTGACCCAGTTTGAGAAGCACAAAGTCACAATTTGAATTGGCAGCAGGCCGAATATATGGAATACGTACTTAAAACACATTTGCTTGCGTACATACATCATATCAGTTCACTTAAATAATAGTTACTACAACTTAATTGGTTATATACATATTATATAAGCTTCACTTGTAGATCTATAATACTTTTATCGCGCTTGATTCCCAGTCGCATATGCACGCTCGCGTCATATTTATTCACATATTTTAGAAGTAAATCAATCAGACTTGTTGGTTATGAGTTATTGTTTAAAACCCGCTGTTAATTATTTATTGTTCATGACATTTTCATTAACGACTTTGCATTCCTCTTAATAGTACAAGTATTTTAATGCTTATCCACGTTTAGTTCCGAATGACGAAAACCTTTTGCCACAAAAAGAATTATACTTTTGTGATTATATTATATATTTTAATTAATTAATTAACACTGAATTACATTTAAATAATTTCTCTTTAATTATGGATGCTATCGAACAGGATTTGACTACAATTTATTATATATTGGCAAGGATGAATCTCTGCCAATTTTGAAACAAACTGTTCCCGTTTACTTTTAAGGGCGAATATAAGGGACATACTTTAATTTAAAGCAATAGTTGATAAGCTAATAACGGTATCTGGCAGCAGGCGCAGGGCTACCGGCGTAGCTTCCAATACAGTTGAGTAATAAGAGTTATGCGGCCTATAGACGATACATCATGATCATACTCATATATAATAGTATGTGTGAAGAAGAGAGAATATATGCATGTATGTGTCACACAGACATGATCTCGCTGTGATCACTGACTGATCGTCGAAAATCTAATTCATTTAGATTTTGAGGGGAAATTTTATTACGATGTTGATCATGATGATTACATGCAAATTTTGCTCATTTGAGTTTGGCTGCCAATGTGTGAGGATGTGTGCGGATAAAAATAATAAAATGTTTTTTCTGCTGGAGTCCCTTGAATGCTATTGTACTATTTTTTTTGTGCCTTTCTTTCATCCAAAATCGTTTTTTTATTTTTTTACAATTTTTCCTTGCACAGTACAAGCGCTAGCGCACACAAAACTTCGTCATCCGACAGAGACATGACAATCTCACTCAATGACGACTATGAAAAAATGATGATCTTCGATTTTGATCACTCGTCTGTGGCGGAGCTTCATTCAACAAGTACCCGAATGAGTATGATCATGATGTATCGTCTATGGGCCGCATTAATGTCGCGTCTCCCTCGATCATTGCTAAAAAAGTAGGAACTTCGGGACTTACGAACCCAAAAATACCATAAATTTCCACGTCGTAGGGCGTATTTAGGGCCCTTGGTGTCTCGCACGCCATTGTAAACCCACCCCAGGGAGTGTTCACGGCGTGACCAGTTACATACATAAACAGAATACAATGCATCTGTTAAAAGTGGCTCTTTTCGTGTCTTCAAACACATTTATCTCGATGTCTCATAATATTTCAATGAAAATGAGGTACGG
Source organism: Clusia tigrina (assembly GCA_920105625.2). Lineage (NCBI taxonomy): Eukaryota > Metazoa > Arthropoda > Insecta > Diptera > Clusiidae > Clusia > Clusia tigrina. Next base: position 32,569,627 of record OV050031.1, on the reverse strand, counting down.
AAAAGCTTCCCTGAATTAAAAGTTGCAAATCTTAGTCTTCCGCAAATTTCTATATTCAATCTGATCCATATACCAATATGTAACAATACCAATTTGTGTTTGTTTGTTCGATATCCTCCATACACATGACACATTTGCACACTTGCCTAATTCCTTTGTCTTCTGTGTTAAGTATCACGCACAAATTTCAGCACTCCGCTTTCCGTACATCCAAATATATGTCGTAGTGCGTTCTATAGAATATACTCGTACGTATGTAGAAGATGATTAAATACAGCTTAGCTTTTGTTCAATGTTTGGTGGATACACCTCACATAGCATTTTGTCTAGGCATTCATTATTTCCTTAGGGAGCAGGTGTGACAATAGAATATTGGAAAGACTAGCTTTACTCTACACATCAATAGGATTAGTTCGACTATTATATAATCAAAATACGAGTAGGTTCAGAGTTTTGATAATTTGGTTTTCGAATTTAACCACGTTTTATGGCTTTAAAAATTAAGCACAACTATGACGTTGTTTCCCATTCCTTACCTAATTACTTTTTGAATGCTTGGGCCATTCAAACATTCACTCTAGCCTAATATGAAGGTCTTCCATTTTATATCCGGATTCTCGATAGAAATAAACTAAATATATTTTCTTCAATATGCCGCGGCACAGGCGTAGCTTTAATATCCAATCATAATTTGACAGATCATTTGGAATGCAGCTTCTTTAACTTTTTACTAGAGCATCATAAAACCTTGAAATTTTGCGACAATAAAGTACTATTGTCAATTTGAGATATCGGTATAACAATGCTGAAACTTCATCAGTGTTTCATTTACTGCCCCGAACACAGACGAGCTAAGTGCTTATACCCTTGCAAAGGGGATCAAAACGGATCCAATGGATCGGGTTTTCCATATATTTTAACCGAACCGGTTTCAGAAACATCATAATTTTTGCTTTTCGAAAAACGGTTTTAATGAAACGATCGAATAAACTTAAAAAAATAAAACCTTGAAAACAATTTTCTGTTCCGACGGCCCTGACAGTCCAAACCATTTCGATTTAGGCCGAAACGATTTCTTTGCGTATATAACCGCAACCCAACATCGATCTTTATCTTCAAGATCTGGTTACATTAGAAATAACTGCAATTAACAAACGTGAAATAAAGACACACACAGAAGTATAATTTATTTTATGTTTTAATTCTTTTAAAATGTTGCATGTTTGAGAATACAGTTTCTTAGTACATAAAGTATGTATAACGGATTTCCCACTGGAAGTCATTAAAATCTCGCATAAGATATATTTCGTATTTCTGTCATTAAGGTACCAGTTTACAGATGTATGGACACAAACAGATATTAAAAGGAAGGATACACCCACACACACACACACAGAGACACACAAAAGACTTTATATATTTTAATACTTCTGCCTTGGCAAGTGAAATTAAATAAATAAACAAACAAAAAGTCAAGAGAAAAATCACAACACAAATAAGCTCAGCCGACTGATTTTAAGTACAAAAATACGAGTAGAATACTGGTGCTCTAGGAAATAGCTTCGCACTTCCGCTTAAATATATTCACAGTTAAACTTTAGACTAGCATAGCGCTCCACATTCGACAAGCTCTTAAAATAAACTCCAAAAAACAAAACCTTCAATTCAAAATCAATTTAAACGAATTCCTCGTGATTCTTCAGCATCACTTGCGCTTCGGGCATTTTGTACTGCTGCACTGGAGTTAAGGAGTGGCGTTGCAGTGAGTTGCCGTGCATAGTGAAGTTTGTGGTGACCGGCAGAGAGACGCTGTTCTTGTACTTCATAGCGTTTTGCTTGCAGATGCCGAACCTGTAAAGGAGTAAAGGACACAATTTCAGGTTTCTGTTCATTTGCGCGGTTCGAAGTGAACTTCGAGCATACTTCGAGAGCAGTGTGTACAAATCCTGTCTGTACTGCGCTGTTAATATTGCATACAGATAAGGATCTGCGCACGAGTTCAATGGGTAGAAGAATACGAGCAGAATTTTCGACTTTGTCACGTTTATCAAAGGATATCCTGCCAAAGCGGTGAGGCTGAAGAACGCTATGGGTGCCCAGCAGGAGAAATTTGTAAAGACCTGCAGAACAGAAAAGAAGATTAGAAATAAACTCAAATGACTGAATTCTGAATAAGAGAATTCTAACAAGAATAAAAAGACTTCTTAAACGGATTCTGGTACAAAAAAAAAAATAAATTGAATTTAAAATAGTTGTTATTTCAGTGTTTGTGTTTACGTTTAGATTTTATTTCATAGTTCATGAAAGGTCACCGGATTTTGACAGATATTTTGGCAAATAAAAGAAACACATAATTTAAAAAAATATTTGCTATGTAAATGGAAGAACGTCTCTGTTTTGTTTTTGTACCGGAATGGTATGCATATAGAAGCTTTGTTGTTATAGAAAAGGTATTATAAAGTATCAACTCACAAATAGTGCCATCTTCTTGGCTATGCTCATCTCTCCGGGGTGCGTGTTGCGTGCATGTCGCGTTTCTTTGCCCAGCGACAAATAAATTTGGGCATAGCAGATGGCAATAATGAAAAATGCAGCGCCACTTGATCCCAGAACGCAGACTAAGTACACAGTGTCAATTGGGTCGCGTATTTCCATCGGCAAACAAATGCTGAAAATGATTAAAGCAACAAAGTGGATAAAGAAGAGTTAAGTTCACGCAAAATGCCATCACGTCGCAATGCCAGCCCAGCCAGGCAATCCAGGTCACTGACCAAACACTCACCTCGTGGATGAGTAGTTACTAATCCCACAGAGTGGGAACAGCGACATTACAATCGAATAAATCCAACCACCCACCATGATGTAGGCCGCAGGCTTCAGTTTAATGCGCCTGTTCAAGTACAGCGCGTACGTGATGGCAAACCAGCGCTCGATGGTGATGACGGTCAGTGTGAAGACCGACAAATGGCTGGCGAAAACAGTGAGAAAGCCGGCTACCTTGCAACCAGCACCTGCAGAGAATTAGCCCAAAAGATTGTATTAATTCTGTGATGAGAGTAACAGTGGTGGGGTTCTTACCGTACTGCCAATCGTAGGCGTAGTTGAAATATGCGCCCATGGAATGAGCATCCATTGAAGCGATTAACAACAGATATAAACCTAAGCATAGGTCTGCAAAGGCTAAATGACACATAAGAAAGCGCGGTACGGAGGGGCTCTCAGATCTGAAATGCATTGCCCTAGAAAGGATTATAAACCAAGATGAGCAGGGAAATGGACTTACTTTATTGAAAATAAAATCACAACCAGCACCGCCACGTTGCCCACTACGGCCAAAGCCACCACAATCCACACCGAAATGCGCAGCCACTGATAACCCATGACATCCTCACAGGGATTGAGTGCATTGGGCATGGGGTAACATACAACGTCATGTTTTCTATAAGGAGTAAAATGAGGGAAGTACATTAAGTGCTGGCATTCATTAATTTCGGCTTGCAATGATTATCAGATACTCGTACTATTATAGCAAATTGTATTATTAAATCTTGCATAGTTCGCGTTTAATCAATGGTGGGTATGTTCTTTTTTGTTTAGGTGCTTGATATTGATACTCTAAATTATCATGTAAAACTCGTTCGAGTAGGTAAACTTTGTCCACAGTTCCTGTCAAGTTATGAATACCTATGAAACTTTGTCAACAGTCTAGTATGATCCTGAAAAGCAGTCTTGGGCAGTTTAAAGTAGGCACTGATAGCTGGAAATAGAGGAGGTTTACGCGTCCTTTATTCTATTTTATTAAGGTTCTGCCAATACTTCCTATGACAGGCGGACATATAAATGTTTAAATTAGTCAGTTCAGTGAAATAAAAACTCCAAAACACTACTTGCAGGGTGAATATTGTTATTAAAGAATTTAATAAATAAAATAAATAAATAAAAATAAAAAAATAACATAATAGAACGCTTTAAATGTGAATTGACTATCACATTTATGTCTGTTCAGTCAAAGTGAATTCAGGTAAATATTCATCATCTTCACCAATTTGAAGAGTCTCAATTTTAATTGAATAAAAACAATAAATTTGTTGCGCCAAAAGTATTGTCATATTCAAAATGAGTACGAGTCTGTATTTTCTTGGGTCTTAATATTCTAATATGGACACTAATCGTAGTCTAGTAGTAAATAGGTAAACCCATCGCTCGCTCTAAGTCATGTATACATATATACTCTCTCGAACTATAATCTTCTTCATACGAGTACTTGCATATACACTCTAATTCCCAACTGTTTCCTAGTTGTTAATTGAATCAATAAATTGAGACGAATATCTGAATAAGAAAAATAAAAATCAGCTTACTGAAATGTAAAATTTCCGCAGTATTCATCCAACTGGCTTTCCTCCGGATTGATTGTGATTTCGTCGTGGAATATGCCAATTTCCTTAATGATGGAATCAGACAGATAATCACCGCCGTCTAAATAATTAGCATTCTCAGTCTCATTGGTTTCGGTGCTTACGACAAAATCCGTGCGTTCCAGACGGCTGAAAAACCAACAGAAGCTAATGAGAAACGCACACGTAATTGGAGACTTATGCTATAATAAAAAATAAATGAAATGACAAACAAACAAGTGACCCAGACCAACAGCGACAGCAACACCAACAACGATAGGCGATTATGAGCATCTATCGTCCCTCTAAACATTGCTAATGACAGCTGACAATTGGCACATGTGTGCACAGATGCGCACACTCTCGCTCATCATACCTATAATAACTGTCGCCCACAATAGACGGATTTGGATGGGGACTCCGCTTGGCTCTGTCTGTGCTCCGCTTTTGGCCACGCCAGCCGCCGCCCTCAGTCTCTTTCGTTCTCAATATACGCGATGTATCACTGTTTGCATTGCCAATGTTATTATCGGTTTTTGTGCACTGCTGCTGCCATTTCTCGATTTCCTGCACGCGCTCGGCATGTCGCCGCGGATCGTGGCGTGAGGGGAACTTGAAAGCACAACAATGAAAGGAATGTGTCAAATATGCTCTTTGTAAATTCTGCAATGGTGAGAAAGGATAACAAATTCACCATTAAATTGGAACATAAAATTCACACATCACACGCTCTCGGGCACACACACACACACACATAAATGCTTAAACACTAACGCACTAACCTTAAAGTTGTAAATGGATGGTATTGTTTTCAATGTGTGAGTGTTTTCGATGCGCAACTCCTCAATGTCTTGTAATCCCGCAGAGGGCAGACGCACAAGGGAAGTGCTAGAGAGATCCCTGCAAACAGATATGTAAGGAAGATATTAGTAGGAAGCTCATAAGCCGATTAGGTGCGCGTATTCAGACCCTTCAAAGCATAGCGCATCCTTAGGGATGCTTGAGGGAACGAACTTATCTGCGCTTGAAAATGAATTCATGTGAAGTGTTAATATACGCTTTTTGCTTAAATAACATCTCTAAATCCATTTGATTGTAGTGATTATGTAGTTTAGTATTTCATTAATACTTACAATTCCTGCATACTCATGCCACTGAAGGCATTGGAATGGACTTGCTGCAAATTGCGATTTTCCTTCAGAATTCTGAAAGAAAACATTTTAATGTGTAATAAAAATTCAACCACTTCAGCACTACAGTTCTTTAAATACTTACAACTTGGCAATTTGAGAGCCGTAAAATGCAGAATCATCAATATAATTTATATCATTATTTGCTAAAATTCTGTGACAGCAAAAGCAAATAATTACAAAGTAATTACATGGGTAATTCAATAATTTCAAGTACTACTTACAGTTGATCAGTCTTTATATTTATAGATTTCATATCAATTCGAGTTATTTGATTGTTATCGAGATCTCTGTAATGAAATACGGTTAAGAGTAATAAATGTAACGTTTGTAGTCTTTATTCACTAATTAAACTAATAATAATAAATGTGTTGACTGGAATAATTAAACAAAAACTATGTATTAATTTGAAGAAATCGTAATTTCTAAATAATTCTTAATCCTTGTCGACTAACTCGACAGTTTTTGAACCAGAGATCACATATAGTTGTAATATTCTAGGGTATCTTCTAAGTTTTATATGTAGTCTACCATCAATTTGAGCTGTTTCCCTGATTTTCATTTTTTCTGGATATATAAGCTTTAAGCAGTCTGTATCTAATATATGAGAACAATAATTCTCATTTATTCTTGAAAATTCAAAATATTGGCAACTGATAATTGTATTTAAAAATGGCAAATTGAAAAAAAAACTTTTTGTTAACGCTCTACAGATCATGAAGAATTAAAGTGGATTCTCAAGAGTCTAGACCCTAGCAATTTTTTTTCTCCAAGACTACTTCAACGCTATGTATTAAAGGTTAATAAAACACCTACGAACTTAAGTACCGAATACGTTTATGTCAAATACATTTGTACTTACATCATTTGTAAAATATTTTGCGGTGGTAAATGTATCAAGTCTGGTACCTTGGTTAAGCCGCTGTTTATGATGCGTCTGCAAAGTAAAGTAATGGAAGAATATTGACTTATATTGATTTGTATTATAATTAAATTTATTTACTTAATAATTATCAAAATTATTAATACTTGATATCATAAAATTTTTTAGGAGCATGCAAAGTCATTGATGGAATGAGTTCTAGCAACAAGAGCTTGGCACTATTTAGGTTACGTTGGGTTAAACAGGCTGGCCGTGAAGGCCACACATAGACCTGCAAGATCCTTTGCGGTGCCAAATGGATATCCCTTTAAGAGCTGTAGTATACATCGTTAAACAGAGAGATGCTCTTAGCAAATCTTAAGAGCGAAACTGTCCCTAATTGTGCGACCTCTTCTAGTCTTTCAAACGAAGAGGCCCCCGGATATGTTAGGAGCGCCTTCGATATTGCGGGGCATAGGCATAATAGATGCTCCAAAGTTTCCCTTGTGCCCTACTCCCCACATTTCCTGCATTTATTGTTGTTTGTGGGTCCCATTCTTTTAGCGTATACCGCCGTTAGACAGCGACCTGTGAGTCTTCCTACTACCGATCTGCAATCCTTCCTCGGAAGTGCCAATATCGATTTGACCTGAATGCCGTATGGTTTGCATATGAGCTTTGCGATTTTAGATGTGGCAGTACTCCATCTTTCTTCCACCTTTCTCATCCTGTCATCTTCAATACAGAAAATTGATCATTTGTAGAGGCATCAGTACGTTACTTTCGGCACTATTTGATTTCAGTTACATTTGGGGCTTACATTTTTATAAACTTATTTCATTCCAAAGGGAATAAAGTGTAAAAAAAGTGTAAAAGTGTACGCCAAAATAATATTTAAAAACACTTTGTAAAGACAAAACAAATCAGCAGACAGATTCATGGAAGTACATTTTCAACTGAAGATTTGGCTTATGAATAATCGACTGTGTTAGTTTATGAGTCTTCTTCTTTCATCACTTTCTAAGTAATTAAAGATAGAACTAATCCTTCCAAGAACACGATGGTTATCATAATACTCGTAGTCAAATATGATAAAGCGAATGACATGCATAACTTTCCGAGTTCCCAGAATGTAACCTTGTCCTAGTCTTGGACAATATAAGCTGATCTGGTCCTGGACAATATAAGCCGATACAATTGGACTAATACCATTGGAAAGGTATATATCTTCATCAGCAAAGGCATTATCATCTATAGTAAATTTTAGTAGTAATAGTAGAAGTAGACGAATCAAGAGGGTGAGGTAAAAAAGAGATAATGAGAGCTTTCGTATATATTTTTGTGTTCCCATGGTCACAAGGATAGCCATAAGAATTGTTTTTCACGTATCGCTGCATTAATGTCAGTACATGTATGTCTGTGTTTCTAATATCTATTGATAATCAAAATTTTTTTCACAATACAGAATAAAGGGATATACAGTTTTAGGCTTAGCCGAACTATTGATCGACTGATACAAAAAAACCAGCGAAAACCCTGCAATCCGGTAAAAATACCGGATATTATTACATATGTACGTATAAATAAGACTATTGAGAAATCAATATAGGAATAAAAAATCAATTTTATCAGCAGAGGCTAACAAATAGATATATGAATATATTAGGATCTTACTATTAGAATACCGATGAGTTGCACAATATTAAAAAAAATATTTTTTGATCTAAACCACCAAGAAGTATTGCCATAATTCTGCATTGTGTAGTTTGCAGTCAAAGATGTGTACTATTTTCCATCCTTGTTCGTAACTAAGGACTTCGCCCCGCAAGCGACGAAAATTCCAAACAAATTTACTTAGTGTTGGTTGGTTATCTGCGATAATAAGTAACTCATAGACCGCACAGCTATTTGGCAAAATACACCATTAAAGTATTTTAAATTGTGGAGAGCTTCAAATCTTGCCAATTGCACGGTCACATGCATCAACCTCACTCATATTAATCGTTTGAAATTCAATCAGCTCATGGTTGTAGACAATTTTATTGTGTGTCCAGCGACATTGTCAAGTGCATGTTTACATTGCAATCAAGGGCACTCAATATAGCGGCCGGAGTATGCTTCCTTAATATGTAAACGCATCCAACCATTGCCACACGGATGAGTGGATGAATGACTAATAGAAGGACGCCTGCATTGAGTGCCAAGCGCAAAAACGCGGTGCAGCTAAAGTGGCCCCCAAACGGAAGGGAAATGGTGTTTACTGTAAATGCCAGACAGGCACAATTTGCAGATGCGAATACATTAAAAAGAATCGCCTACGAGTACGTAGTGTAAAAAGATTATTTATTTGTGTTTCACATACATAACAAAATTTTATTATCCGGCATTCAAACGTGCATAATTGTAATTCTTTTTGAAATAAACAAACATAAATTATGTTTCGCTTTTTTGTTTTGAAGGGACTCGAGCTTGTTTGCTCCTGCAAGTAAATAAATTTCTTTGGTAATAAAGCAATTTTCCAACATTACTTGCAGAAGAAGTACTGCTGTTGTTTTGATCACAAGAAACACCTCCTCCCGTCATCGCACTTAAGTTAATTTGATAAAAACAAAACTGTAAATTCATTCCAAAGAGAAAATCTCATTTTTGCATTTGTTTGAAGCGCCTCAAGCACACTCACTGCCGCCTGCACATGACAGGGATGCCCCTCCTGTAACTAGTTGCTGTCCCACTTCTGACAGACTTAAACAGAAAGGAGCACCACTGAAATTTAAAATAGCGTTCAGGACTTTCGCTTGCATTTTCAAGGAGTTATTCGAGCGTGGTGTCCAGCAGCCGAGAGTTAGAATTAAAGTTGATTTAGATAGTGGGCGCATCAATGCTCAAAGGTATATAAAATGTTGTAGTGGGCGGGGTGTTTTCAAATGGCCAAGACTAACAGGGATTGGAAATGGAAAATATGGAGTGTTGCCTTGAACAAACAATAATGCCGAGAAGAAAGTATGCTGGGCAATGTGGCGCTATGTGTGTTTTGTTACTTTTAATTCTCAATTTGAAAGACTATACAAACTAGGATAAAACACAAACTAGATAAATACAAACTAGAAGAAAGTGAGAAAAGGATGAAATGAAATAATACGCAATGGAATTTTGAGGAATATTAAAGTTTCTCTGAACTTAGGTGTTGGTTTACAAATTTATCATTTCCTTTTAGTTGGACATTGTTTCATGCGGTCGATGTTCATTGCATTGCGATATGTTTCATTCATATGAAATAATCGCATTTTGAAGTAAATTGGGGGTCTAGGAAATAGCTCTTAATTTAAAATAGACTACTTGAAAGTCCTACTAACTGCGGTTTTAAAACAGTTAATTCTGAAAGTTGAATAATGACCTTTGAAATTATTACGTTTTAAATAATCCCCCTTCAAGATCGAGGCCCAATAACCAAATGTGTTTTTAATGTTTAATTAAATTTACCTATTTACTTAGGGTTCTCCATATTTCTGTTCCCTCAAGAAACCATTTTCAGGGCCATTTTGTTAATGTGTCTAAACATAATTAGTTAACATTGGCAAGCAAAAATTAATTTCAAAAATAAATTAACAACATTTTATTGTCAGTGGAAATTGAAATTGAATTGAAGGATGTCTAATAAATAAATTCAGAAAAACGATTTATTACCAAATACTTCCTTAATATCCCTGACCACAAATTGCTTTTCATCAAGCACGAAATAACTCCAAAATTAAATAAGATTCACAATAAGAAATTAATTGAGGTTTTTGCATTAAATTCTCTGGTGGTAACATTTTAAAACGATATGTATCCCGAATGGCAATTGTTACATAATGCAACCAGACACAAAATTTGGGATATACTTTAATGTTGACATATTCAATTATGAAATAAAGTAAACGAAGTTTCCTTTAAGGCGTCTATTGTGAAGCTGATATATAAAATTATCAGAAAAAGTCCTTCCCGGATAGTACGATAAGTAAGCATGCTAGAATCACACCTTGAGGGGCACAGGTGCAAATCCTGCCACGGGCTTTCGGTCTCCAAAAGGCTTCTTTCTATAAAATCCTTTTCTCTTCGAGTCGGATGCCTCTGTAGCTAGTACTCATTGCCCCAACACCTTGCTCTCATAGTTGATGATGGTGTAAGATATAATAATAATTATAATAATACTAATAATCTCGTTTCACAGGGGATTGAATATTTTGTCTATGATTCTTTCATTTTATATTATTTAAATATTTTCTGTTAGGAGATTATATCATTAAAGATTTCTATATTATTTCAAAACTCTGGCAATGTAAATAGCAGGCTTTAAGATTACTTTGTAGTGGCATCGAGCAAACAATTGTACCAAAATACAGCAAACGCTGCTTATACTTGTGCCCTGGTAATCAGTCAGTCAATCCTCACTCAAACACAAATTAATCAATGAATATTTATGTGCAAGCAAAGCGATGAGTTCGAGTAACATTATTCTAAGCAGATGTTCACACTTTTTAATGAGAAGTGTTAAACATTTATTTTACTGATATGGATTTTGCTAGCTCCTATTTGTGATTAACTTTCGATCTATTTCAGATATCGTGATAACATGCTGGCAAAATAAAGTTTAAAATACCCACCAAAAATAGCTTCAAATACGAACACAACAAATAATTTGAATTCCAAACTAGATGCTATGTGGTCAGAGAACTGTCGAGAACAGAAGAATTAATTGCAGTATAAGAGGAAATATATCGAATCTAAACGTATCTTTAAACACCAATGAAGATTTTCACCTTCGAATTTGACACAAAAACACTTGGTCAGATGCTCAGCACCTGAGTTTGCCACTTAGTTGACCCATTAAGACAAAGATAACAAATATCCCTATTGTAGACACCACTTAATTACAAGGAGACTATTCTATGAAATCAGCCACCAGAGGTACGCATATTTGATACTTGCTTAGTGAGCCATACAACTGCGTGGATTCAGAGGAACACCCTTTTTAATTAGCTTGACTAATTTGGAAACTTGCCTGCTCAATCATTGATTGGAGTTCAACAATTGTCATATTAGTTCGTCGGTCAAATGCAAATATGTCAAAATACTAAGGTTTAATATTTGATTGCAATAATTTGCATTCAAATATATAAACAAAAAGACCAAAGATCATTTGAACTGTAACCAAAAATGTTTGCCCTGTATGGAGTATATACAAGACATATAATTTCGTCAAAATCTCGAATCATATTTTGACATAATTTTACAACAATATGCGAATCAAACACTCTCCGTCTCATACCCACACTTTAAGTACTAAATTAGTTTAGTGAATGCATTTCGGATGCATTTGTGAGTAATGACCATGTTTGCCATGACCTACTTACTCGCCTATACCAACAGGATTTAAGCGTAAATCTAAAAATAACCCAAACATACTAATTCACAGAATCCGGATTTCCACTTTCGGCACCTCTTCTCGCGGCAGGTTGAATTTCGGAGAATGGAGCCGAAATTCGTAGAAAATTATATTATTTTCGTTCTAATTAGTTTTTAAATTTTTGTTTGTTTATTCGAGAGGAGGCTGAAGGATCTTACTCTACTGTGATGGCAATGGTTCCTCCCCACATATTCAATGCGAGAAATTTTATATATCTACAAGTGCAGTGCTTATTTTTCACCACTCCATTAGTCCTGTAGCCAAGCGACTACAATGAGAGTGCATGTGCAAGTAGGATTACAAAGTTTCCTCTTACTGCCTTCTGCATGCCCCTGGATTACTGCTCCTACTACTCAGTAAGAGAGCAAGAGTGAAGGGATGCTAAGCAACACAGTAGCCAACGGTAAATTCGCACTTTCATGAGTGCTTTGCGTGTACTCACATTATTTTAATAGTATCAGAGATGCCTTGGAACACATCCTTCGACAGGAACGTCAGCTTGGGCGCATGTGAAATGTATCTGGAAGCAAATTGTGAAACAAAAGGACGTTAAGAATGAAAAGAAGCGTAGACAGTGTTACTATAATTTCTACATCTAAAATGAAATGAGCAGCTATCGAATTAAAACAATGCGATTTAATTATGACACTGCTCCATTCACTTTGTTCCGCTACTCTGCTCCGAACGCGCGCATGCATTGATAGCTGCTTAATTGACCTTATCATATAATTGACCTAATTAATGCACATGCGTGTACTCACATAGTTCGTAAATGCCGGAGACTAGCAAAGGCACCGTCCTGAATGCATTCCAGCTGTTTTAGGTCCGAGAGCACCCTGCAAAAGAATTTCAAGTACGAGTAATACAAAAATGCTCCCATTCAGTAGCTTTTGTTCGGAAGTCATTCTTTCTTGGGTTTGTTTGCGTTTCTTATTATCGCTATTGCTTCCCCATACTTACACGTCCAGCAACGAACCGGCGTACACTTTGAGTCCTGTGCTGCGTAGTCGTGGTAAGCCTGCTGAGGCAATTGTCAGCCGTTGTATGGGCACTGTCAGTGTTTGCGGTACACGTGTGAGTGCCTCGCCCTCACAGCGACACTCCACTTCGTCCTGCAAGGGAAAATAAGGCATAAATAACAAGCGGTGAGATTAACGATTCAGTGATTTGGATACTGTTTATTTTCCTATAAATTGACTTGTTGCTATTAATGAGACCTTAAAACAGTATATTTAGAAATTTGCAAATAAAGAATCCAAACATGTTTCTAAAAGAACACTATAAGTTACAAATAGGATGAAGTGAAGGTTCTGTCGGAAGTTGTCTGCGCAATGTTACCAGTTTTGCCAACCAGCATTATGTAGGCATTTACAACCGTAACAAGCCAAAGTGAGGCCGGAACTCGGAAAAACGGGATATTGCATACCTCCAACTCCTTTGCTGGCAGTGCTCTGTGGGACAGATCTGTCGGCGGCTACAGAAAACTATATTTCAGTAGTTGTCATTTACTTAAATTTGCTCCTCATAAGTTCAGATTATAGGTACGATTACGTATTACGCCCTATCTATTTTGAAGTCTTCCAGTTCTATCCAGGCAGTATATTCATACAAATCTGTATAATTTACCATGGGCACGGCGGAGAATAGGTAGGATTCAACAGCTGACACTGTCAACAGAGAAATGATACAAAATTATATTATATTCGTCCAATGGGAAACTTGGTCTCTGGTCGTCCAGAGCATGTTTGGACTAGACGGCATGTGACCCCGCAAATTTATACGGAAATTGGACACAAAAAAGAAAATATAACAAATTTACTTGTGAAGCATGAAGGCGTTTTTGATAATACGGCCGAAGGTAGGATTTGTTACTGATCATACGGATTCTATATACAAAATGTCGTTTCTCAAAGTATTTAATGCATTTTTGTAATCTTCCATATTATTCCGACAAAATTTCAGAGAGTTTCTTAAAAAATAGTCCTGCCCATGAGATGTGCCGACAGAATATATAGAATGTTTTTGTTATATCGAAAAATAAAGCGAGGAGGTAGCGGAGGACTTTATTGTTTCTGCTGCATGATATTCCCAATATTCAGATTCAATATTGTGTTGTGTTGAGTCTATAATAGGATGAATGAACTCTCTGAGATTAGAGTCAAAGATATTCGTAATATAATAATAATTTCGGTAAATAGTAACATTGCCATTGAAAGTCATGTACACAATGTAAGGACTAATCCATTGGCTTTAGAGTCTCATAATGAATAAAGATTTGCCCATCTAGTTTTCAAATTTGTTCCATAGTAAAGTATGGCAAATGCAATACGCACATAAAGCAAATATTGCAATACTTGTACTAATCTTAAATCGGGAGCACTCCAAGGAATGCTTCAGGCAACTGCTGCTTAATTACATTCTTGGCTTTCTTCAAAGGGCAGCAGTAGATTCCACCCCAATTTTTCCAATTTTAAGACAAATGTTTTGAGTGACTATGTGGGTTGTGTTCTGTTATCCTTGCTGGGATGAGTTGTAATTGGAATGTTTTGTTGTCTTAATTGCGGCATGGGACTTCTCAGCACGAATGTGAATGGTTTGATTCTGCAGAGTATTTATTGGAGCTTATTGATATTATGTTTAAATTGGTAGACGGATCTCCAATTTATAGTAAACGTTAAGAGCAAATAACCGCTATGTAGAATAGACAATTAAAATACCATCAAAATCAATTGCCTTAAATAACTAGTCGTCTAGGTTGCAATATTTCAATTGAGTTAAGGTTTACTATAGTTCCGTTGCTAAGCTAAACAGGAAATCTATTTAGACTATGGATAAAAATCACATTAATCAAGTTAGCAGCCCAAAAATCATATACAAATGCGTGGAATTTGACACAAGTACTCCTACATATGTATTCCAATTAACAAATTTAGAATTTTACATCAAATACCATATTTTTACTTCCGATTGTGCAGTATAATATTCCCCAAAGCAGTCTTCTAGTTTTGTTGTTGTTGTATTTCCTCTGTACTTAAATAACTACCCTCCTATTAACGTACACTCCGACCGTACTTATGCATGCAGGTAACAGGGTTGTCACCAGACAATTCTACCAACCAAAAAAGGCCTCTGGGGGACAATATTGAAGTAGAACAATAAAGAAAAATATTTGTTCTGCCTTGGTGTTAAAAAATACACCCTTATTCACCCATTGCCGCCTCAAGTTGAAATACCAAAAGTTGAGAATGTTAAATGAAAACCTAGGAACAGCACACACAGCAGATGCTTCAGTGAAAGTGTAAATGCCAAATAAAGGATAGATTCGACATGCTGAGACCAGTCAAATAAGAAACTGTATTAAGCAGCTATTTATAGTATAGGTGAGGGTCGGCGTTTATAAAAATCGGTATATGAAAATCATGAGCGAAAAATTCAAAACGGCTTTGATGCTTAACAATTTCCCTTACCACCTTTGAACTAGTTGAGTTCTCCAATCGTGTCTAATAGGAACTGCAAGTATTGGGGCTAATGTGTATCCGATATTATATGCAACCAGAAATCTTGTATACTTTTTAGAAAGGCGTATGTAGACGTTGAGTCTGCAAGTCATCCTTGATCCTACGCGGCTACATGGGTACATATGTATACTCGGACATAAGATAAAAAGAACATATTGCAAAGAAATTTTTGTTTAGCGGACATTTCTTAATTAAATAGTTCAAGCCTCACATCTCTATCCATAATAATTCTTCATGTGCATTTCTCTACAGATTTTCATAATGCTCACTTCCTCACCCCTTATCCTACTATTTATAACAAAATTGTTATATTTGGAAATAATTACAAATGGGTACAAATTTTTTTATTCCTCTCCTCTGCTATCCATACTAATCCAAGCCACATTTATATGGGTGTCTATGTAAAGTTCTTATAGAGGAGCGAGTAGGTTCTTATAAAAGCAAATTAGCTAAAGGTGACTTAAGGTCAATTCATAGTGAATTATTACTTAATATCTTCACACATAGAAAAACTCAATATTTAAAACAGAAAAACTCTTAATCGCTGGAGTACCTAATATATATATATTTCCCACGTTACAAACTAACGAGCTTTAAACAATCCAACGAACTTCTTCTCAAGTATGATTTATATATGAGTACATAAATTGCGTTTACCTTATCTAATTACAATCACATGCATCTGTTTCGAGTGTTCATTTAAAGTTGTTCTGGTATTTAGAGTAAACTTAGTAAATAAGGAACTACTGTGAAATTTGTATGAACAATTAGAAAAGTCCGTGTATACGAGTATGTGCAGTTAAATGGAAACCCATATTGTGAACTATTCAACCCATTGAACGTTGTCGTGCAGCAGTTAAATTCATTCAGAAGGGTTCATCCCTGAAAGTAGGCCATCAGAAGATTAGTGCGACTGTTCAACAAAAATTCATTAACTAGTCCAAGATATAAGCGCGTTAATTGTAATTGGTTTATGCGCAATGTCGTGCTGTGGACAGTCCAAGTTCGATCTTATCAACGAAACATTTTTTTTGTGTGCAATGAACTAGCTTTGCAGGTTGGTTGAATTTTACTGAAGAATGTAAAATGTAGCTATCTGGAAGGAGGAAACTGAACTAAGTGTTCTGGAAAATATTCTTTATATGATATTTGGGTTTGGGATGCATTAGATATCCACATTTCCTGGAAACGTATTGTCCAGTTTTTCACCATACTTAGCATTTAGAATTCAGAGAGTATGCGAAAGTGTTCTTGGGATAATTGAAAATTTTATTTGTGAATCAGTGTGGACTAGTTTTATTTAACAGAAAAAACACTCAGTACGTTGCTACTATGGGGCGGATTAACTGAGAGTTTAATTTCATGAATCCTGCTCCCACGAAATTATATATTCGATAGCAGTGTCTGTCGCAGCTTTATTCCTTTAGTCCTTCTGCCAAATTCCACACACTTTTGAAGCACATTGACTCAACTGGATTAAAGTGCTTCTCCATCTGTTTGCTCCGGGCAATCTTGTGAGCTTCAAATTGCGTGATAAACACAGTGCAGAAACCATCCTAAAGCCACTTCATCATTCCAGACTGTATTGAAGAAATCCATTAATGTTCCGAAGGAAAACACTGCACACTCACATAACGTCGATTGATTTTGTTAAGTCTGCAGTAACAAGATCTCCATCCCTCAAATTGTCGTTGATAGTAACACGAAAGCTTGCCTCTTATTTAACAAGGCTTTGTAATAGGGTTAATGCTCGAATTTTTCTATTCAGTACGTTTTAAAATATTTTACTGTCACTTTCTGGCTTTGGAAATTATCATAGAAAGTGACACAGTTGCACAACGCGTATGAATTATTTGAATTTATCCCAAAAAATAGAGAGTTTTCGGGCACCTTTAGCTCTATATGTGTGTCCTACTGAGCCTTTATCCGGCGTAAGCCATATTAACGCCGTACAGCTTAGTCAAAGTAAAAAATCACCGCCGCTTCTGACCTCTGCATTTACGGATGATCAAAAGAGATTATCGCAGCTTAGACCCCTGCCGGACACTACTTCGTGCTTTGCGTTGGTTCTTCAAGCACAATTGGAGAGCTCGCGGATAATATCACAAGGGTAAATGGTGAAAAGTTGCTTCCCGTTACTTAAGCAAAAATATTAGCACTCTATTAACAAAACACCAGCGTTGTTTATCTGGCTGACAATTTAGCTCTGCAATTCGCAATAACAACAAAGCCTCAGGATGCATGGATATTATAATTGTATTTGTATGGATTATCAGGTGACGTTAAATAAAGGTAGCAATAATTTTTATTATTGATAATAAATTGAGCCCCTGTAGCAATTTCATCCAATCGATTCATTTGGGATGCAAGTGCGACAAAATGAATTAATTTATCATTGCTCAGAAGACTATAATTAAGTTCAGTTAACCATAATTCGATCAATTAAATCAGAATGAATGCAATTTAAATAAATTAAATTTAAATAAAATCAGAAGTGTGGAATTTTCGAAAATAATATCATTTACAATTAAATCAGGTCGAAATTTATTAAAAAAATAAAATATTACAATATATTAATAAATAAATATTATTTGAGCCGAGAACCTTTGTATATAACACGGAACGTGTGGAATGTAATAAAATTATTCATTTATAAATACAAACATTTGACAATTTTCTTAATTTTTCCACTTTTCTGCGATAAATTCTTTGATGAGAATTGTTGAGTGGAATTGCGGACTATTATATTGGAGATTTAGACGTAGACACTTTTTGCCCAAAATTTAATTGAGGCTGAAACTGTTCAAAATGTTTCTGTTTCAATTTTTATTGTACATTTAACAATAAAAGAATAATCCCAATTCGGAATATTCGAAGTGATTTCGGAAATTGTAATTTCAACTAAATATACCAAAAACGATTTACGAGTGAGTTGTTATTGTAAAGAGAATTTTTGAATGAAAAACGAAAACAATCAATGCCCTGATTTTTATTTTCTCATTGAAATATGTTTCATTTATTTTCATTTGTTCAGAAAATAAACGTGAAAGTGTCCGAAAATTTTGATTTATGTTTTAAGTTCAGTGCTGCAGAATTGCACGCTGCATATCCCTGTGTAAATAGCCCATAAAATTGTCTGTTCTATATAATTGTAAATATTGTTTTGTTTTTTAAAAAATCCAGCGTAATGTCTGACGCATTCAAAAAGTTAAGTAAATGAAAATAAATGGTTCCATGAAATAAATACAAACAAATGAAAAATCTAAAAAAAGCCGAATATTTGAAAGAAAAGTTACAAATAAATCGATTACAATGCGGAGAAACTCTGGATTTATCAACAATTGCAAAGAGTTATTCAAGAGTAGCTTCAACCATTTCTTAAAAGAGTATTTAAAATAAAACTTAGATTGCATAAAATGATTGTTGCTCACGTGGATTGTCTGTTCCATCAATGTTCAGGTAATGATCTGGGAAAATTGAAGACCACCAAAAACATTATCGTAGATTCTTTTCTAAAAAATTAACACCAACCCTGGTATAATAAAAACCAATGGCATTTCAGAAACAAGATATAATAAATAACTTTATAACTTTAATGGAAAATTCAAATCACACATAAAATTTTGCAAGTAAAGTAATCCCTAGAGGATTATCTACCTAAAAGGTCCAACTTACTAGAGAGTTAAAGCAAAATACCCAAACACTTCATCACTGTTCATCATCTTACTTCTATTAATATGCAGGATCGAACAGCGTTACTACACACAACAACAACTTTGAGGCCTTTTTCTTAGGCCGTAATCAGACGTCACTGTTATCAGCTTTTTTGGGAAAAATCTTCGCTGTATTACATCGGTCGAAATGCATCTGATCAAAATATTTAAACTTTATTATGGTCTATTGTTAGATATGCTAGTCGAGAAGACACATATTCAAAGCAAATAATTAATTATTGTGTAAGTTATAACATGAATAACAATAATATAAAAAAAGAATAAGGAGCCTATATTTTTTTATTCATTATCGACACTCTCAAGATGAAAAGAAAATTTGGAAAAGGCATTTCAAATAATGCATATATTTACTCAACCGATGGATTTGTAACAATGCTTTAGATATGAATATAGTCCTTGAAAATTACCGGCCCTTAAAATAAATAAATTAATTTCCACTTGAAAACGTTTATGATTGGAATCAAAAGTTAAATACCAAATGGATCAATTGAGCTTAGCTACACTACAATGCTTCCATTCTTATTGCAATACATACTTGTATGTAATATTTGTACATATGTATTGCATTAAAAGTGCAAGCAATGTGAAAATTATCTTTATTCTGTATTTAGAGATAAGCAAATACTTCAATAGCAGTTTCCTGAGTTACATTTTAAAGCATTGCAGATTAAATGATCTTGAAATAGGAACAGCTGTACTCCTACAATCGACACGTTTAGTGGTAAACACTTAACACATAAAAGTAAAATTGAATGTATTGAAATAATTAAGTATTTCAGTGTCAGAAGTCAGAAGTCGACATGAATAAACGTTACCTGTTGAGATACCTGTGCTGCTCCTGCTATCCGGTAAGTCTCATTCTGTCATAATAATATATAAAAACAATAAGGCCAACTCGTTTGCACCAAGTGACAACCTTCCAGAACGGTCACAAGATTCGGGGAAAAAGAGAGTTCCTAAAAAAGGGCACACAGGCCAAGGTCAGCGATAATTTTAATTAGAAATGTTATTCAGAATTACATTTGAACTACTTTTATTAAAAGTAAGCAATCAGGGCTTGGTAATTGTCAACATATTCCAGTGATTGAACTATTGGCAACAATAATTATCCTAACAGTACGTAGGAGTAAATTTCAGGTATCCTTTGATAACACCACATTGTTTTTCAATACTAGCTTATTATATTACTAAATATCAGGTTGCTAATATTCTTCAATGCTTTTTCAGTTTACGTATTCATCACTTGAATACTTTATCTTAGACAGTTGCTTAATTTTACGTGTAGGTGAAATTTATTCTACATATTCGAAAATGTTATAACAGCGAGAATATAATTTATTTTACGAAACTGCAACGCATGAGTAGGTGGGACAGTTTTAACTATGGGGCAGATACTCGAAAAGTAGGAGAGGGGAACAAAAAAACAAACAACTGTATTCGCGAGAAAGGCTTTGTTTTCAAAGTAAGTCTGTGGAAAACTGACAGCATGACGTGGCACTGCATAATGGTGGAACAAAAAACGGCAATTGCTCTACTCACTGTATTAAATTGAATTAAGTGTCAAAGAGACTATGAGAACATCTCGCTATAATAACTTAATAGCCAAAGTGCTTCTGAATTTTGGAAAATTAAATTTGGGACGGCCATTGAAGGAAGGGCAAAGGATGTTGTAAAGCGTGGTTATGACGTGATGAACGAGTTAGGTCTCTATTATATTATTAAAGTCTGAATCAATATTTTATTTGTCTCCTACACCAACAACAAAATATTAAGTAACAGTCGGGGAGGTTATAATTGATACAAAGAAATAGCTCTGTAGTGAAGAATATTTATTTAATTAAAAGGATTAATCACAATAATAAATTATTATAACTAATTTAAGAGGAAGAGTCATAGCTACCAGGGCCTTCAACTCGATTTTAATATATTATTTTATCCTTTCCTAACCTATCCTTATCTAATGTTCTAATCCCGCATACTAACTCGTTAAGGATACTAGGTCTAATTTTTGATAAAAGGTTAACTTTTAAGGAACATTGTAAATATGTTAGATTAAGCTTACTATCTAGACTAAATATTATAAAATATCTTTCATCTAAACATTGTTTGATACAAATGTCGACCCTTGTAAACATAACTAAAGCTCTAATATTATCCAAAATCGACTTCGGACTCTCCATATATGGGCACTGTGCTAAAACACATTTAAACACCTTACAAGCACCATACCACACAGCGGCCAGAAGGAGAATCCGCGCTTTTCCCACATCACCCACCAAAGCTGTATTAGCAGAAGCAGGGCTACCGGACATTACTCAAAGAGCAATTAACAACATAACTCTGGCGCTGCTTATTACTAGCCAAGCAAATTAACGTCATCTCTACCCCAACACTCATTCAACCACGGAAAATATCCAAAGTGGCTGATTCCTAGATCCTCTTTTATCACTAGCTTAGTAAATCCTCCAAAAGATTCCACCAGCTCAAACGAATACATTCAACTTTACAAGGAAGCCCTTCATCCTTTTAAAGCGGAGTGGGACCTTATTTTTACCGATGGATCGAAATCAGACACCAGTGTTACGTTTGCAGCGACAAATGACCTTGGTGACACAATAGTTAACGGTACTTTACCTACGTACTGTTCAGTATACACAGCCGAAGCAGTTGCCATTCATGAAGCGGTACTTTTCGCCTCCAAAACAGATATCAAATACGTTATATGCAGTGACAGCAAATCTATAATCGAGGCCCTTTTAAACGGAGAAAATGATGAATTGTTGATTCAAAATATCCGAGCAATCCTACTTGAACATAAAAAAACAATTAACATCATGTGGGTACCTGGAGATGTTGGGATCCGAGGAAATGAAACGGCAGATAAAAGAGCAAAGCTAGCCGGAAAAGAACCATTGCATATATTTAGCTATTTTATAGGAAAAGACATACGTAATCTTCCTTTTAACTTTTCTAATGCTAAGTTCAACAGGGAATGGATTGCATATCAACACCACTACAAAACATATAATCCCACTGGTACAAAACCAATTTATCCTCACGATTGTTCATGCCGTATGCTAAGAACCTTCATACGCCTCAGAATAGGGCACACCATAATAACCCACAGCTATATTCTAAGCGGCACTCCTAAGCCAACCTGCTGTTTCTGCATCGCTGCTGTGTTATCAACCACTCATATTTTTGACGAGTGCCCTGGAAATAAGAAACCATCAAACTGTTTTAAGTCCTTCAATATAGATAATATTAGTGCTATAAATTAATTTCTAAATCTATGTAATATGAAGGAGATCTGATAGAATTATGCCACATACAAATGTATAAATTTAGTAATATAATATTCATTTTACAATCATAAGTTAACATAAGCCGAAGGCCCTGGTAGCAAGCGCTTTTTTTACTTTAGTGTAATAATTATTTATAATTATTCCTCTGTTAAATAAATAAGTAAATAAATAAATATTATTTTACATATTTACTTATTTAGGTATTTAAATATAATTTTGGATGTGGCATTCTTTTAAGAATTTATTAATCTTTGTTATGTTATTCTTTGATGTATCTTTTAGAGAATCACTTGGAATCTGGTTATGGAATATATTTTTACGAGTTTTTGGAAGTTGGGGTAGTTATTTAGCAGGTGTAACGAGGATATTGATTCCCCACAGAATTGACAGTTAGGTAACGGTTCCCCACGTAGCAAATGCTCGTTTGAGCATTTGGTGTGTCCGATGCGGAGTCGTACAAAGTTTTTTGTTTGTTGGCGAGAGCAAGTTGCAGGATAATATGGTTACATTCCATTTGTGTTGAAGGTGTTTATATTTTTTCCAAGTGCAATAGTTCGTGGCAACATGGAGAGATTCCCAGTAGGTCTTTAGTTTCTGTGACTTGGAAGACGTAGTTTGGAGCCGTAATTGCCTCTGCAGCAGCTATATCTGCAAGTTCGTTACCTGGTATCCCCGAATGTCCTGGGACCCACATAATTTTTATTTTCTTGGAGTATTTAATACACGAGTTACGGATATTATTTATGGTCCTGCTGCTATCATTATTGAAGTTTGGAATGGCTTCAATAGTCGATTTGCTGTCTGTACATATGAGGAAGTTTCCTTTATTTTTGTGAGCAAAGTCGATGCCACATTTAACAGCAAAAGCTTCGGCAGTAAATACAGAGCTAAAAGGAGGAAGACATCCTGACGTAATTAAATTTCCGTTCTGGTGGACTGCAGCACATCATTTGCCAAGAGTTCCTTTTGATCCGTCTGTATAGAGTAGGCTCCATTTTTTGTTTATATATTCACTTGCCGTTTCTGTAAAAAGTTGTCTATAAACTTTTGGATCGGTAACTGTTTTTGGATATTGCAGTAAATTCAATGCAAAGGAGCTATCTTTTATATTCCAAGGTGGTTCACTTTGTCGCTTAGTTTGACAGACTTTTATATCCCAGTCAAGGTTTTTGGAGAGTTGGACACATCTACGAATTATGGATTTAATTTTATATTGTCGTTTGTGCTTGACAACCTCCAGTATGTCTTTGTGCAGTACTCTGTTGTTAGTAATGAAGAGTTTAGAGATGAGTTTTGATGTTGACAACGATAATTGCTGTTGAATAGATGGTAGCCCAGCTTCAGCGAATATATTTTTTAAAGGTGACGTTGGAAAGGCGCTGATGCTCCTGAGGACAGCTGTGTTGTAAGGGGCCTCCAAAGATTTTAGGTTTTTTTGAGAGCACCATCCATAAATTGGCAATGCGTAATCTAATTTTGAAAGTATGAGAGCTCTGGTGATGTTAATTAATGTTGAAATGTGTATTAAACTGTGTTTGGATGTTAGGTATTTAATAATGTGGAGGCGGGTAGCTAGACTTTTTCTTAACTGTAAACAATGCTCCTTAAGTTAAACTTATTATCAAAAATAACACCAAGAATTCTCAGATGTTTTACAAGTTCAATATTTACATTATCATATTTAAGGCTAGAACAATTACATTTGGTTTTCTTACATATACTCGTATGTAGTATTTTACATTTACTAACAGAAAGTTTGGCGCCAGAGAAGTTGCCCCAATTTGTAATTTTATTAAGTATTTTTGTGAAAGTAGATTTGATAGTATCGAGATCTTTTGTTTTAGAAAATATAATGACGTCGTCTGCGTAAATTGTGTGTTGAATATTTTTGTATCTATCGAGTAATTTACTGAATTGGTCGAATGCAATAATAAATAGAACAACCGATAGGGGGGAACCCTGCGGAATACCATTGACGAGGGGGCATGTATTGGATAGTTCTGTATTAACTCTAACTCTTATTTTTCGGTTTGATAAGAAAGCTCTGACGATATTAAAAAAATTCTTTCCTATCCTTGTTGAAGTACAACATGTATTCCTATGCGGTGAAAGGCTCTATGAAAATCAGTAGCTAAAACGGTAACATGGTTTTTGGTGGAAAGTGAAGTTGTAACGTAATGTTCAAAGTGAAGGAGTGCATCAATTGTGCTTTGTTTTCGCTTGAAAGCTACTTGGTTATGACTCGTTAAATTGTTTTTTGATATAAACTATAGCAATACCCACTTTTAGACTAAAACAAATTAAAAGAAAATTTCACAGTTTTCTTGGTTAATACAACATTTACCCTGAAGACTAAGCCTAACTCTGGAATGGGATTTAAAATTAAATTGTTTAAACTGTATAAAGTAGTGAAATTAACTTATTTAGAAGATGCATTCACTTTTACACTATAGGAACACAATGAACGGTTTACACGAACGAAGAGACGAGAATAGTGATAGCAATAAAGCTGTGTAGCGGTGTTAAAGAAAGTGGAATATCCAAAAAAGTACTGTGATCTTTAACATACACGAATATAAATGAAGGACAAATTATTGGAAAAATAAAGAAATTGAAATGTGGACAATTTCCTGGCTCACATACCTCTTAAAATGTATTATTTTCAATAATGAAAGTGTTATAGAAAATGGTTGGGTTGATTTTCACCAAACTTTATATTGGCCATAGTGTTCCAATTTGAATACACCAAAAATTCCAGAAAAATAAATGTTTGGGTTTTTGAGATCCGCTCTTTTGAAGTAAATTGTTGTAAGGAAAGTAAGTGCGCTGTTGGTTCCATTGTCACCAATTTGAGCTAGGTCATAAGTTTGCTGAAGTTCGACTTCATATAAACTCATAAGATTTCATATATATCGGTTATTGAGATACCAATAAAGAGGGCCATCGGTTTCTTTTTAAAAATGGTATACAATAAACACACTTCAATACTTTTGTTTTATTGAAAAGAGTAAACCTTCCGATTAGGTATGGAATATGATTTCATTCAAATACTTGTCAAGGATGGAGGTAGCCTATCCTGTCAACACAATTTTTCAGTTTGAAGCTGTATTTCACGAAAAGATCGACTAATATTCTGCTTGAGTGCCTAAATCGTTACTGGATTGTGGGCATAACTTCGATTTTTCGCAACTTGGTATACAAAAATACCATATTTAAGAATGCATATAACTCAATTTATGGAATGCATATAACTCAATTTATGGAATAAAGAATCCCATTGGGTAAAAAAGCTATTCTCACTCCGAATCTGCATGGTTCACAGTCCGCATTGCACTGTTCAGTTTTGGTCTAATTTTAAAAATATTGTTTCTTCTACTCGTTCCGAGGTAGTTTAGTTAATAATGAAAATGAAAACTCATATATAATTAGAATAATGATGGCAATATTTGCCGCACACTATCTTATAAACTCGAAAAGCTCAACAAATCAATTTTTGATCTGTCAAAAAGATCTAAAAGTTATTAACATTCACGACTATAACAACGTCAATACAAAATGTATAATTCCGTTGAGCTGAGCAAATACTTCAAAGAGATTGTTGAGAGAGTCAGTTGCATTGAAACAAGTACTTTCGTTGACAACCTTCACTTCAAGTACTCTTACTTTCGAAACTGTCACCATTATTTAGCATTATTATTGAAGTGGTCCGACCGGTGGTCATATTTCTATTCAACAAATAGGAAAACCCCCAAAAAAATGTGATCCTGTAAGTTCATGTTACTAAAATTGAAATTAAGCAAGCACGCTTCCTTTGTAAACATGAAACTATTCTACCCGCAATTATGGGTCACAATTAAGCATCCTGCTATTCTATTTTGAGTCAAAGTAGCCTAACGACACCCTGTTTTCCGTTTCACATGAAATCCTTTGAAATACGAATCCACTCAATTTGTTGAATAGAAAACGCTTGACGTAAATTAATCAACTTGCGCACTTAAGGATAATCGCACTCATTTAAGGATAATTGTCTGTTCAAGCCAATAATAAAAATAAAGTAGCAAACAATGTGAAAGACATTTGAGGTGAACGCTGAAAGTCTAAGTAGTAAAAACCACATCAAAAGGCACTCACTTGATTAGTTGCGTTCCAGCAGCAGCACTGCCAGCCGGAAACATGGGTTGCCACCGTTGAGCTGGGCACTTCCGTTGTGGTAGACGCCGACCACAGCTGCTGTATTTGCTGCTGTCGCTCATTTGACCCAGTCTTGCCATACGGAAGCTGTTTTGGCGCAGTACCATTCAAGCGCTCATCGAAGCCATACTTGATGTCGTAGCAAATGCTCAACTTGGCGCTGGGCTCCATGGCGTATGTATGTTGGCAACCAATCAGCAGTAGCAACAGCCAGTTGTAGCTCAGCAGTAGCTGGAGCAGCTGCACTATTCCTACCACACTCCTCTTTCGTAGGCCAGCTGCTGAGGGGGCAGTGTAAGGATTTCGCATTCTGCCCCAGACCCGCTGATGTGAGATGTTGTCCATTGGTTTCGCTACCTTCGCCTTCAGTTGGCCCGAATGTACGAGTATTTGCTCCGCTGCTTGCTAAGCAGCTACTTATATTCTATTATAGTTGTTGTTGTAAGTTTATTCCTATATTGCACTGGGTACTTTCACTCCTCAGTTGTGCTTGCAGTGCTGGCAAGCTTAACTATATTACGCGCCATGACAATGCAAAGCAGGAGCCCTTTAGCCATGCTGAACTCGTAAGTGTGTGGTGCGGTGTCTGCAAAGACAAGAAAGATAAATACTTTGAGGTTGAATAATGTCGTTATTTCAATGTAAAATTCCTTCCACTGTTGCAGAGTGCCACAGCAAGGAAACTGCAAGTGCCATGACAAGCACCAATCAAAGTAAATATAAATATGAGAATTCTGTAGCGAAGTAAGCTGAGCATTTGTTCTGATTGCGAATGAATAGAAGATGGACTGTTAATATTTATTAAGTATTTTAAACTTTGGTCTCTTCACTTGAGAATTCCACAAAGCTTTGTTTTTCTGTATATATTTAAAGCACTCTTTATGCCAAATTTTCAATTCATTAAAAACAGCGGTATTCACATAGCAATTCTTCAGATACATCTGCGGATATATACATCAGCTGAAATTTGGATTATACTTGTAAATGCTCAATACATAATTCAACTATTTAGTTTCTGGAGTGGTGAAAACTGAAATACACCCATTTCTACACCCTTCCTTTGCTATGAAACAGAATATGGTAAAGTCCAAAAACAACCGCCCATATACCACGCTAATAACACTTCTATGAATGTCTAGGACCTAAGGATGACTACATACAAATACATACACAACACACTACAGTTAGTGTAGTAGCAATACTTTTGATTACCTACTATTGGAATATTGACATGTAGCCTACTTTTAGGCGTTACAGTGAAAACTGAAAATGTGTGCCTAAGAGTGGATTCTGCCGAAGTAGCTTAAAAAATCGGATTTTTATTTGGTTGCTCTTGAATGGCCGCTAAGCTAAACTTCTCAATAGTTATTAAAGATAACAAATTTGCCACGAATAATAAGGGTTTGTAAAACATCAATGAATCACAGCTATTACTCAATACATTATTCCAGATATTCATACATGTTATTAAGACCTTCCAGATATCTCCACATGCTTTTAGTTCGAGTCTTAATGATTATATCATGTTGCTTTCTTGACTTATTGCTTTTTTATACACTAAGGCGTATATAATACGAGGACGGATTGATATTGAAGCTTCCTAGCGCTAAATGGCACCACAAACACAAAAACTTTTTTTTTTTCTAGAAATTGCGATCTGTCAAACGTCAGCTGTTAATCTTCACCCAAATTAATCGATTAGTTTATTTGTTGTAGTCGTTTGAAGTAAGCAACTTTTGTGTTTCTTGAAAAATGGAAAAAGGCGAATTTCGTGCAGTGATTAAACACTATTATCTGAAAGGGAAAACGGCGAAAGAGACAAAAGAAAAGCTCGATAAACATTACGGAGAGTCTGCTCCGTCAGATTACATGGTAAAATATTGGGTTGCTGAATTTAAACGCGGCCGAACAAGCACTGCAACAATACCATCAACAGGAAGGCCAAAAGAGGTGGTTACTGAAGAAAATATCAAGAAAATTCTCGATATCTTTATGAATGATCGCCGAGTCAAGTTGCGTGAGATTGTTGAAATGGTAAACATATCATATGAACGTGTGTTCAACATTTTGCATGAACATTTGCATATGAAAAAGCTATCGGCAAGATGGGTGCCGCGTCTGCTCAGTGTCGAACAAAAACGAGTTCGACAGACCACTTCACAGCGGTGTTTGGACATGATAAAGCGTAATCCTGTTAATTTTTGGCTTCGATTAATAACTGTTGATGAAACGTGGGCCCACCACTATACACCTGAAACCAAAAATCAATCGAAACAATGGGTGGACGCTGGTGGAAGTGCTCCGAAGAAGGCGAAGGCAGTGAAATCGGCTGGCAAGGTTATGGCCACTGTATTTTGGGATGCACACGGAATATTGCTCATCGATTATCTTGAAAAAGGATCCACAATCACAGGAAAGTATTATCGTGCATTATTGGATCAATTGATTGATGCAATCAAGGAAAAACGACCACATTTAAAGAGGAAAAAAATGCTCTTTTTTCAAGACAACGCACCGGTTCACACAGCATTAGATACGATGCTAAAATTACGTGAAATACACTTCGAATTGGTTAATCATCCACCGTATAGTCCAGATTTAGCTCCTAGTGACTTTTTCCTGTTTCCAAACTTGAAAACATGGCTCGCAGGAAAAAGATTCATCTCAAAGTGATTACCGAAATTAACGCGAATTTTGAGGGGTTCCCGAAATCGTATAATTCAGATGGTATAAAAAAGTTGGAATATCGTCTTACTAAGTGTGTCGAAGTAAAAGGAGACTATCTTGAGAAATAAATGGTTTTTGAAAAAAAAAATGTTTTTTTCCTACTTAGGTAGCTTTAATATCAATCCGCCCTCGTATACCAATAAGTACACAGTTTAACTTAGGATCTATTTTACGTTTCCGAGTATGCTCGTTGAAAGAAATGACGAAAGACATACAGAGATGGCGGAATCGACACAGGAAGTGTTTCCAAACAATAATTTATGTATGTGTAACTCTTCTTTGGCCCTAACTTTGCTTATGCCAGGTTTAGAAAAAAATATATATATAAATTATTTGGTCACAGTTGCCTAGACGGACCAAAAAAAGATCCTCAATATATTGGTAAGATCCTTGCTTAAGAAGAAATAAGTAATTCAAATAATGTATTGAGTTCGCAAACAATGGATTATTTGGGTGTACGATTGTAAGGAATCCGAAGACGAATTATATTTTTTTTACGAAATTTCCGATTCATACGCCGTAAAAACAATCATAAAAGCAAAATAATCAATTATTTTACTTATAAAATAAAACGATACGCTGAACATTAAACATCAAAACATATTACAACAGAGTATTTTTCAAAGCCCATTCTGCCTGAGAATAAAATATGAGGATGGCAGATGGAGACGGATTTCATGTAATTGGAATTGCCAGATGCGGTCACAGTTAGGGACGTATCGTAAATATTTGTGGACTATCAGCGAAGAGATATATTAGAAGCAATAATTATAATATCATATGTAAATAAAGAAACTTTGTAAAAATCTTCAATATATTCGTTCTTGTAAGATTATTCGGAGAATTAGATATCAAACGTTAAACTTGATATATTATAATTTCAACGAATATCCAAGTCGAGAAAAAACTTTCAAAAATAGTTGACATTACACCTGAAGATCCGAACTTGACATGAAGCTGAGAGTTTCATCTTCCAAATCTGCATGGATTTTTACTCTAATTGTTTGTTTATAGTCGTTTAATCGGCCCTTTATAGACTTCGACTGAATAGATGCTACTATTGTGAACATTTCTTAAAGTTGTTTATTTCCGTAAGGGAGGATATCACTGAGAAACATTTATTATCCTTTGTTATATTTCAAAACAGTTTCTAGGAACACCCTTTCTGTTTCTTGGAACGCCATCTTCAGGGAACGACTTCCGCACTGACAACAGCCCATCACGAGACCCATACGCTACCGAGATTTAGTAAGAACATCAGGTTGTCAATCGGTTTCTTACTGGGGTACCTGTGCCACTGAGACATACACTTGCCGAGACATAGAGACTGAAAACAAGTACGCATAAGATGTAACTTTATTATCGTAGAAGTATAATTAATTAAGTAGACTGTACGGACTAGCGACAGTCCACAATTTATTTTACAAATTCAAATAAAATACGGTAAAATAAATACAACTCTTTCGATTTACAAATTTTTCTGTACACGACCACTGGAGCCGCCGAGCTTACCCCAGCTATAGAAGAGAGATGTTACAGTTTCGTAGAAAGATTCCATGTGGGATCTAAAGTGCAAAATAACTGAATGGAAGTAAATCCGAATCAGTATAGTCTTAAGCAAAATTTGACCAATAATTACACCAACCAATGCTTTCAATCTAAAACCAAGTCACTGAGATAGAATTCTTCCCCATCTCTCTTGCAATTGTAGTATCTTATCCAAAGGACAAAGCATCAGAGCTAAGGTGTACTTTCTAAGAGCTTCTGGATTTTAAATTGAAATAAAATACATTCAAATTGATGAAATTGCTTAATGAGAAATATGTGAAATGTTGCATTCCGGAACCTCGACCACTTGTTAAGAAAGCACGTGATGTTGGCTTTTTAAGCATCGACGGTTTCTGGTTTATCCACATAAACCATAATTTCAGAAAAAATGTAAAACTGTCAAACTATACGATCATTCTGGCCATTCCCAGGCCCATTTCAGGAAATAATACTATCATTGAAATGATGCTGCAGTCAATTTATTGCTTCGCCCAATGTACTTGTATGATGCTCCCCCACTACTTTTCTTAAAAAAGGCAACAGCCGAAGGAGCACACCAAATGTGCATATTTCTGGGTGTAATGATATCTCTTGAATTATTTTAGGATTCTAAATGCAGAATTTCTGATTATATACCTATCCATTAAACGCTATAGAGGTTCAAAACGTGACCTATAAATATTTTCAACTGAACTTCAAAACGTGACCTATAATACTTTCGACTGAAGATTGATTTTGGAAACAATTTTTTTTCATTTTGGGAAAGTTGTCTAGGCGTCCTTTTCCTTTGATTAATTCACAAACTTTACTGAATACCAATGTTACTACGCAGTTATATGCCCTTTCCGTTCCTATGTTATAAATGAGAAAATTATTTCAAATTGACATCACGAACTTGAACGAAAGACTGAACAGTATAGTATATATGTATAAATCGTGGATTATTTAGTACCAAAACAACCTGCATATTAACGAAAAAATGTCCTATAATGTTTCTTATAACGTTTCTTATAATGTTTCTGTCCGTCTGCAGCCACTTTTTTTCTACTCCGTTAGAGCTATCGTAATGAAACTTTGCAAAAGTATAGTTTGGACAAAGATAGAGACCCAAATTGCTTTACGGGCCGATTTGAACAAAGACCACGCCTACCTCCGATATAAGGTACTTTTCACCTTTTTTAAAATTACCCTATACTATACACCTTCGGTACAATTGATGGAATAGTGACGCAATTTGGTAGTTATGGAGATGTGGGTCCTAGTAAACATTATGCAAAAAGTGAGCGGTACATATCAGCTGTCACGCCCACTATTAAAAAAAAATTAATACCTTAAGATCTATAAGCAATTTTTGGATGAAATTTTGCCAGAAGTAACATGTGGACATTATAACGCTAACCGAGTTTGAACAGAGAAAGGATATAACGAACTTTCGGTTCTAAAATTAAAATTAGCTTACTTTTATAACTTACGACCTATACAATATTTTTGGGCGACATTTTACATTAGTACGCATATTGAACCTCCAAAGCCACTCACAAGAAATTGGGTCGATCAGATAAAGGCCACGCCTCCCTCTATTATAATCAACCCTACCAAAATTATGGTCTTAATGATGATTTATGAAGAAAACATGCCCATTGTTGAACTGGCACATACAAGGAAAGGTAAAGGGTATTTCGAAGTTGGTCTAACCCGACTTCAGACTTCTTTACTCGTTTTTTCCATAATTACTAATATTGTAAGTCATACTCTGAAAGGGATTACACAGTTCAGGTTATAAAGTTACAAGCAAAATAAATATATATACAAATATATAATATCTGATGATGTTACGGTTATTATGGTACTAACTGTGTAAATGACGAAGTAGTAACATACTTAATATTAAATTGTGTGATTTTAACTATGAGTATTTGACTTCAAATATATGATTTGTAGAACTGCGAGTATAATGATTTAATAAGCTTATTTCTATAATGTACTGAACAGTATGCTTTGGGCATAACTTTATAATTAACTAATAGTGTTGAGAGCAATCTACTAAAAATTTAAAGAATACAGAGTAGTTAGTGTTGCATTTACCGACATCGATTGATAAGTGTGGGATGCTAGCCAAGTTGTTCGGAGATACCCCAGGAGGAAGTTATAAATTGAGAAGGCAGTGTACTGACTTCGAAGGTTTTCGACTCGTATCGAGAAAAGAGTTCAAAAGCCTGCGACGCGATTATCTGTCATCCATTATACTCCTCAAAAAAGGTAGCAGCTGATTTTCCTGTGTCTTTTAAAAGTTTGATTGCATTTTTATAATTGCTCCTGTTGACAGAAAATGTGGCGCTTCAGGTCAAAATCGCCTAGAATTTTCAATGATTTCTCCATTACCACTTGCATTTCAATTGAACGCAGTGGTGCGTCACTGGTTGGCGCGTACGAAGTTCGCCTTTGTTTACAAACATTCGGGAATGTTTACACTTGAATTTTTGCTTTAGTTCACAGTCAATAATGCGAGGCGCGCGGTCACTGTTCTTTTATCTTTGTCTTTATCTGACGCCCTCGTTTCACGTGTCTTCTTAATCGCTTTAATAACATGGCAAATATAATTTGTTAGGTAAAACAGTGTGTAAATGAAAATTAACTTGGGAACAGAATCGCACGTAAACTATTTTTATCGAACATTTCGATTGCTTGGGCAAACAGTGAAAACTTATTCGCGGGTAATTTATAATAAATCGTTCGTGGCTAAGCTTTTTATGGCCGGGCCGACCACGAGTGCTGCTTTTTTGTTTTTATTTTCGAGTGCGTGTGTGTTTTTGGCTATTCACTTTGCTAATATTCAGTTTTATTGTCGCTGTTGTTGTTGTAGAAATATGGCCTTTTGTTAATAAAAATCCATAAACCAAACAAATTGGAAAAAAATCGTTTGTTTGCAGATCGGAGCTAAATATAAATTTGCAACATTTTTTCGTTATTGTGGAAATTTAATTGTGTGAATAGAGCACACAAACAAATGGACACACTCATACAACAAAAATCCACACGGCTACCATCGTGTAATGAAAATTATCACCTTTAGCAGTGATTTTTTTCCGTTGCCAAGTTCACCTCGCGACAATGTCAATAGTGAAATTTACACACAATTCTCACGTATTGAGTTGGGTCAGAAACTTCGTGCAATTTCTATAAAAGAAATGCGAATTCATTAGACGGATTTGGGTTCATTTGGGGTATTTCGGGTCCGTGACCGAACAGGTATATCGGTCATATAATGGACAAGCGGTCGTCCACAAATAAAACACCGCTCACATAGCTCCGGGGTAACATAGTAATGTGTAATTTAACCACACCACATTAATCAATCTTTGGTCAGTCCTATACTACTATAGACTCATTGGAACCACTCAAAATGTTTTTGTTTTTTCTCTATCACTTACCTCATTACTTACTCTCTGGCTTTCATTACTGGTGACTTTGGACTAAATAGAATAATTAACCAAGGATTTGCATATAAAAGAAATTTTTCTATTGCATCGAGGAAGGAATCTTTGCTCGAATTGGTTCTGGACGAGCTAATTTTAAGCATTTTGTTGATACTTGTACGGGAAATATTTGGTCTATAGTGATCTATGTCAGATGCTTTTCGGAGTATTTACATAAAGTTTGTTCACAGTGCAAAATATATTATGGAACTATATGACACTTTAACTTAATCGATGGAAATGTTTAGCGTTTGAAAAGTGTGATATTCAAAAACGGGATGAGGCACCGTAACGACTGAGTGATAATTCAGAATACATCATACGAGTATACCACAACGACATATTAATGAATTCCTAAAGTTACATATTATACCCCAATTAAATTATTATTAACTAAA
The DNA here is from genome assembly GCA_920105625.2 of Clusia tigrina. NCBI lineage: Eukaryota > Metazoa > Arthropoda > Insecta > Diptera > Clusiidae > Clusia > Clusia tigrina. Next base: position 32,534,835 of record OV050031.1, on the reverse strand, counting down.
TAAAGGCAAAATTGTATGGGGCAATACATTTTATTCATTTGGATACTATTTGAAGATGCCAACTATGGGGTTCCCATACTATATGAGTATGTTTAATGACCTTTATAAATCACTGCTTGTAATGATTTCCTCATGGGGCATTATCGAGTCACTGCATACGCATATGTGTATGTGTAACAGTTTGCAGTTTGTGGCCTAACAAAATTCAGTTAAGTGATTAAGTCTACGGGAGTCACACCAGACATTGTCTGTCTGAGCATTTTATGGCGTCTGAAGTTACTTTCATATCACTTACTAAGTGTAGGCACGTAAGATTTCTCAATACAGATTAGTTGTGGGAGGTGTTAACCATCAAAATTAACCTGGTATCTGGTGTGGTACATTTCGTTTCTTTGGCTGAAACACATGAAATTAGTTGCCAAAATATCCACTTTAGTTGTTTCAATAAAATATCTAATAACAATTAATTCACTTATACAAAGAAACCATGAAATATTCCATGACGTAGATAATTTGAAGTGGTCCATTAATTAATTAATTCCGAAATCTGTGTGGATTGGAGAAAATGAATCTGAGCTATGTGTTTGCAGTGATTTCAAATTTATTTAATTACTCGTAGGTGTGTTTATAAATGAACAAGCAATTAAAACGTGTGGGCGCTTTAGAGAGAATCTAATGAGAAATAAATTTAATTAGGAATAGACACTACGCTTTCATATCAACAGAAGAGGTGGGGAAGATTATGTACCTGGTCCGTGCAACAAATACTGCAGCTGAACAAGGTTCGCTCTATCCGTATCCGCATATAATCCATTTTCGTTTCTGTCAGGCGGAAATTATTTCTACGTATGTTTCCTATGACATTAAACTCCATCATCTGTGGAAATAATTGCAGTGTTTATACTTTTACACACTCAGTTTCAATCAATATTCTATTGATAAGGTGTGCCGACCAACAACTCACCTGCAAAGGTAATACTCGGAGGTGGAATGAAAAAGAGAAGTAGAATGAACGACGGTAAAAAGACGCAATCTGCAGATACAAATATTACATGCAACCACATGAATCCATGTTCTACTAATAGCATAATGACAATCAAGAATAAAGATTTTGTCATAAACGAATCCAATATCTAAATTATAGAATCTTTCAAGTAATGCAATGGACAAAAGACTAACACAAAATTCAATTATTGGAATGAGTAGATAGATAGATAGATTTATTTAAGGGTGTTATTCACTGCGACCTGAAAGATCTATTGTGATGCCCCTATTTATTTGAAAGATAAGGATAGTCTCATCTATAAATCTTCTTGTCAGGTTAATTTTCGACAGGAATTCATATATTTTGGAGGAATCAAGTTGAGAGATCTTGCTCATATCTAAGATATATTCTCCAAAACACCTGAGTCTTTTGTGTGCCAATAGTCCGCAGTATGTGATCAGGTGCAGTGAGGTTTCGTCACTTTCTCCACAGGACCGACAGATGGCATCTGAAGATATACCCAACTTGTTCATATTGTAGTTGAGTCTACAATGTCCGCTTACAATGCCTGTGATGATTCTTTATTTACTCCGAGGCATATTAATTAACTCTTTAGCTCTTTTAGGATTAAAATCTCCCAGAAGAACTTTGGACTGTGTTAATTCCGGAAGAGTTTTCCAGATTTGACTTCTTTTTACATCTGTACATTTCTTCAACAGGCCTCCAATGGTATTGGATGATAGTCCACAGAAGGGTTCAGGGCCGTTGAAAGGAGAGGCCGCAGCCTTTCTAGCTAAGCTATCAGCCTTCTCATTTCCCTCTACTCCTATACACATTAGAGATAACTTGTTTATACTGCCTAGGGAGTTTAGCTTCCCAATACAGTCCCATACAAGCTTAGACCTCCACCAAGGGTGAGCTCAAACTCTTGGAATGAGTAAAACATCTAAAAATGTCAATTTTTATAAATAACTTTCGGACACACAAATTTAAATTTAACAGTAATTTTCTTGAATTTTGAATCATTTGCTGAAGCCCATGGCATTAATACCTTCAGCTATTTTTCCGTCACAGAGCACTATTCTTCGGAGTAAGATAGTTGGAAATTATTGTGTGAAAAGTGTGTTGTAAAATAGGATCTATATACAATTTTATACACTAGAAATTCGATTTTTAAAATTAGAGTGTTGATTTGAGGTCTTTCACACTTTGTGGAGAGAGGGCAATTTATAGACAACGCCAATACTGGGCACTCATAGAATGAATCTGTTGACAAATAATATGTACACAAAATGCGAGGGGATATATAAGAATACATAATAGGTAATTTTGTAAATGATCAGAATAAGTTTAGAATCAGAGTACGATTGCAGGGACCAGACTTCTTCATATCTATACAAGATGGAACAGATGTGATCTAATTGAAAATGTTCGTTCTAGTAACAAAAGCTGCAATAAAAGTGACTTCTAGCGAAATACTTGAAAATATAGCTAAGTGACTAAAACACACACGCCTCTAATGTCGTTAGTGTAATGTAGGCTCGACAAACCTTTTAAGGAATTACACCCAGAATTGTTCTGAACCCCTTGCAGGGTATTAAAAAATCATAAAATTCTTATTGAGAATTTAACATGATTTTTATTTGTTTTGTAGTGTAAAATTTTCAATTTAATTTATTTATCTAAATTGAGAAGCTTTTAATTTGGTAGTTGCAGCAGTCCTAATTATTTCAACGTCACCGTGTTTCACGTCATGTGCATGTGCCAGTTCGTTGCTGCATTTCTCGGCCAATGTTTGAAACTTATTCAAAATTATGTTTAATATTGTCTGCACGTACTACGGAATAATGCTGATGATACATTGTGCCTGTGTATAATTGAACTATTTCTAGTAATTGAATTACGTCCGTACTAATTTCTAATGGAACCAATTACATACACATGAAGTTTTGACCGTAATCAATTTTACGAGTTATGAGCTGAACAGATTACCATTCGGCTGTAGCATTTATACAAGTGAAATTTAAGCAACTTTGGCTACTTTCTTCTGTTCAACTATTTAGAAAGTCTCTGGGATGCAATTGCTATGTTTTTCAGAATTGAAGAATGTTTAATAGACTGATTGTGCCTATCGAGGCAGAATGGTGTCTGATAATGTAAATATATTACCCTGGTAAACAATTATTTTCATACCATTAAAACTGACATAACTTTAAAGTGATTTGGCATAAGAATAAAAATGCTTGATCTCAAACGAAGAAAATTTAAAATGAAAGGGGTTTTGACAGAGCAAAGTAAACAGAAAAAAATGCTGTCAGCTCAGATGGAACTTTAAGTTTATTTTTATTTAATGAACCTCATGGAAAATTCCATTTTAAGAAGTTCATGAGTAATCCTTAAAATATAATTTCTTCTAAAGTAGTTTCATTTCAATTTCCTCTCATATGTTGGATTTTTTTCAAACGAGTGAGTATTTTCTTCTTTAAAATGGCACCAGCATTACCTTCGTTTCTGGATTTATGTTCTCGTACCATAATTTGCATTTGTCACTAACTGTCCTAAAGGCCAATCCATTAGTGATTTATTATGTAGAATTATAAGAAAGCGAGTACTTCAAAACGAGAAATGATATCTAATCGTATATACACAACATACTATACTACAATATACTATACGAGGTGTGATAAAAAAAGAACCGTTATTGTGTGATCAAAAAATAAAGTATTTATTTATTCATCAACAACTATCTTGTCCCCTTTAAAGTAATTCCCCTCAGATATAATACACTTATGCCAGCGTTTTTTCCAATCCTCGATTCACTTCTGAAACGCTTTTTTTGGTATCGCCAACAGCTCCTGTTTCGATTTTTCTTTTATCTCCTCAATCGTAGCAAAACGCTTTCCTTTCACCGGTGTCTTCAGTTTTGGAAAGAGGAAAAAGTCAGCGGGGGCCAAGTCCGGTGAATACCATGATTGGTTTTTCCACAATTCTGGGCGTTTCTGACGAATTGCTTCTCGCAAACGGCGCATAACTTCAAGGTAGTATTCCTTGTTGACCGTACGACCTTGTGGCAAGAATTCATGGTGCACCACGGCATTGCAATCAAAGAAAACTGTCAGCAAAACCTTTACGTTCGACCGACTTGACGTGCTTTTTTCGGTCTTGGCTCATCTGGACGATTCCATTGGGATGATTGGGCTTTGGTTTCAATGTCGTAGCCATACACCCACGATTCGTCACCAGTTATGATCTTTTTGAGGAAATCTGGATCGTCGTTGACGATGTTCAATCCAAAATCATTGTCTTCACTGCGGTTGTTGACGTGCTCGGGCGACTAGGACGAGCATCGTCATTGACATCTTCTCGGCCTTCCTTAAAGCGGTTATACCACAATTGAACTTGTGTTCTGCTCATAGTAGACTCGCCAAAGGCCACAGTCTACATTTCAAATGTCCTTGCGCATTTAATTTCATTTTTTACACAAAACTGAATACAGTTTCTTTGATCCATTTTTTCGAATAGTACAAAATCGAAGAGCACACCAATATACGACTAACCTTTTTATCTGTCAAAAACAAACTGACAAACCAAAATGGTTGGTATTGCCAACATATATAACAGACATGTGTACCAACATAAAAAAAAAATGCGAACATCGAACATACGTAACTCACGAAAAGATGAAAATAACGGTTATCTTTTGATCACACCGTATGAAAGAAGAAATAAAAAAAATGTTTTCTGTTTGAAAAAACCACTCAGAAAGCAAGAATATATAGGCTGAAATAAAGGAATTGTTTATGAAACCGCAGAAAATAACACAATATAAACTTAACTGGATTATTTTTATTAAGTACTTTTGAGAATATTAAAAAATGTACTCAAAAATTTGTCTACCATAAACAAACTTCATAATTTGTTCACTTACTTCTCTCACTCAGTGCGAAATCGATACTAATCGGCACTAAAAACAAATGCAAACAAAGGAAGCTCTTCTTATTGATTCATCTGCTGGGGACCGCGAGACTCATTGAGGAGCATTTGCAGGCCTGTCAACCGAAAAATTTATACGAAAATTGATGGACTGATAACAGACCCCAAACTATTTGCATTTACGTGTGTGGCTTGGGGATAAAATGTTTGTGTGCATTAGAAAGCATTCAGAAATTCCACAGGCGGAGCCATTAACGGGGAACAAATGGATCCGCTGGTATACGGGTACGTGGCGCGTTAATAAACTTAATTAGAAACCGAAGATTGCTTAATCTGGAATCAAATGCTCGTGGTAATTGTGTGGTAAATCAACGATAAACTTGTCAAATTAACCAATTAAAAACATGGTAAGGAAACGAACAAAAGTATTTGTACAGGGTGATTTTGTGAAAAGTTTTTGGGACTAATGAAAAAAATCAATTGCTTCTAGATGCGTAGCTAACAGTTCAGGATAGTGTAGGGAGTGCACGTGTTCGCCACTTTGGAAAACTATCCAGAGCGGCATTTTTTTTATAGACTATAAACTGAAAATCTATTATAATAATTTTTTTTTTTTTGCAGATTACCAGCATAAGACGGATACTAAGATAAGGACAAATGTGGCAGTCTCTTTGATTGATTTTTTATATATGTAAATATTTACATAGTTTTGTATTCTTCAAAATTAATGTTACACTATCCATACAAATACATACGTTGGAGACTGTCTAAGGCACCAGAATGAATGCTATTATGGGAATATGGTGGGCACAAATATTGTACCAAAAACTGGGCTGGATGGTACAAGAGGGAGAGAGAATATTAGCCCCTCATACAATTAACCTGCTTTATTTGGGCCTGTATTGGCATAATAAACCGAATCATTCGTGGTCTAACATAAAAAAAATATGTATTTCATCTGCAATGTATAGGTTTTTTTTTTTAGTTTCGCAAATTACTTACATTAATCTTCTATCATTTTTCATTTTCAGCAATTACTGTCGTATGTTGTGGTCTTGAAATATTCAACATTCAGGATGGCGAATACAAGGATAAGATTATTCTGAAGAATTCTGGTCATATTTTAAATTCGATATCTATCGTTCATGAAAGTTATTGCTGAATTCTGTGAGGAAATATAAACAGTTTTTGGATTCAGCGGTTGCCTTTGAGAGAACTTTACTAGTGACTAGCATTTCAATTTTGAGCAGAACTGCAAAACGTGCCGAACTCCACACCATCAACGGAACGGAAGTAAATGCCGGAAAAGCTTGTTACTCACAAAAGTATTGATTTTTCACTCACTTCACCTTTAAAATTAGTTTTGGGAACATGAACTAAATAAAATTACACTGTTCATGCCTTAATTGAATGAAATGAAAATGCATGAAATTTCCCAAAATATTTCGAAAAATCGTGCGCGGCTCTTGCTGTCAATCTGAAATGCCAAAACATGCACCAAACATCCCAACACCCCAATTCTCCCGTTGAAAAGCGCACCGAAATGTCGATGTGAAATAAAATCAAAAGAGATAAAATGCCACAAGCCGCAAATGGGGCGACAGGCAAATTGCAGTGCACGCAATTCCTGTAAACACCATAAATGAATTTAATTTTGCATTTACAAATAAAAGTTTGTAATAACCCGCAGACGTGGGAGGAATTTCTTTAATGCACACATACTTTAAAAGTAAAAATACCAACTGTATAAATAATTGATAAGATTATTTTTCAATTGGCGCATTAATTACGAAATGGCGGCAGATCAGCATATTTCGAAAGATGAGGCATCATTGGATTACAATCATTAAACACATCAGACAATTTTGCGGTTCCAAGAAACAAATAATTATAACAATTTAGAAGCAGTGATGACAAGAAGAAAATGAGGGGGTTATATTCTTATGTTAATGTTGAGCCGTCTGAAGTAGTCAACTTTAGGTAATGATCCGCTTTGTCTCTTTTTTAAATATTGTGATTGGGAGTGTCAAATTTGAGCACCACAACTCTGAACTTCTACTGTTGAGGTTGAACAAAAATGTTGATATTACATCAATTATTATTGTAGTTTGTAGACTCTCGCTAACAATTTTCTGTCCGGAAGGATATAGAGCAACATGAAGCAAACCTATTGTCCACTGACTTAATCAAAGTTTATTTAAAAGCAGTCTTGATAGATAAATTAAAAATAATGCAAACGATTTCTGCCGGTTAAGGAAAAAAAGGAAATTTATGAATCATTTAAAAGCATTTTGTATAATCAGAAAAGTCCAACACCGAGAGGGTTGCTCGGAAAGGAGCACATGAATAAAAGGTTCAATACTGTCTAAGCGAGAGATGGAGAGAAACAGCAGAGACAAATTATTATATATATTCCAATATGACGATGTGATGCCTTTTATATTCACTCTGTATAAGATTAAGAATTGTTACTTGGAATTATATTATTAGGAATTGTATAGTGCATACAGCAAATAAGAAGAGCATCGATTAAGAAAAACTCCCGCATTTCCCTGTAAAATGTTAAAATGAAGAAAGGTATTAATTAACTACTCTAATGACTGGACAAACAACACCCGAGTATATTTTTTCATTGATCCATTTCCAAAAGTACTCGTATTTAAATTGTCCTCAAAATCAGTGAAAAAATCTAAGGAAAAAAGAACGAATAAGACCATAACGCATAGTAATGCACAAAGTTCCCATTAGACCTTTCTTAGGTGTTCATAAAGCACAGATTTACAAAGAGATTTTGAATGACAATGAACAATATGCACAGAAAATATGTTCTGTAGTTACTAATATAACTATATGTCCAATGCCAAAGTCAAAGTAAAGTACTCTCATTGTATTCTCTAAGTCACGTTAAGGCTGTCAAAATAACTTCTAAACTGTAAACTCGCCATCATACCAATTACTTCATGAATTGTAATTTTGACAGTTGTGCAGCGTGAATTGAGGAGAATCTGCAAACCCAAATACTACCGCCTAATATTATTGAGCATTTATATATACGAGTAGGTATAAGACGAACGATTGATGTAAGATATTTCAGAAATGGTTTTCTTAACGCCACCAACAAACACACATATATATGCTAAGGGAACACATGCAATTATTTTCACATTCATGGAAGCATTCATGAAATATTCACACAAATCCACGCAAAGTACCGTCAATTTTTAGTAATTTACGGTAAATTACAATACAGCAACTACAGTCACAATAAATGTTAATGCCATATCAATTTCACAAAGAGAAATGCAACAACAACCCTCACAAATATTAATAATAATCATTTTACTTATTGTTGTTCCCAAATGAAACTAATTTTTACATTGTTTCAGCACTTAAAAGTTACTAAAAGCCATTTCCACACACTCCCAATGATCGACCACCCTCACATGCCATTAAATTTAATGTGTGGATAACACGTGAGGAGAGTGTCATAAATAAATAAACAAAATAATAAGTTTACATTAATTAACCTGTGTAAACACGAATGTGGACTCTATCAATGCAAAGTGAATCAAGATCTGATTTTTATTGTTTGCTGAGCTCATGCAACTGTGAGCAGAAAGGGGCAAAAGTTGAATGAAAACTATTAAGAATTAATATTAATACATTATGAAGCTCTACTGAAATTAGGATTTACCTAATAACACTTCATAATACGATATTATTTCCTTATATTTCCTGTTATATCATATATCCATATCTATATACATATATATACTCGTATATTATGTAGTATATCTTTATATTCTCGACACAAATAGTTAGAAATATCTTTAATTAGTTTTTAATTCAAAAATATTTTTGTTAATAAAAATTTTTTTTTCCTATTTTCCTCTTCTTTTCCAAGGTATCGCTAAGTAATTACCAAATATCTGATATTTATTTCCAAAAAGGGATTCATTAGCAATCTGGTTCTGGCTAAAGCTCCGGATTATGTTTTTGGGTATATGCCCCATACCAATCCTTAAACAAGTTTGTTCGCACATGTTGGTAGTCCCAAACATAGAAAAAAGTTTATAAGCATATTTCTTTAAATTTGGAAAATCTTTTGTATCCAAAAACTTATAAATTTTTATAAATCGACCAAGTTTCCTTCCTTGTATTTATCCTTGATTCGATCGTTATTGATTTGATCGTTAGCTTGAAGATAAAAAATTTCCATTTGAAACTGACTTGAAATGCCGGTAACGTTGCAATCAAATGGATTTTGAAAGAACAAAATTTCCTTTGAATTCATATCAATAACTGAAAAAGAAAGCCAATAAAAGGTCCCGGAATCACTCTGCACGCAATAAAAGTGGTTCAGGGCGATTTTCCCCCTCAACAAATCAATTAATTTAATTTCTAATCTTAAACAGCTGTAAAAGTACTTTTCCACAGCTAAACTTTCGAGAGCCGGGTCTGAGACGCGGGCCGTAGGTTGGACACCCCTGGTATAGGGTATAAAAACAGCAGAGTTGCAACTGATATGTGGCAAAATACGAACATATAGAGACAAATGTAGATATTGGAACAAGGAGGAGCAAGTAAATTTGTATACCCTTTACTTTTAAAAAAGGTACAAAGGGTACCATTTTGTGCTTCTGAGAGGGGTTGCAATTTCAAAGAAGGAGGCGTGGTGCTGCCACGTCCACAATTAACCAAAAATCATTACTATACTCCCATTAAAGATTTATCAACGATTTTACAGGAAAATTGCGGGTACTAACATGAAACACCACACACAAAATAGGCGGGTTATTTTTACAGCCACGCCCACTATTTATATATTTTTATAGGGTCAATATAAGTACTAATACGTGTATAGTACAAAGGGATACAGAAGAAATGGGGTCGATCAGGTAGAGGCATCCTATAGAAAATTACCGTAGATATGCTGCTAATGATGATTTAAGAAGAAAACATCCCCTTTGTAGAACTGCGCGCACAGGGAAAAAGTTTTATGAAACTCTATTACAAGCCTTGCACATATTTATTTTTATTCTTCTTCCAAGGGTTCGGAAGTCAATACTCACTCGTTCCCTCATTTGTATACATATATATATATAGTCGAATACCATGGTCTACGTAATAAACTAATATAAATTAATATTACAAACTCAGAAAAGTTACACGACACGCACTCTCTTGATAGTGTTTTAAAACCTGAGGAGATTTGCAAGTGCCGACTTATTGGCATCATCACTCTTAGTGGCGGGGGCTCATTTGAATGTCTCTTGTACTTGTGTTTCTAATCAAGCGTTCAATATTATTATTACATATCTTTGAAACATTCATTTTTAATGCCTTATTGTGGGCATTAATGCACATCCAAGAAAAGCAGGTCCTCTTTAATCAAGCCAAACACAAGGCCCTGCAATCAATATAATAACTGAAGTCGTGTGTGCGGGTGCCCGTAGTTGGACACAATTACAAGCCTAATCGTGCTAATAACATGCGTCGCAGATAGCAGGACAAACTATTCGCAAAGTACTTTGCCGTTGATGTCATAACTTATGTAACGCACAACTTGTGCCACGAATTACGCTTGCCGGACTACAGGGACGCTACCGCCCAATTTCGATGCGTCTGATGAGTACCACCACAGCGGGTTGTCTGCTTCTGCTCACTTACAGCTTCTCCCGGCAGTAAAAACCACAGCTGCCTCATTCTTACGCGTAAATGATAGAATGCTGACGCTGGCTGATATGCGACATTACTTGCCGCTTCCCCTAGTCAGTTTTCAACTATTCTTTGATAATTGTGTGCATAAGCAGCCTACCTGGACGTGATTATGAAGCATAAAGTAACCCCTTAAGCAGTTGATAAATAGCAAATAAGTCTATTGTTAGTGACGCATTATTAATATTCATAAAAGCGTAAACAAGGTTGGAATTTAATTTAAGGTTAGCGCAAAATTAATTATAATTTATTAACATCAAAGACTACCGTAATCCTCGGCCAACCCAGAGGTGGAGGATTCGGATAGCATACACAGCCGTTGGTATATACTGCATTCTCTTCGCTACCAATTACAGATCCTTGATGAAAAACCCGTTAATGCAATTCTTCAGATACACAATTAATTATTTAACGATGGAGATAAGGATAGGCAGAATATAATGTGAATATACACCGAAGGAAAAAATTAATGCAATCTCTTTTAAAATACGATGGATCCTTCTATACCCATTGATTTCTGGGATGACTCTAGGTATTTCCTCTAAAAGTCAAAGCTTGTTTTAATTGTGCCTTTAATATAGCGAAATTGGCTAAATTCATACAAAAAAGTTGCTAAAAATGTAATTTTTACTAGTTTATATTTTGTAGTTTTTGTAACTATATCATTTGTATTTTGCTTGGTTGGTTAGCTGCATCACGACGACCTCTGTTTATTAACTATGTGGATTTGTTTTTGTTGCATTCCGGTCAGAGTGCTCTACTGATATTGCAGGATTCCATGCTCCTCCATCGGCTGTTTGTATTTACCAAGAATTGTTTGCTTATCGAACTCCTGATTTAACCAATTGAGACACGAACCGGATCCGTCTCATGTTCTTCAAGAGCGGATCCCCTTCAGGTCAGCTCATCTGCTTTCTCGTTTCCATCGATATCTGTAAGCCACGGCACCCATATCAATGTTACGTTGAACCGACGAGCTACTACCATACCTCCCTGCCATACTAGCTTCGAGGTTATTCCTGCCGAGTCCACTGCTTTCATTGCAGCCAGACTGTCTGAGATTATTGCTGTTTTTTCATAGCTTGTTTCTTCCACTCCCAACCTACAGGTCTCCCTAATTGCAAGTATTTCCGCTGGAATACACTTAATGTGTTAGGGCATCGGAATGATTTGCTAATCTTTAGCTCTTCTCAGAAGACACCTGCTCCTACCCCACAATCCATCTTTGAGCCTTCAGTGTAGATTGCGGTATCTGTATTATCCGAAATTCTGCCTCTCTTCCATTCCTGGCATGAGGGAGTCCGATTGCTATAGTTTTTTTTTTCCAAAAACTATAGTCGGTACTTTGTAGTATGTTTCTGCCACGTTTGTGAAAGTATTCGTCCGTGGCCATACTGTCTATCTTTCCAGCAATGTAATTCTCTTAGCCTAAGAGCGCTTAGTGTTGCGGTATTCCTGATAAATAAATAAAAATATAAGATCGAACTATTTTATATCTGTCGTTTAAGCCGTATTTACTTGTCAAAATACTCGTATACGAGTATGTCAATTACTCTTGAAATAAGCATGCAATCGACTTTATTTCTCGGTGGAACTGTTTATGGATCAGTCATATCCAAAATTACGGTGAATATAGATCTTGATTTCGGGAAATTGTGGTATAAAATCTTTGTTAAAAAAAAATTTTCAACTGATAAAATATCCTGTCTAGGTATAGGATACAGCAAATCGACATTCGGTTTCTTTAATGTGATCTTAATTTTGTTTTTAGTAAATTTAAAGGTGGACATATTTTCCTAGAAGATGAATCAAGAGAATGACATATGTCACTGCCATCATACCAAGGAGTAATATATAGCCACCAAAGGAAAATCGCTGAAGAATGAAATTTTATAAAGACTTTTTGACTTATATGAATATTGAATTAACCCTGGTCATAGCCAACAATACCATATCCGCATCAAAGCAAACGTTTATGACTGAACCCAAAAGAATACGTTAATCAGAGCTTCAACGGTCAACAGAAATAATGGGTATGATCACAAATCAAGATTTTAATGTTAATCAGAAACTAACTCCTAATAGGCATAATTTTTTCCTGTATCCTCAGTAGATTACAAATCAGCCAATCTTGAGGCTTGCACGAGGGAAGAATATCGCCTGACATTTTAGGCTTTGATAGCTTTAGGACTTGGCAACTTCTTATTTCATTAATGAAGGATAAAATATTTGGATCCATATTTAATAACCTAATATAGATGATGATAACCCACAAAAGTGACTTTAGAACTGTGTGGCCAGTCCTCCAAGTCACAAAAATGCGTACAGGCAATTATTTTCAGAGACAAACAACCAAAAATTGTATTTTATTTTCTTTAGCAATAAACCAATTTACGACAAGATACAAATACGTAAATCTATATCTATACCCATGAATTATCCCGATTGGTTGCCATTCGTATTTATATGTTTATTCGTTTGATATGAGCAGATTTGTATAAGCAATTGTAACAATTCCGTGTGCTATTTTGGGTTTATTTTGCTAACTTTGATTTATTCATGTGCATTCTGTCGAATGTCCTCACTTTTGTTGTGTGAGCTACTTCCACCTGAGAAATTATAATATTGATTTAGGTGGACGAATGCACTTCACTTATAACACACGTCCTTGTTCTTCGTCATCATCTTTGATTGACTAATTTCAATTGTCTGCAAACTGAAACAGGATTATATCTTTTGAAATATTTAAAATGAGCAAAATACATTTCGGAATGCTTTGTTTCAACAGTAGCGTAAATAAAGTTATTTATTGCTTTAGAAACGTCTGTCTTTGTCTTTTGAGCAATGGAACCCGAGCGACAACAAAGTAATAAACCAAAATGTTTGTGTTGGAGAACGAAAACCGACAATGGAATTGAATTGCACATACGGACTCAGGATCCTTTCAGAGCATTCATAAAAGGCAGGTGCACAGTTTTACATGTACTCACCAGGACGATTGCTTCTTTACAGCTTTTATGATATTCAACGCTGACGCTTCGTTTCTGTTGCACAGCCGATTAAATAGATTAAATATATAATAGATTAAATATATAAGAGCATCTTTATAGTAGTTAGGCTAAAATAGCATCATATTTATTTATCGGATTGTCACCTCATGCGGCAGTTTGGCACTGAAAAAAAATTGCAAACACGATTTAAATAAAATTTAAATGGTCCATTTCTGGCAGTAAGCTGTAAATTGTCGAAAGTCCATAAAGTCATGGAATTTGTTTTGATTTCGCATTTAGCCAACATGAAATTTCGTATCGTTTTCCAACGTTGGGATTCGAGAGACAAATGCTTATAAAATATTTATAAGCACCAGTGACATTGAACGAAATATTACCAACATTACGGGAACATTTGGCCATGTGACCGTACCGTTAGTAAATATGCCGAAATTTTAATTCCAATTGCTCATGCGACATAGACACCTACAAATGTGCGTGCTACTCTGTGGTCATAGGGGAATGCCGCGTGAGACTGTCACATTCATCACAGACATCCCGTTGGCGATGCATGTCACATTCCCTGTGTTAAAATAAAACCTCCAGACGAGATGCGATGTTAGAGAGAGGATGTGACACTGACACCCAGGACGCACATGAATCCATAATTTAACGGTATCCATCAGTCAATTTTCATGGCATTTCGCATAAATTTGGCCTTAGGCAATAATTTTGTATAATTAAATATTTTTTCGTTGCAGTTAAATTGGCACAACAGGACAGAACCGAAAATGTATGAAACTTTCTGGTCACAGACATAGTTGTAAAATTTCACAAAAATAAATTGAGTATAAGAATTTAAAAAGCGAAGGAAACCAACATGTCCATGAGGCTTCCTTCTTCGGCGGTTCTCCGGCCTACGCCACTTCTATCTATCTAAAGCATGATTAAAGGTGGTAGACGTGGTGTTACGGAAGTCAATGTAATTGAGGCAGAGGAAACGAATGCTGGTTTGACAAGTAATTGCAACGAGAAGATACAGCAAGGAAGTAGTAGTCAGAAATATGTTTGTGATATAATATATTTTGGAGTAGGAGTTCAGCTACTGACGAATCATCTAAAGGAGGAAAAATAATCGGCATAAAGAGCAATTTCTAAAATTCTTTAAACATTGAAAATGTTTAGTAGTACAAGGGGTGAGCCGCTCATATTCAATAAACAGCTTTAATAGAATAAATAGATTTACTTTAAATAAGCGTCCGAATATAAAATCACGTGCAAACGTGAGTTAAGAAACGAATAAAGAAAAAATTATGATTGCTCAAATGAAAGAAACGAGAGACCAATGGGCCAAGGCAAGTGTTGTCGGGACCACAATTGTGGGCAAATCGCAAAGCGTTGCGGATGATTCTGAATATACATGGATACATATATTTAAACATGGTTAATTATGAAACAACTAGTCGAGATATAACAGATTATCATCTCATGATAGGAAAATTTTTAACAGTTTTTTGATAACCTAAAAGTTCATAGAAAAAACGAGTTCATTTAAGCTCCATCATTCCTACATAGTAACACGTTAGACGATGTCACTGAATAACACTTTTCTACTGACACATGTACCTAAGCATTAAATTAATAATTATTGGAAAGGTTTCAAAATTATGATTAAATTTATTATCGAGACCAATATAGAAGAATATTATTCTAGGTCCTTTTTACAAAGAAATATAATTGTGAGTGTCTGATTCACTATTTTCTTCATAAGTTTGCGCTTTCATATGGAAGTTCAAAGTCGACTTCATATAAAATATCTTCTAAATACCTCTTTGGTTCTTATGATATGTGTTTCTGGACCAAACTGATTCACAGACTACACAGCTCATGTTGGTCGTCTTCTACACACACAATTTCAGGTCATTATCTCTGTTTGTTCTTAAGCTCCTGAAAGCCTTTATGTTTGTCGACTTTTAAATGTGTAGGAAAGAAAGAGTTAAACGAAAATGCTGTGTTGCCAACGGTGACTTTCTAAATAGCTTGCAACTTCTTCGACTAAAGATTTCTTAGATAGATGGACTTGGGTAAGGATATGGACATGTCTCACGAAATGGTTTTAGTTGATTTTTTCGGATATGAGACATTGTTTTTTGGCAGGAATTCATTGAATTCGAACAACTATGGGTATTTTTAAATGTTATTAAGCAGAAACATGGAGAGTAAAATATATTTGAAGTGCTTAGTCCCGGGTTTTTTGGCTGTTTGTTGGAAATATATGAAAGCGAATCGTAAAAGAAACAATAAAATGTGACTTTCATGCAAAAAATGTTGTTTCAAATCAGAAAACTAAGAGAGAGAGAGAGCATTGTGGATGGAAAAAAATCAGTTTCCTTATAAAATACTGCTCGTGAAACTGACCCGCATTAACTTGATTATTGGTCCGAAATATCAATTAACAATATTGAATTTGGGTATATTTTCTGTAACCAATAGAACAATTACTTCAAATATCAAAGAAGAATAATTAATTTTGAAATCAATATTAATTTAAATAATTTATGAATAACACTTTCAGTTTTATGGTGGCAAATAATTCGTCCACTTTGGCAAAGCCTCCTAAGAGTCAAGAACTAACCTCGCATACACAATCATAGAGTTTAATATAATTTTAGTACTAGGGTATTTTCAACAATTAGTAAATCACCAACATTAATGCTTTCAATTGAGCAATAAACAAAGGTAATTGGTAATTTACTGTAGTGATAGGCGCCAAAATTTTGCTGTTTGTATTAATTAGAATTAAATTAAGCGGAAAATTATTGAGGCGCGATAGTTTCACTTTTGATATTGAACATAATTAAATAAGACTCACGAAGCTCTACGAACATATTTGAATAGCAAAACACCGCGTGAAGAGAGCGGGGAAAATAGGCTAAATAATGAACAGAGTGAGCATAGACACATGGTTGAGTAACGCCCAATATTTAGCGATAGTAGAAACGGAAGCAGAAATTATTCCATATTCAAAACTATTCCATGAAAGGTCAAGCATTTTGTTCATTTTTGAAATGCTTCAAAAATATTTATAAAAAAAGTTTGGCGGAATTGAAAACACAGCACACAAATTGGGAATGGCACTATACTTACCAAAGAATCTTTCCGAGCATCCAAAAATCGAGCGTGTGCCTGTGTACCAATGTGGGTCAATGGCGGTAGCTCAGAACTAAATGCCGGGAGCAACCCCTTTTCAACTGCAGGAACTACTATTGCAAATATCAACTAAACAGGTGGTTTCGGAGCTCAATGGAAACACCGATAGATAGATAGGTAGATTTGAGTTAGGCCGGAGAAACGCCGTAAATGGAAATCTCCAAGCAATCATGCAAGTGATGCCTTTTGTACTATAAGCTTGGAAGTAGAAGGGATATAAAGAATTTGTGAAAGGGATGGGAAGGAAATGCACACCTTTTGAAAACATTTTTGTCTCTTTTATGAATCTCAAAAGTCTAGCCAGGAATAAGGAACGTACATTGTCCATTCTCAATACATCTGACTTAATTATGTCATCTTGTTCTGCCTCCAGACACGAGACGCAGTTCGTACTCTCGATGATGCCTATGGTCGCGCGATGGATTGCGACCCGTGATTAGCTCAACCAATGATCGAAGATATTTCCTTCGTAATGTTAGAGAACTCTCTTGTTCGGGCGTTCTAGGAAGCACTTAGTTGTTTTACAGGCAACTAAAATGTATCATCGGTATTTATGAATATTATTCAGGTGGCTAAACTCATACTGATAATTGATTCTGATCCCATTGGGGTACCCGTAGATCCACAGGTTAACAATTCATTAGTTATTTCGTACCCACGTACACCACAGTGTCCCGGAACGCAAATAAGATAAAGTAAATTCCACATTGCGATGGAGTTAAGTCTTGACTTGCATTCGTGGAAATCTTTGAAGTAGTTAACGCGTTTTCTAGGGGCTTCGGAACAGCCTGACTGTCACTCTAATCTATTTCGGCGCCATTTATTCTCAATTACCCCGTCCGCTACTTTAATTATAACAAACACTGAGTGGCACACTTCCCATACCCGAGAAGCACCTGAAATTTTCATTCAAAATGGAAACACCGACTATTAAAACTCAGTGAGACGAGTGATCGTATGTGGAAAGTCTCTTAGAGAATTTTGTAAAGGGAGTTTTTACGTGGCGCATCATTCGATGAGAGAAGCCGACTGCAGGACTAGAAAGCTGGTTCCGACACTACACTAAAATGTTTTAACAAAATGGTTAGAAGAAATGGGGATGCTCAGCCGGAATCGGAAGACACAATTGAGAACAATTAAATTTGATGCCACTGGCTTCCAGTTCAACATTTTCTAAAACATTGCAAAATTTTACAGAAATATGAATTATAAATTAAGTGAACTACAAACACATTGAAGAGAAGCCTCTTCTGTATTTAATTGCAGTCCTTAGACCAATGACTTTAAATGGAGATGCCAATAGACAGAAAGAGAATCCCATCTAAATCACTAAACTAAAATTCTAACAACTAACCCCAACTTGATTATTATTTATTTTATTTCTTCACTTTTTTTTTGTTTTATATTTTTATTTACATGTGATTTTATATTTTATGCAATATTGTGTTGTATTATTTTATTAGGTTCTACTCTCGTTACATTTTATTTGAAATTGTAAACTATTCTTTATGTCCTCATTTAATCTAATTACAATATATTAAGTGATAATTATTTTCATTCGATAATAAGTGTAATTTTCCACATTAATTCTAATTTAAACAGTTGATTATTAAATTTAAACATACTCTCTCAATACACTTAAATATAAACTAAATTATTTTGAAAGAACAATTGTAAGTATACTAACACATTTCTACGGCTGTATGCTGGCCGTTACGGCTGTGATAACAAATACATGACTTCGTACTCTGTAGGCAAGTGCTTTAATTGTGAAAGAGTTGTTAATTTTGCATGATTATTGACGTTAATAAAAATAGATCAGCTTAGAAGATAACCATTTGCAAAACGCTCAACTGCGGCCTGCGTATCTGTTGTAGGTGGTGTATCTTGAATTTTTTGAATCAATAACGCAGCTAAATTTTTATATTTGAAATCAATGCTTATAGTAGAAATGTAAATTGGGGAGTGGACATCAGTAGAAGACCAATTGCCATTTGCAGGGAACTGAAACCCCAGACTAGAAAAATAGTCGTAAAAATATTCGAAGGATATGAAGGTATATAAAGGTAAAAGGCCTGGAATACAAATATTGAAAAAATAGAGGCTAAAATATAAATTGAAGGAGTTTTGAATAAAGGTAAAAGGCCTGGAATACAAATATTGAAAAAATAGAGGCTAAAATATAAATTGAAGGCGTTTTGAATTACTCGTAATAAGTGTAATTTATGTAAATAATGAGACTGGTGATCGTGAATGGCGTCGTACGTGGGACATATCCGAAGTTAGATACATTGAGGAAACTCTCAATATAAGTCAAAGTTTTGTCAGTTAAGTTCTGGAGCCAAACACCACCAATCACATCACTGATCATAAAGAAGAGCAAATCGCAAACAGAATCTGTAAATATAAAAGATTGTGAATTCTAACACGGAGCTCGCTCAATAACTGTGTGAATACTACTTAAATAAATTAATTTTATTTAAAGAACTAAATAGATCGGTAAACGATTATTTGAATCACGAGAAAATAACTGGTAAGAAACAGATAAAATCGGTCGTAAGGACCAATTTGGAACAGTGCTTTCAAAAAATAATAATAATGGTTCCAATACCAAATATAGTTGATTTAGAAGAGACAGTTGAAATCATTCTTTCGAACGCTTTAAATACCCACTTCCTTTACAAATTTCGAAAATATTCCAGAAATAGCGAATATGGATGGATACATTTGGATGAAAAGGAAAGCGTCCCATACATATAACAATATTTTTCCTGAAGATATCTTATTAGATTTTAGAGATATTGTCAATAATGGGGCATACAAGTGAGAATACTCGCCTGTCTGTTCGGCACTAAAATCGATAGAACATATCCAGGTATCCATACTTTACAAAACTTGAACGGTTAACCCTTCACAAGAGTAGATGACAAACAGACGAATCTGCATAAAGCGATTGAGGAAGCGATACTGGCCAAATATATGCGTTATTGTTTCTGCTTTTGTGGCCCCAAAAATGTTCGCAAAAAAAACCCTATAGTATGTGAAATGCATCAAAATATGGTGCCAACTGAATACAAAATTATATCATTCCAAAAAAAATTCAGTAATTTTTCTATTACCACTTATTTATTACCGCTACCAACCCAACTACCACCTACTTTCGTGTTGCAATTTCGGCAACATACTATCCGCAATATCTCTCTTCACTGTGGTTTGGCATACCGTTGAATTTCGCATATCGTTGAAAATTGAATTTTTGTTATCATTTTATAAGTTTGAATTTTCACAATTCGGCGTTAATTAAAATTTATACTGCACAGCCTCATCGCGCTCGTGTTCCTTGTGCCATTTCCATAGTTACTATTTTGGAGTTTATTAACTTTCATCATTTCGAAAAACAAGAAACAATTTTTATGTGCAGTAGCGAATAAAACACCTAAATTTTACTCATATAAACTCAGATGCCTTGCGGTAAAATGCGATCCAATTCCTCATCATAAACTGGTTTCATGGCTAATATATACTTAGCCCTACATAGTGAAAAGTATTATTTTCTCACTTCTTTGAATAAACTTGAAATTTTTGTTACAATAACTTTCCATCTTTATGGCTTCAAATTACAGTTGCTTTCTAGGAAAACTATCAAAATAATAAATAATTATTTCCTTATTGCTTGAGTACTGTTCCATACTATTGTTACGAAATAAACACAACATCTGATTGGTTGTTGGTTTTAGGGTGAACGTCGTTTTCAACCCCTAAAAATGCAAACGCGAGAAGGCATACGAAGCTACGTTCGGAGGCTGGTTGAGGTTCTCGTGTTCAAGAGGTATATAAGCGACTGCACACGAGACTTCCGAACCAGTGAACAAGTGAAAGTGACCCAGTGAACATCGTAATAGCAGCAGCAGTGAAACAGTGAGCGTAGCCGAAAGTGAACATCGTAGTAGCAGATCAGTTAACCAGTGACTGTGGCAAAGTGATCATAGCCGAATGCTGAAAGTGGCAGCAAGCAGAGTGAGTGTCGTATTAGCAACGATAGTTAACAAGTGATCGTTGCAGAGCGGACATCGGTTAGAGAAAATAGAATTCAAGCCAATAGTAAGTTGGACGAGTACTAATAAAGCCAATTGTTCTAACTGAAGAAGGAATTGTTTGCTTATTACACAATCCAGCGATACGAATCGAAGTATTGAGCTTGGTAGAAATTGCCAGAAAGGCAATTACGTAACAATATTTTACTTTATTTTTGTTTAATACATTTTACTTCATTATAGACAGAAGGGTAATACATAATATAAACTCGAATACGGGTTCGAATCCTGCACCCAGCATAATCTCAAAATGCTTCTTTTTATATTCATTTCTCATCGAGTCGACTATCTGAGTTGCTAGTACAATCTCCAAAGTCCTTGCAGAGATAATTAATTATTGAGTCAGATTTAATAATAATAATAATATGGTAATAAAAGACAACATACAGCTGAAAGTCCTGGCACCAATTACTCTTTTCTTATATAAAATAAAAATTGTATTACTTTTCACTTATAAATAAAGGTTAAATATACAACATATTTTATTATTATTGGTCATTTATTGTTAAGATAAAAAAAATATTTGTCTGAAATTTTTCATTACGAATTGCCAACTTTCCTCTACTGCTGATTTGAGAATCAGGAGTTTTGGCAATTCGGACTACAAATATGTCGCGTTCCCTTAGGTCTGTAGTCTTCAAAATAGCAAATCTCAACAACCAAAGAATATATTTTGCTTTGTAATACAGGACTAATATATATATATATATATATATATATATATATATATATATATATATATATATATATATATATATATATATATATATATATATATATATATATATATATATATATATAAAAGAATATTCCGATTATATTTTTTCATTATATCATCAGTGGGACAAAAAGTTTTGTAATTTATCAACGCCTCTGGTCGCAAATGAAAGGGTGGTGTTGTGCTCAGAATGAAATATTAATTTTATTTACAGTTCGTTTTCTTGTACACCTTTTTATTTTATGTGATTTGTATATTACTATTTGTTGATTTTATATTTGATTTTCACTATTGGTCGCCGATCCGCACTTGCAGCAACTCCAGAACAGCCTGAAAAACGGCCCAAAGAGAGCAGCTGCCGCTGCTTCGTAACCCCGCGCCAAAATATACCAACAGTTAAAGATGGCTTCCGCACAAATACGGTATGCACCTGCCTCGACTGTTCTCGCGCTCTCCACTGCACAACACGTGCTTTCGCACCGTACCGAACGATGGAACGCAGAGATAGGCCGACAGCATGGCGCCCCAGGTACCAGGCGGAAGCCACCTGAACATTAGGATTCGGAGTGAACAGGTGGTATGGCATTATAAAGCATAATTATTGGAACGCTAAGCATATAAAATACGAAACTATTTCGCGATACTTCCTGTACACCCTAATGCACTCGTGAGCAAGATTCCTAGCTTTTATTCCACCACTCTGTGCGATTGATTAACAATATTTGGCGTCAGAAAAATCTAAATTGGAGTCTTGTCTCAAAATAAACTCCGGTATTAAACTATTTATCAGAATATAAACCATCGACGTTTTTCAATCGTCTCTCATCAAAACTCAACTCTGCTGCAGGTTGTGACATACTCGTATACAAAGTATTTTCTTGCAATTGCATTTTATTTATAACGACGTCATTTGCTGCGCTGAACACTTTTGAGAAATCAATGTCGTTGAAGTCCTATAAATGCGTTCACTGCAATCTCATTCAATTCGAAAATAGCCACAACAAAATCAAATAAGGTTGCGTGTAGACCTGCAGTTTGCGTTGGAGAATTGAAATTCAACTGAAACCGACACCATTGATATTAATAACTACGCATGGGATACGAATTGCATTTCAATGGAGCGTCAAGTTAGACCAAATTTCATTCAAGTTAAATAAATGGCAATGACAATTGTTTTTTGAGAGTTATGAAAGAAATTACTAAATCTCGAATTTAACAATGGCGAAAGAAACGGAGGTGGCAACTCAGAAGCGTATTTCAATTTGTTTCGAACAATTTAGAAAGAAGAGAAACACTTTTAATTACGAAACTTGGTTAATAATTACACTTAAATAATATCTGGTTACTTGAGGAGGGAGGATGGTCCTTGGACTTCAAAAAGTAATGAGACTCTAGAGCATCTTTTAGAGACTCACTTCCCTGGTTGCTCGAGCACCATTCCGCGGAGAACGAAGTACGGCGCGAAAGTAGTCGAAGTCAACTCAGACATAATCACGTAGCCAATGGGTTATCCATAGCTTCCATCCATATAAAGCATCTCCAGTAGCTCCAATCGAGAGGCTGCTCAAGATCTACAAAAGTTGTCTTGAATTAGCATATATTCCAGACTCATGGAAGCATGTGAGGGTAATTTTTATACCAAATGCCGGCAAAAGCTCGCACACAGCTCCAGGGACCTAAGGCCCATTAGTCTGTCCTCCTTCTGTTTGAAAATCCTGGAAAGGTTGTTAGACATTCATCTGAGGGTCACTATAGACAGACAGAAGCTGTCAGTCTCTCAGCATGCCTACTTCAAGGTTAAATCGGTTGAGACCGCTTTACACTCCTTAGTCTCTTGTATTGAGTGCTCTCTGCACAACAAGGAGTTCTCCCTAGTGGCTTTCCTGGACATCGAGGGAGCTTTTAACAATATAAAATCAGTGCGCTTGGAGGTGGACCACGCCATTAGCAAGTGGATTAAAAATATGCTTAGTAGCAGGATAATGAATTCACAGCTGGGGACGGCTTCGGCCAAGAAGTCCGTGTGCAGAGGCACAGTTCAAGGTAGAGATCTTTCACCCCTACTCTGGAATCTTGCGGTAAATGAGCTGCTTGTTCGACAGGAGAGGGAAGGGTGCAAGGTGGTTGCGTATGCGGATGATGTTCCTATTGGTATCTCGGGAAAATATATATCTACTTGACGCAACACATGTTGAACATTCTCTTTAAATGGACTACTGACTGTAGGTTAGGGGTTAATCCGATGAAGACTAAGCTGGTGCTCTTCACTAGGAAGTATAAAATTCATCAATTTATTGCTCCAAAACTAATGGGTGTAGATATTAACCTTGTCGAGGAGGCAAAACATCTGGGCGTGATCCTAGATAGGACGCTGAACTGGAAGGCTAATAGAGGTGAACGCATTAGGAAGGCTCAGGTAGCTCTGTACTCTTGCAAAAGAGTTATAGGTAAAAAATGTGGGCTACAACCTAAGGTAGCCTATTGGATATACACAGCTGTGGTACGACCAGTCCTTTTTTATGGGGTGCTTACTTGGTGGACAGCCCAAAGTAAGTCCACATACAACAGGCTGGTAGCAAAGATACAAAGAACGGCAGAGGTATTCATAACTAGTGTCATTAGAACGACTCCAACGGCAGCTTTGGATGTTTTGCTCAATCTGCTGCCTGTAAAGCTTTTTGGTGAAAAAATGGTTGCAAACTCAGCTATGAGGCTAGAAGCTACGCATCAATGGGTTGCCAGGAATGTAGGTCATGCGTCCATTTTAAGACATTTTGAGGGTATTCCTGACTCTTTTGATTACATCACACCAATCTATGCCTTCAATGGTATGTGCAGGATCTCCATTCCCTCCAGAGACGAATGGAAGGATGGGCATCCCCCCTCCTGTAGAAGGGGTTCACATCTACACAATGGATTCAAGTTACAGAGTAGGGTGGAAGGTGGTGTATTCTCAGAAGATTTGGACATTACTATGTCCCATAGGATGCCCGACCACTGCAGTGTTTTTCAGGCAGAGGTCGCGGCTATAGAGGCAGCACTGTCTTGGCTAAAAAAGAAGACAGTGTCTGGACATGATATTTGCATTCTATCTGACAGTCACACTCCCTGGATTCGCCTATTATCACCTCAAAAGCCGTCAAGAGCTGCATCCGTGCTGGGTTCCCGGCCACAGAGATATTCCAGGGAACTGTAAGGCGGATGAACTTGCCCGTGAGGGTACTACCATACCGATTGAACCAGATAGGTCGAACTTCGGTATTCCTATTGCCACATGTAAGCTATTGGTAAGTACAATATCCTTAGGCAAAACGGGCAGGCGATGGTCTGAATTTTCAGGCTGTAAAATAGCTAGACAAACCTGGCCAGAGATAAATGTCAAGCGCTCATAGGACCTAGTGTGTCCAAATTGACAAAGTAGAGGTACCGCGATTAGTGTCCTAACGGGACACTGGACTCTTGGAAGTCACGGGTGTAGGCTGGGGATTGCCTCTAACGACTTCTGCAGGAGTTGTATGGACGAGGAGGAGGAATAGTCCATTGTACACCTGTTATGCACGTGTCCGGCATTGTTCAAAAGGAGGCGCACTTTCCTAGACGACTACTTTCTGGACTCTTTGGGAGATATCTCAAAAAAAAAGATTAGCTCCATCAACAGCTGAAGGAGCTCCAAATTACTGGACATTTGAAAGGGATGGGACCTGATGTCTCATGCGGTATCACGAGGGGTAAATAATGATCTAAGTGCGCCCTTCGGGTGGCCGCCTTACCTACCTCCATTAAACTGCTTATAAATCATACAATTTAATTTAATCATAAAATTTAGCTTATATATAACTCCAGAAAAGTGTTTTTTATAAAAACAATAACCCTCGTTTTTATGAAAATCTCTAAAAATATTGCGTGCCTATCATTTGAACCATTATAATGACTTTTAGAGTGGAATTTCAAAACCAGTCGAAATGGGTTTCGGGTTCATTATATTATATATTTTCATTACATGTAAGCATATAATAGATCCGGATATGTAACAGCTATTTCGAAGTTTCTTACCTGAGAAAACTGGTATTAGAACGGACAGTAAATCCTCTTCCAACGGTCTGAGTATTATGTTACAAGACAATTCCCAAATCATGTCCTAATTAAAGAAAGGCTTTCGTAAAATACTATTTGTTTCCACGCCGACATTCTTTGTTCGATTATGGAACATTATGGAACAACTTGAAGTGATGTAATGCTCTCAATTTTTACGGCAAATGCCGTTGGAGTTAAAGAAGAGCTGAGCAACATCATTACTAAGTAAAAACATAAAATGCCAGCATGAAAATATTTTACACCGTTTTATGCAATGTTAGAATCTGTACGACCAGCAGGTATGGTCTTATAATGTTCATTCGCTATGCTCCTTGCTTCAGTGATATTTTGCCCTGACTCAGCATAACAATTGCCTTAATAATTGTCAAATTAAATTTATTACAACATTTTTGCCGATACTACAATTACATCTCATCTGAAATTATTGCGTTCAATTATTTTAAATTTACACGAATTTGAAGCGATTCAAATAAACTAAACTGCGAATTAATTTTAAATTCAATTTAATCACAAAGGCATTCGTGAAATTTATCTGTTCATACCAGTGGCGGGTCTTAGGAATTTTCTTTTTGTCTCATTCTTGACCGTCTGCATTTTACTAAACTACTCGAATTTCAATTGAGAAATTGTGTCTACGAAGTAAGTAATATAAAAGAGCCCCACCCACCTGCCCTTGGTATTCACTGTGATTGAACTTCATAATTCATAATTATGTTGAGTATATTTAAAGAAGCGAGTGTTGATGGCCCTCATAGTCCTTTAATTTTAACCGATTCAATTTGATGCAACCATCACCGTCGTTATTTTTGCTGGTGGTCGATAATACACTTGAATATGTAAAATATGTATTTCCTGTCCTAATTAGTCCTGCCAAAATCCAAAATAAAACAACTATGGACTGATCATATATTTAAGTCCGAAAAATTTCTTCATCAACCAAATTCGGGATCCGTCACTGATATGTACACAGACAAGTATATAAACAGGTGTACTCGTATCAACCAACTTTTTAATCAGCCATTGTAATATTGTGATGTCGTTTGTAATATTGTGATGTCATAGTAACTCATGCATTAACAATTGTACACTCGTATTAAAGCATTATGAAATGGGAAACTCGAAACCAACATTTGTGGGCAAATATGCCAGTTCAAGTCCTACTAACCACATTCACTTCAGTCAGACATCAAATTTTCGTGTGGTTATTATGATTAATCAGAAAAGTTTGTACATAAAAGTTGCATTTTCCCGGACCAACTAATAACCTGCCATAATTAAGTGAACATGGGAAATGTGTATAAATATGGCCCAGCACAGAAGGATAATGCAAATACGGGGTTGGCATATGCCACTTATTTGCAGGCAAGGACTAATTGCAAGTGCTTACTGTCATGCATGTTAGAACTTCAAAAAATAAATTATGATTCTGCTACCAATGTGTTTACGGTAAACAGAAATAGAAACATTAAAACCAATTTTCGATGAATCCACACAAAAAATATCATAGAAATACTAGAATACAAATTAAATGCTCCAACTTAACTAAATCATAATATATTTTTTGCTTTTCCATCTTCATGTATAACATGATTTAAATCTTGAATATCCACTTCCCCAACTAGACCACCAGTAGCCAAATGGTAAGCGAGTTTGTCTCCCAAACAAAAGCTCCTGCATTCAAATCCCACGCATGCATTATTGCCGTCATTTCAGGCCCTGCTAGCGCCAGTTCTCTTCTCACAATTAAGTCCTCTGGACAATGTAATAAACAGAATTGAACTATGCACTTTCAACATGTTGACTGTTTAACTACCCTTGCGTCTGACAATGCACTGAAATAATCACATAAATCGCCATGTCAAAAGTAACGACACGAACTTTGACATTTTGTAATTAACGCTGAATCAAATTCTGGTCGTTTTTATTCAAAGAATGCATCTACTCGTATGTGGCTTCCAGCGTTGTTTTGTGGAAAATAAACAAAGTGTGTGAGCTATTTAAATAAAAATGTAAACTATTTCCAGGTTCAAATTGTATGACATTGATTGATTTTATCGTGAACTCTCCATTATGCATTTAAATGACTCTATGAACTATTTCCAAACTACAGTACGACATGCAATTATTAGAGCTCAGAACTTTGTCAGAAATATGCCCTGAAGTAGGAGTACAGTTCTCCATTAGGTACCGGGCTATTTCTAAAGAGAACACATTTGCTGTAAAATATTATTTCAATTAACCGAGAATAGATTTCAACGGTAGGTAGCAATTTTTATTTATCTTGCCCTCTCAGTACACTCAACACATTTTCATGATAATAGTTCATCTTTTTGATTTCGTAAAAGTGACTCCCACAGAGTGATCGTGTATCTACAAAAAAGTTGAAAAGCTTAGAAGTTACTCTATCTACTTAAAACTAATATTATAATAATCCAAAATTTGCTAACAATGATTTGCATGAACAACGACTTTCTGAAGAAGTAGTGAAGCATCCTGAAAGAATACGACTATGTACGACATAACATTTCAGAATCCAGAAATGGAACACGTTTAAAAAATGATAGTATAATTTTTATAAAATTGAAAACAGAAAATGTCTGTGTGAAATGACAGAATGTTTGTTAACACTATTCTGATTTCCCCAGGTTTCTGATTTTTACCACATCGTTGCTGAATAATAATAATTATACCAAGGCGTAATGCTTGAAACGTATGAGAGCCATAGATTTGCATATATTCGCTAGATTATTCCTTTCGAAAACTGGCTGCTAAGAGAAGTTTGAAGAGAATGCCTTCTTTCAATGATGGGAATACTTTGGAAAACAAACCATAATATTTGTCATTATCTGAAATATATCTGAACTCTGAAAACATATAAGGATGATTTTGAAATAGCGCTCAAGACTACCAAAATCGCACCTGGAATTTGTAACTATGATTGCGGCACGATTGTAACAATGCTTCAATTCTGATAATCAGAGTGACTTTTTACATTAAGATATTTTAAGTAAATCATTCCAACTCCTTAGTCCACCGTGGAGTCGTCTGTGTTAACCAAATCTGAAGCTTCATTAAAAAGATGGAAAGATATTATCGAGTCAATTCTTTTTCTGTTAAATGAATAAATAGAATCGAAAGAATAAAACAAATTATAATTTTATTTTGAATATACACATCGTAAGTCACCAACCCCTTGCGATTTCTTTAAGAATTGTACATACTCAGCTAAACTGTCAAATAATTGCTTCAAATAGCAAAAGATCCCAGCAAGTAAAGCTGCAGGATGGGTGGGAATGAATTAAGTTAATAAGTAATTAGAAGCCGAAAATAAACTGTTTGGAATTCTTGTCGCTACTGCATTTAACTTATTTCGCACTTATGCTAATTCCAATTTTCTCTTCCAACCCTGAAGCGCATTCGTTGTATTATGCCTTGAATTTCAGGAATTCCACAAGCAACTGTATTCATTTTCATTTGCCGCAGGCTTTTGCAGAGTAGACACCGTTTTTTTAAATAGGGTTGTGACGAATTTTCTACGTATGTAAATTATATCTCGAGAAACAACGTAGAAAATGTGAAAAATATAAAATATTTAGAGAAACTCAAAAATGTTGTTATGCAGATATTTAAATACAACTTAAAAGTGAAGAAAAAAAATGCAATTTTAAGGAAAAAAGTAAACAGAATACGTATGCGTCTATCTGTGTATAGTAAGTTGTGACACTGTACCTATTCAAATATTTTTATAGGTGTTATTAATGTAGGTGCGAAAATGACACAAAACACCATCATTCGTTTTTCCCCGAAACAAATATAATTTAGAAAAAAAATACATTCATATAATGACAGTATATATGTGGTCTGGTGTCAGCGCACCATATCCACATTTTTATATATTATTCGTAATATTGAACACGCAGTTATCGAGGACGAGGAATTATTTGAATTTATTTTTTATAGTTCTCATCATTTTCATGGGACATTCTCATCCACAGTTATCTAAATGACACAAGACTCTATTATAATACCTAAAAATATACATTCACAACTAGCCCGACTCCATGGTCGAGCGGTAAGCATGCTGGTCTCACAGTTATTGGGATTATTTCGACTTTATTATAGGATCTATCATCTGCTTTCTCTATAAAATAGGATTTACTACATTCATTTTATGTGTCTGTAATTGTTGGATTGATATACGAGAATATTGCAAAATTTAACAATTCACAAATATCTCTCTCCGAATCCGCCACTGAACTCGATGATAATATCTAGTTAAATTATGAGTTTATTTTTCAAATTTATCTTAACTTGCATATATAATTAGGAACATTTATACGGCTGCACTCCTCACTCGTCTTCTTCAGAAACTTTCAAACCCGACTCGATCCATTTGGTTGCCTACAATTATCTTAATTATCTATCTTTATTGACATTTCCAATTTGACGGTCAGGTGGATCAGGTGTATCAATCAAATGCAATAAATGAATGTATTCAAGAAAATGCACATGTACACATATCTTCATAAATCTGAAATATTCAACGAATATTTTAATCCTTGACTAGGGTGCAAGTGTTTTTACCCCTCGATTCTTGCTACTGCTATAGGAAGTTGACAGGAACCAAGCATATGTAGGTACACGTACAAGAATTTCTGATCGACTGTCGCTCGAAATTTAATTGGGGCAAGAATAAAAGTTATTTTTTTGTAAAGTTTTAGTTTATTCAGAAATTTTCACCTTCTCCATTAAAGCCGCCATATTTTGGTTTATTCTCTGTACCACCTTTTCATTAAACTATATGCGAAGTGTCCGAAATTACACAATAAATTCTGAATTATTCTTAATTTCTTCTCGCAATAAAATATTTGACTACAAAGCGAGTCTAAAGTTTAAATTCAAGATGATATTTTAATATAATGTGAATGTAAATACGGAAGAGATTTCAGACATTTTGTATATAGTTTATATGAAAAGGTGCTGCAGAGAATGAACAAAGGTTTATAAATTGTGGTTTAAATGAATAAAATGGAAAAAAAACCTTAAACCTAAGGTTGTAGTGTAGTTAGAAAAATTATATGATGAATTTGGTACTAAAATCAGTATTTATCATACATAATTATTTAAAAGCACTTAGTCAGTACGTATATATACGGATCTGAATAGAAGCCTATGAAAAATAAAAGAAGGTGTGGTAATATCAATTGGTACATTTCTTTTTAAAGACACAAATTTTCACACATTTTACTATATATTGATTTGATATTTTAAGATAACTTAAAAACATCGGTATACTATTGACTGCGCAGTAATCAACAATAATATTAGAAAGTAATAAGTAATTCCAAATGATCGATATTACAATACGAAAAAGTTTTTCCTCACCCTTACCATAATCAAAAGTAATTACTTCCATTTGTTTCACATCGATTTCTGCCAGTTTTCACTAAAATTTTTGTTTTAATACAGTAATGTAATAATATTTTATTTGAATATTTTTTTTTAATTTTTCTACACCCAATTTTTGTATTGCACTTTACCTTCACAGGAAACAAATTTATTTCGCTACTTTTATACTTTCTTTAACAGGAGTTCACATTACTAATTTTTCCTTTTAATATTCACCAACACCAATGAAGTTCTTTTTTTTTTTGCTTAGCTGGAAATTCGTTTGTTTCAATTTGTTTTCAAGTTAAACAAGAACGCTCACAGGACACATCCAATCAGGAACTGAATGCGACAAATTCAGGTTCTGCGCTGCAGATTAACTGTTACGTTACATTTGCAACGCCAATGGCGCGGACAACTTTAAGTTGGCGTATTCCTCCGACGTACGCTGGCTCCATAAACACTTGTTGAACCCGCCAACAACTGCACACACGGGCAGCATAGCGCACAACGCACTGCACGCCACATTAACCAAAACTGAGAAACTGCCAAATCAACCAAGCAAACAATTCCCGAAGCAGTGCAAATAAACGATAACGTAAATAAAATTTTCAAAAGCGGATATCACGCGCGCTGCGAAACTCGTTGCACTAACGTCCACAATCGATTCAGAAGTGAGCGCTGAAAGTTGAGTCTGTAAGAACCGAACCCGGCATAGAACTTTTGTCTGTGCTCGTTAATGGCTCGCTCTGTTGCTTCGGCGTGTGTAGCGGAAAGCTTTTGCACTTCGTGCGTTCGTTGGGGCACTTGTTGAGTGAATGTATGCCGTGTCTATGCGAATGTGAGTTTGCGGCTGTGATAATGAAACGGAAAGACGTGTGTGTGTGAAAATGAAGCAAAGCTTGTGCGACTGTGTCTTCGTGGCCATTTTATACACTTTTTAGTTTCTACCTTAGAAAATTGTCCTTATAAATATCTTAAGTAACGACTTTTTAAATTTTTTTTAGTTTATTATACAATTTCCTTCAACATTTCAACTGTTGAATTCATTTGCGAATGTCCTGTGTGCAAATACAACTCACTGCAATACTTGATACGAATATCAACCGAAAACTACGAGATCCCAGCCATTCCCAAAAGAACCCGCTTGTATGTGTGAGTTTTTCAAGTGTTTCATGCATTATCTGCAGCGTGCGAATAAATAGCGTCATATGAAAATTGTTTTAAACTACTTTAAAGAAAACTGTCCGTATTATTTTCGTTTTATATATTTACTTTTATGTTCGGTTGATATGAATTGGTCATAATTCATAGATAGAAAAAGCGGAAAGAATTGGCTATTTGCGGTTGTCAGATGCTCTTAGATGATTCTGATCCTCCAGATCGGCTGCTTCACGTTATCTCCCTTTACTACACAGTTTAATAGTACCAAAAAGAGCGTAAATTATTGTGCAGTCATATTTTTTGTTATCTATATTATAATGTATATAACTTAACCCAGGAATATCATATGTCCATAGTAAAGTTATATAATCCTTCGATTTGAATTCAATAAATATAACCTTTGATTTGAATTAAATAAATAGATATTCGGAAACCATGTTTGGGTTGAATTTGGGGTATAAAATTAATAATTTATTTAGAGAATATTGACATAAGCTTAAATATAAAAATTTATTTATTTCCGAATGTTAGCATTGCTTAGAATTTTTATTTGCCAACTGAATCGAAAAAAGAACATTTATTTTTAAAAATTTCTACTCCGATTTAGAATAATTTGTGGGCGTAAAATAAGCTTAAGGACTTGTTGCATATTCATTTGTCATACACTCTGTAGGAGATAGTTCTTTAATGAAGTCTTTCTAGTTTTATATTTGGCACCGGACCACAACCACTCCTTTATGATGGAACGCAACTAGTCAAGGAAGCTGGGTAGTTGTAATTAAAATTGAAATGGGTTCCTCCTCCGCTATAGGCAGATATGGGAAAACAAAGCTAATTTTACACTTTGAAAATTTTTGCTCTAAATTTTGAAGTACTGAGACAATTAACCGTATATGTACTTTGCTTCTGTCAGCTTCTGTCCATCGTAATTGAACTTGGTTCACAAATTTGAAATTATCTGGCAAACACAAATAATTTGCTTTACACAAATCTTATATATAGTTATTTTTAATTAATATAGAAGCAGAACAGTGCAATAGCAAAACCGATCACAGGACTCTGCAATGGGCTCCTATTGGATATATTTTAGCGATTAAATTCTGCTTGCAAAAAGTACTTTAGACCTACATATGATTTTTACATGATCCATTCCATGATCTATTTTTTATAATACAGAATGCACTATAAAATATTGAACAAAATCTGGCGAATTAACCCCTTGCTAACTGTACTCATTCATATTCGTATATTTAAATAATCAATTGCATTTAAGCAATAAATAAAAAAGTTACCAATTGAATGCATTTTGACGCATGTTTACTTGACAGGCCAAACAAAAAAAAACACTTCTGCCCAATGTGGGAACTTCAGATCTACATTTCATCTTTATAGATAAATTTTTCGTTTCCTTTTTACATATACGAGGGCGGATTGATATTGAAGCTACCTAGCGCTAGATGGCAGCATAAATACAAAAACTTTTTTTTAGAAATTGCGATCTGTCAAACGTCAGCTATTAAAATTTCACCCAAATTCATCGATTAGTTTATTTGTTGTAGTCGTTTGAAGTAAGCAACTTTTGTGTTTCTTGAAAAATGGAAAAAAGCGAATTTCGTGCAGTGATTAAACACTAATATTTGAAAGGGAAAACGGCGAAAGAGACAAAAGTAAAGTTCGATAAACTTTACGGTGAGTCTGCTCCGTCAGATTACATGGTAAAATATTGGGTTGCTGAATTTAAACGCGGCCGAACAAGCACTGCAACAATACCATCAACAGGAAGGCCAAAAGAGGTGGTTACTGAAGAAAATATCAAGAAAATCCTCGATATCGTTATAAATGATCGCCGAGTCACGTTGCGTGAGATTGTTGAAATGGTAAACATATCATATGAACGTGTGTTCAACATTTTGCATGAACATTTGCATATGAAAAAGCTATCGGCAAGATGGGTGCCGCGTCTGCTCAGTGTCGAACAAAAACGAGTTCGACAGACCACTTCACAGCGGTGTTTGGACATGATAAAGCGTAATCCTGTTGATTTTTGGCTTCGATTAATAACTGTTGATGAAACGTGGGTCCACCACTACACACCTGAAACCAAAAATCAATCGAAACAATGGGTGGACGCTGGTGGAAGTGCTCCGAAGAAGGCGAAGGCAGTGAAATCGGCTGGCAAGGTTATGGCCACTGTATTTTGGGATGCACACGGAATATTGCTCATCGATTATCTTGAAAAAGGATCCACAATCACAGGAAAGTATTATCGTGCATTATTGGATCAATTGATTAATGCAATCAAGGAAAAACGACCACATTTAAAGAGGAAAAAAATGCTCTTTTTTCAAGACAACGCACCGGTTCACACAGCATTAGATACGATGCTAAAATTACGTGAAATACACTTCGAATTGGTTAATCATCCACCTTATAGTCCAGATTTAGCTCCTAGTGACTTTTTCCTGTTTCCAAACTTGAAAACATGGCTCGCAGGAAAAAGATTCATCTCAAAGTGATTACCGAAACTTACGCGTATTTTGAGGGGTTCCCGAAATCGTATTATTCAGATGGTATAAAAATGTTGGAATATCGTCTTACTAAGTGTGTCGAAGTAAAAGGAGACTATGTTGAGAAATAAATGGTTTTGAACAAAAAAAATGTTTTTTTCCTACTTAGGTAGCAATCCGCCCTCGTACGCGTATACGAGTATATGAATGTTTCTTACATAAAACGAATTCTCTTTTGCCAATTTTCATCATTTTCACTGAAATTCAGCCTATCATCTTACTAGATACTTAAAATACTTAATTATGCTACACATTTATTGATATTATCTTGTTTGTCCCTTATCTGTATTTAGCTTTGATAGGTTCTGTTATAACCTTATATTCAAATATCTCAAGTCTTCATGTCTTTTAATATTTGTTTCATAGCTTAATCTGCATTATAAGTAACTTGCGGCAATTACTTTCAATAAGTAAAAAAAAAGTATTATAAATTAGTTACTTTCCACTCTTTCGTTTTCTGATTGCAAAAATACTCCAGTACTGTTCTCCGTATGAAATAGTTGAGATGCCGAAACTTATGGAATTATGCATCGGCAGTAAATATCTCAATTTAAACATGAATAAATATTCTGATAAATGGTGACTTTGCGGATATGTATATTAAAGTCTAAATGCCATCTGTCATAGTGAACAAGCTAATTTGTTTTTTAATAATAAATATTAATTATATTTCATGGAGTACATATATATTTTGATATAATTGTCCGAAATTTTAGATACATTTGGGAACACTGAAATGAGAATAAATTTTAAATTATATATTAATTTAATATCATACAGAGATCAGTTCAGCAGCCAGTTCAGAGCATTTTTTGCCCATCACAAGAACCTTTGTTAATTGTATGATTGAAATAGTGCAATACTGATTATTGTGTAATTGTCAGGCTGCTAATTAAATTCAACTGCCTAGCAAAGCTGCTGTAAATTGAAGCCATTTATTTGTTATGAAATTCCATTTAAACGAGTACCTAATTATCAACTAAGCCTCAGAGAGGCGGTGCTGCACTTCTGTGATTATTACGTATACGCCTCTATGACCCATGGAATGGAATTTGTGGGGAAATACGTGTATTTAAGATTAATAAATTGACTTGATGAAATAGGCAATTGGCAGTAGCAATTCGCAAATAACGAAAAAAGTTCTAAAATGTTTCTACGAATATTTCCTGCGTAATTGGCTTCAAGCAATCATTAAATTTCAACGCAGCCAAGGACGACTAATTAAGACAATTCTATGATCGCTATGAAATGAATTGGGCGCTTCTAAAACTAAATAAATTTTAATCATTACATTTCAATTTTTAATTTTTTTGTTTATGTGTAATTAGCAAACTTTTCAAACAGTCTGGTAAGTAAAGTTTGATTTGTCTGCTGTTTTGCAGAAGCATTGAAATTGCCCCCACAATCGCTAAGCCTGCAACTGAAAACTTTTTGCCACTCAAATGTTTGTTCTTTGTTGTTGCGTTAAGTGTACTTGTACCAATTACAGCGACATCCGCTTTAAGCTAATGAAACCAACAACAAAAACAATTAGCATACAAGCGATGTTAAAGTTGTTTTGACTGCCCTTCCACTTACTTCTCGGCATTTTTCAAAAATTAAAAATAACTCTTTCCTCTATTACATTTCACACATTCATCTTTTCCGACGTTTAAGACTTAAATATCTACAAGGACGAGTATTTCCTTGGACTATGCTGATAGAGCGATGGCTTTAGTTTTAAATAATGGCACAACGCAACACTGTGTACAGATGCCCACCAATCGGTATAGTTAACGAGGGAAGAGAAAACTGCTTTATGCCTTTGAGTGTAGACCAAATACTGGTGCAGAAGGGTAGGAAGAATAATAATGCAATTCAATCAATTCGAGTTTCCATTAATAAGCTGAACCACTTTGAAACAGAACTCTACATTAATGGTGAGGTCTCGAATATGCTGAAACTTGCGCATTCTCCTCCAAATTTAATTTAAATGTAAATAATCGCGAATGCTACCATGGCGACATTGTTCGAATTGTTGTGCAGATCCAGTTAAAGTTAAACAACACTCAGAGAAGACATACTTGACTAGAACATATAGGTATATTCGTAAGATTATATTTTTGTCAAAGGCAGTCTATAAAGCTATTAAAATTGTATAAAAAGGAAAAATTATATCAAAACTGCCATAAAAAGTAACAAAACTAACTAGGAGTAGAATTCTTATGCTTACTTCTTTGCAGTTCACTGCGGTCATTTGTGTCAGTATCCTTTAACTGAGAAAAGAGGAAAAATTTGTTGAGAACTTGTTGGATTTTTATTCCACAACAGATAAAAGGATGTGAGCAAGGAAGAGGTGTTGCTGAATCGATTTTTTACTCCTTTTCTACAGCTGCCCGTGATTTATGCTTTGTAACAAATATTACGAATAATTAACTCGAATTTACTAAAATTGCGTTTCTTACAATATATGCTTCCGTTTAAATCCATCCTATTAATGACTGAGGGAAGGTCTAGGATAAGATTATATATATATATTCTATCCTAGACCTTATATATATATATATATATATATATATATATATATATAGATATATATATATATATATATATATATATATATATATATATATATATAGATATATATATATATATATATATATATATATATATATATATATATATATATATTTGTTAATTTCTTTACAGTGTTTTCTTTAGTCGTCTGTGCTATGATGTTTTTGTAATAACTGTTTGTCCCATTTGAATATTTAGTGTGGCTCGTAAGGAGGAGTAAGATTTATAAACTGAATTGCAAATAGTTTTTCACTGTTAATAATTAAATTAGCGATTCAAGCCCTTATTCTTGATAAACCATGAAGCGGTTTGGTGGTACGCAGTATTTTACATGGAGTCCATCGAATAAATAAGCAAGGATCGCCTTTTCATGTGGTTCCTATGATTTCGATATGTTACCGTAGCGTATAGGTTCATCTTGTTGTACTGAGTTGAGTTCCTAACAGCCAATATATGGTTCATATTTGATATTAATTCGGTTTTTAATATACACAATTACACAACTGATCAGAAAAAGAAGACACTAATATGTTCTGACAGTCTTAGTGTCCTTAAGGCATTGGCAAATCCGAAAGGAAGTGCCTATAATTATGCATACCAAATTAGAAATTGAAAGCTTTATAAAAATCATGTGGATACCTGGACTAAGATAGTTCGTCTGGGGAGGACGATATTTAGCACTACGCATTATTTTACTAAACTGGACCCAATTCAATGCTCCGAATGCGCTACAACTTTAACAGTTTCGGACAACATGCATGCCCATTTCAAAAATGGATAAATCCGAAATAATATTTGACCGCAGAGAAAAAGACACCATAATATCAATCAAAGAAGCCTTAAGGAAACTTGACCTACTTAATTTAATATAATCAATTTTTAAAAAACAGGTGTAAATGGCCTCGTTTTCCTACACCATCCAATATTTTATAAATTTATTTGTAAAGTATGTTGCAATAAATAAATAAATAAAATACACAATAACAATAACTACCTTACTGACATAAAGGAAATGATAAAACTGCTCCAAACTACCAAATATCCGATCCGGGGTTAACGACGCTCATTACAAAACAATAATTTGAAAATTGTAGTCTGGAATGCAAATGGGCTCGGAAAACATATTCCATTGAAGCATTCCTTTGTCCAAACTTAGTCGATGTACTGCTGGTGCCCGAGACACATTTTACTGAAAAATCGTATTTTCGCATTCCCAACTACGTTGACTTTTATACCAATCACCCTGATAATAAGGCTAATACTTATAAAAAAAGAGCATAAAATGTTATGAACTAAAGCAATATGCGAAACAGCATGTGCAAGTCACATCCATTGCTATTAATGACAAATCTGGCCGTCTTGCATTAAGCGCTATATACTGCCCTCCGAAGTACAGTAACACTAAAAATGATTACTTAAACATTTTGAAAACCCAAGGTGATCGCTTTATATTGGGAGGTGACTTTAATTCCAAAAACGCTGTCTGGTGATATCGATTCACTAATGCAAAAGGGAAAAATCATCACGTACTCTCTATACACTCATGCTATGTACTATCTTCAGACCACTGACCTGTGATGCTATACTACAACATAACGCCCGTCCTTACTCCATCGAAAAATTACATATTTAACCACAAAACCTGCTGAGATTTTTATCGCGAGCTGGTAGATAAATATTTGAACACCCAAATTTCTCTGAAACCGCTTAGTAAAATTCACAGCGCGATAGCCACTTTCAGTGTCACAATACTCCAAGCAGCGGTAGATGCGACTCCAGTAATAAAAACAAGATCTAAAGATTACCCGATAGCAGCTCATATAAAAAAGTAGATAAAAGAAAAAAGGCAGCTCAGAACTAGATGGCAATTAGATGTCCTCAATTAAAAGCACAACTCAATAGAGTAACCAGAGAACTGAAAGAACTTCTAAGAGCAGACAAAGAACAAAAGGTTGAACTGTACCTATCAAATATGAATCACCGCAAGGCTACCAACTATAATCTTTGGAAAGCCACAGAAGAAGCCAATCATTCAGTTTTGCCTGCTTGATAAAGCTTATGTACTGGCTCAGTACTTCGCAGCAACTTTCACAAACCCAAAAATAACCACCAATCATGCTCTACTTGAAAATCATCAGCAAAATAACGTTACAATCAGCAAAGTGACTCTCAGTGAAATAAGAAACAGTATCCAAACCCAAATTAACACCAAAAAGTCACCTGGATACGACGGCATAATGGGAAAATTATTAAAAGAGCTACCAGATAAAGCAATTATATATGAGAAATCTATTCAACTCGATCATAGCCATTAAATATTTCCCAATGATATGGAAGGTATCCGAAATAATCGCCATACCGAAATCTGACAAAGATCCAACCCTGCCAAATTCGTATAGACCAATTAGTTTACTGCCAGTACTGTCAAAGCTGTTTGAAAAACTAATATTTAACCGTCTGAAGCCTTTAATTAAGGACAAAAAAACTAAACTAATTCACATCAGTTTGGTTTTCGGCGTAAGCACTCTACAATACAATAAATTCACCGAGTGCTCAATAGAATACTGATGGACAAAGACAATAAAAAATTTTGTGTAAGCATATATCTTGATATCGCCAAGGCATTTGACAGCGTTTGGCATATTGGTCTCATCCATA
This sequence comes from Clusia tigrina, assembly GCA_920105625.2. Classification (NCBI taxonomy): domain Eukaryota; kingdom Metazoa; phylum Arthropoda; class Insecta; order Diptera; family Clusiidae; genus Clusia; species Clusia tigrina. Next base: position 32,494,759 of record OV050031.1, on the reverse strand, counting down.
AGCTTCAAGAAATCCTCCCTAAACACTATCTTTTGCTGTTGAAAAGCTACTTAACTGACAAGCACTTCTATGTCATTTCGAACATGACGAATGCAAGCAGGCTGTGTACTAGGCCCTATTCTATATCTCCTTTACACAGCTGACATACCACCTCCCCTACAGAAGATGGATTGTTAGCAACCTTTGCTGATGATACAGTACTGCTATCGTCAAAAAAGAACATTACTGCAGCCACTCACAAACTACAAAGCCTCCTTCTCTGAACTGGTTCGATGACTGGGGTATTCAAATTAATGCAGAAAAGACGGTACAGGTCATACTCGTATACACAAAGAGAAAATACCAAGAAGAACATGTAACCATTAACAATAACCCTAATCGATAACAAAGCAAAATTTCTTGGAATGGTATTTGATTCTAAGATAACCTGGAAAGCACATATAATTCATAACCGTAATGTAGCGAAATTCAGATTTTCCCAACTCTTTTGACTTGGCAAAAACTCGTCTCTCTCTATTTAAAATAAGCTCTTAATTTACAAATAATCGTTCCCATTTGGAGTTATGGAATCGAGATATGGGGTACAGCAAGTAAATCAATCATTAAAGTAATTAAGTTTTAAGTCTACAATTAAAAATCCTTCGTACTATCATTAACGCTGAATAATATGTTACTAATGAAGAAATACCTTGGGATCATAAAATCGACACCTTAAATGACCTAATTAAAAAAATCAGTATCAACCACACCAACCGGTTACAAACACACTCGTCTTAGGAATTGCGAGTTTTGCCAGCAATTGAATTGTCACGCAGAAGAGACTTAAGCATATTCTTCCATCTGAGCTAATCAATAGATAGTTTGAATCTTAATTTAAATTTAAAATATAATAGACAATGCTATTTCATTATTTAAATTTACGACTTTGCTCCGGTGTACTTTAAAAACTATTATTTAGTGTCTTTATTGTATACAGGTGGAATAAACTTTGGAAATTAAAAAAAAAATTATAAAAATTAAAAATTCTGTTCTTTTTCTCTATCTATACGAAATTGAATGAAATTGTATTTGTATGCTATTAATTAACTTATGTATTTCATGCGTCATGGTCCTCTTGCTTGCGATTCTCGGCAATTTAAACTAACTAATTTTAGTATTTATTCATGTGACATCCGCAATTAAGTATTTATCATATACCATGCAGAGAGTGTCATCAGCGAATGTTACTATTATCAAGAATAAACATATGTTTTATTGTATAAGAAATAATAGCATCTCTTCTATTTGGAGAAAGCAATAAATGGAGAAGTGACAATTCCCCCATTTTCCTATCACTCTGTAGTAAACATCTGCATATGTTACAGTTCAAGTATTTTCTTGGTATTATGATTATCTTTATTAAAATTATAATATATGCTTCTGTCCCAAGATGGTCCTTCGACTAGCATTCTACTCTGATATTAAGAGCGCTTGAGCGCTATCTTAGGAGAACAACCAGCAGTGGCTAATCTGGTAGCGCATATGTGTGAAACCGTGACTAAATGGGAGGCAGTCTGTTTCAAATATAGTAAATAGAGAATATGCGACAATCACCCCTGCAGTACTAAAACGTGTTGCAGACCTAGAGGAATCTCATGTTGCAAGAAATCAACCATTTTTGGAAAATATTTAGAAACATTGTTCTTATGGACCGAAAGTGTGGTAGACAAATTAAAGGAACTTGAGTATTTTCTTTTTTAGTCTCTTCGTGTATTTCGATTTTGAGGAATTCAATAATGAAAAAGTACAAAGTGCAAAATACATTTTCTATTATAAAAAATGCAATTGCCTTTATGAAATGACCAACCTCATATTAGCGAATTACTAGGAGTGCATATTTTTAAGGCATAAACAAAATCACAGACCTTCCAATTGGCTGCGGGAATTTAGTGTATCAGCTTCTTTCTTTACACGCACCAATATACGAAAACGGTGGAATTTCATGCTTTCGTGTGTGTATGGGGATGTTGAAAATATTACAATTTAAACAGTTATTCTTCATGACTATGAATGTAGGTCAACAGAAATCGTATGTTTTGCAGTCATATGTTTTTTATTTTTTGCTAGGAAGAATAATTTTGTGCTCATATGCACACACTTTTAAGAATAATTTTAAAAAAATCAATTATTAGTTTCTATATTACATTTTTTAAATATCAATTAGTCCAACTATTGTATGTTGATTCTGTTGTTGATTATAAATTATACATTTACTTATTTCTATTAAAACTATTTTATATTTAGCCATCAATTATACACATTCCTTTAAATTTGGCGAGAAACATAAAAATCATATTTCTTTATAAAAAAGAAAAAAATATCCTCAGTTTACGTTTAAAATTTTAGGGAGGAAAAATATTCATTTACATTTTGAAGAAAACATTTAAAAAAAATTTCTTTCTAAAATAACAATAAATTCTGGGAGTTGAACTCGGATCTCCAGGTACTAAGATTAACCTGCTTATTACCACGACCAAAGAAGCCGACAATCATTCAACTGATAAGCAGATTACCAAAAGAAACTGTTTGTTGGTAAACAGCTGATTTTTTGGCTTCTCAACTAAACTTATCATAAATGAATATTTTGATTTCAGAATTTTGTATTATTTCGATTTTAGAATTTGGTATTACTTTCAATATTGACAATTTTCGCGAAATTGCCTTGTTTCATTTCAAAAACACATACTATTTTATAAAATCTATCTATTTACTGTATTTGTGTTTAGCCTAGCAACCTCACTTGCGACAGTTTGTGATGTAATGCTGGCCGATGAAATCTCTAGTTAATTTCTGGTTCGCAAACTGATACCGCCATTCCAATATACGAGTAGGTTTAGATGAGGATACAATTTTGCGACTAAGATCGGTAATGGTATTCACTTATTGTTTGATCAACGCTTTTCTTGGTTTCTGTGACTCCTAGATTTCTCCAAAGATTTGGCTGATTATTCCAACATTTAACTATTTGCAGTAATGGAGAATTTTAGAACTTAGTTATGGAGATTTTTAGAACTGAGTGATTTGCTTGAAAGCAAAAAGCAACCACTAAAAGCGACGCGAATTAATAATGGATGTTAGTTGCGAATTGACTGCTGTAGTCATAACTATGAAGTATAAATAAACTTGATGAAGTTTATAAAATGGTGAACTGTTTCTTAAGTAAATTATTTTTTAATTAATGTACATTCAGTAGTTCTATATTCTTATGATATACACTGCAGTTTATGTATTCCTTGAGAAGAATCGGTCTAACTAACTAACTAAGCGACTCCGGAAAACCTCTATTTCGAGTCCTAATTTTTCCTGATCCCAATTGAACATAAAAAGCAAATTACTTCAAGTTCCCTTGCAAACAAAAGTTAGTTGATTTGTGCATTTAAGTGTTTGATTAAAGTAACTCAAGAAAATCACAGTAAGCGACATCAGATCTTCGAACTATTACTGCGACTATCTCCTAAGAATCATGCGTGCACCTCTAAATGAACTTATTTGAGTGTAATAGGTTGAGTCTATTGATTGAGTCTGATTTATTTAAATTATACTCAATATTCCACTAACGATTCATTCAGGCTCGGCGTAACAAGAAATCTTTTTCAAAATAAAAGTAAAAAATCATTAGTTTTACCACAAATAATAAAAAGACGTCTCCTTCTGAAATGTGTGCCTATGTGCCTACCAAATTCCAAAAGGTGTCCGACGACATCATCATGAGTGGAACACGATTTTGATATTTCATTTTTATTTTAATTAAATGCAAAGTTATAGAAGACGAGATACGAAAAAGTGTCTGACAAATTGATTACGCGTTGTCGCCTTTAAAAAAGCAGTAGTAGCAAAATAAACAACTGAACAAAGCTCACAAAACACTAAAGTCACATCATGAATCAGACTTCAAATGATGAGCTACTAAAATCAGGTTCAGATTTCGTTCGGCGCAAATCAGTTCGGACGATGAATTTGCGGTTTGGGGTAACCCCCAAATCGAGTTCTAATCAGTCGTTTTTGAATTTTGGTTTGTTTTAAACTATAGTGTGCCCATAAAGGTGAAGGTGGCGTTTTTGTTTACTTTTCAATATTCGCGTAAAATGTTCAACAATTCTTAGTAGAATATTTCTTCACATTTTCTGAACAAACCTGGGCACAATAAATTTCATAAATGCCTACGGCAGGCGGGTACAAGAATTTCAAATTCGCTCGAGTTGAAGATTCTTATTTATATTTAATTATATATGCAAGGGCTTACGAGAATTATGGTTTCGTTTCTAAGCAGAAAATATACAGAAAGAAGCATTTTGAAAGCACACGGAGTTCGGCAATCAAAATCAATTCGAAAGCATATGAAATAAGTATGTATAAGTCTATATATTTATTTGCAGTTGCCTTATTATTCTTATCATTATTGAAGGTTATTGTTTTGCTAAAACAGTTGGTCACTGAATCTTTATTGCGGAGACATTCTTAAATTATATACAGTGCCTCTCGGTCAATGCTTCGTGGTAAAAGTGTGTCTTGATTCAGTGATTTTTGTTCAACAAATTAGGTTCCATATAAAGGGTTTTCCAATAAGAGGTGTTATTTTGGTATTCAAAGAAAAATGCCATTTTTTGAGATAAATGATCGGTTGTTTATTTCATAATAAAGAAGATGATATGCCGTTAATAATGAAAAACAACATCAGCCGAATGGCCGCCACGATCACGCTTACAGGACCATATCTTTTTCATGAAATTTTCCATAACCAAATCGCAAAATGGCTGCCGTATGTCCCCGATAGCCTCACAAATTCTATCTTTGAGGTCTTGAATCGACGCTGGGCTGTTGGCGTAGACCTTATCTTTCACGTGGCCCCAAAGGAAGAAGTCGCAAGGTGTTAAATCACAAGATCTCGGTGGCCAATTGTGATCACCTCTTCGAGAGATAACACGGTCCGGAAACTTTTCCCGTAAAAGAGCAATGGTTTCGTTGCTTGTGTGGCACGTAGCGCCGTCTTGTTGAAAGTAAACGTTGTCCAGATCAATACCATCCAACTCCGACCATAAAAAATCATTAATCATCTCTCGATAGCGCAATCCATTCACCGTGACTGTTGATCCAACCTCATTTTCGAAAAAGTAAGGTCCAATGACCCCGCCGGACCATAAACCGCACCAAACAGTCACACGTTGAGGATGGAGAGTCTTCTCAACAATAACTCTTGAGTTTTCCGAGCCCCAGATGCGACAATTTTGCTTGGTGACGTAGCCACCGAGGTGGAAATGGGCCCCATTAGTCAGAATGATTTTTCGATGGAATTCCGGATAATTTTCATGCATATCAAGGACCCAATCAGCAAAGACACAACGTTGTTGATGATCGGCCGGCTTGAGTTCTTGTGTTAACTGAACTTTATAAGCCTTAAGACCCAAGTCTTTATGCAAAATACGATGTAATGACGTTTGTGGAATGGCCAATTCCAAAGAACGACGAGGAATGGACAAACCTGCGTTTTCTTCAACACTTTGGGCTACAGCAGCAATATTTTCAGTTGTTCTTGAGCGACGTGCACGGGTTTTATTCTTCACATCACTGACTTGTGCCAACAGCTCCAATTTTTCCACCGGTTTCTGTATTGCGGTCCGACAAGGTGCTTCACGACGAGCCAAAAATGCTTTAGTTTTGCGAACTGTGACTGCAATATTTTCACCATTTTTGTAGTGAATTTTAATAATTTCAATGCGTTGTTGAAGCGTGTATCGTTCTATTTTTAGTAATGGCGTAGTTTCTACTTGTCAAATGTCAAAGAATAAAAGCTTCAAAAGTGACAGCTACCGAAATACTGGGTGATTCAAAATAACACCTCTTGTTGGAAAACCCTTTACATTAATTGCAAGGCCCAGTCGCATACATAAGCAACATATCCAATGATTTCTGGTGCTACTATAATTTCGCCCGAAATAGTGTTGGTGTTTTCATGAGCCTAGTTTGATCTTCTATTCTTCCAATGTTGAATGAAATCTTGTATGTTGAACTTTTTCATTTAAATTAGGGACAGTTACGGAAGTTAATTCGTGAAAGAAACTTATACTCTTAAACTCCTTTTGACCGAAAAGAGTCTCTTATGTTGAAGGTACAAGAAAGTTCGTTGCAATTTTTAAAAGTATATGTACAAAGAGTTTCTATGCTACTTAGGGATAATTCCAAAGTCACTGTTATTAGGATTTCATTCATCGGGTAAAATTTTAAACTCACACTTTGTAGCGAAAGTTTCGGGCTGATTTCTTTGATCGTCCAAGCTAATCGACTTGGTCTTCTAATCTGAGTGCTTAGTTGGAGGCCTTTTGTAATATTTCCCGAGTTCACTTATTCGAAACCAACCAAAGAAAATCGAATGGGTACATTTTGAAAATTCGAGATCTATCGATTGATTTATGAAGACAGAACAGGTATCGATCATATATTAGTGTTAGCCTGAGATATGAAGAAGCATCGATAATCGGTATTTTTAATCTATAGTAATGAAGATGATGATCTTTGTTAGTCGAAATAAATACAAATTTCGCAATAAATTAATGCTAAAAATATTGTAGGTTACGAACATTTTTAAATAATTAAAAAATATGCGTTGTTCGTATAAGTATATACGAGTATGTAACACAATCCATGTATATGAAGTTTCAGCTGTTGTATCTCCAATACACACGCAGTCATACTTTCCTACAACTATACACTTGTCCATTTGTAATATGTAAGTAAATATATAGACCAATACCCGGAGCCCTCCCCACCACACTGCGTTTAGTGCTTTTCCCTTTATTTGCTTTATTTTTCCTACAAGTTTATCAATTTACAGTCGCTCGTTAATTGAATTTATATGATTTTATAATTTTTTACATTGTTTTGTAGTCAGTGTTTCAGTTTCGCTGATTTACTACAGCCCGTGTGGACGCAGCTGAGCACCTCCCAGTTGGAAAACAAAACTTCACCAAACACTCCTCTAAGGAATATTTGAGAAATGTGGAAATTGATTCAGACCATGCCTACACATACCGAAAATTGAATTCAATATTGTTGCATTTAAATATTCGTTTGAATCGTATCAGTGGATATTAATCACAATACTAGAGCAGAGGCCAGAAAGTGTGTCGTCTCAAACTGTCTTCACTTTAGTGTGAACACATTCTCGTAGTAACCTATTCGTAAGATTGTTGTTGGAGTGTGGCGAATGCCGCCAACTTCTGCTGATCAATTCGACATAATACGGCCAGACTGCTGAAAGTAGCAGTTCAATATAGGTGAGGAGAAACTCCTCTGCCAGGTCCTGCAGTTTCTCCCATACAAAGTGAAGTATCGCAGTATGACAGATCTGATTTGTACGCTCCACAAATTCAGCGGATTGTGCTAATAAAGTTGCAAATTTCGCACTTGTAGAGTAATAGGAAATACAGCAGACTGTTTTTAATGAAATAAATTAAGTTATGATATTAATTTACTTAGCAAGGCAATTGATAACTATGTTTACAAGCTAATTAAATCTAACGCTAGTTACGTCGCCTTAAGCGAAATTATATATTCACTTAATTTTATTTTAGAATATTGAGGTACTCCAAACTTTTTTTATGTTAGAGATCGGATATTTTAAAGAATCGAATAAATATAGATGCGTCTTTAGTGGTGGAAAAGGAGAGGAGAGAAAATGAATTCATATTTCTAACTTCACTGGCAGCAAAAAGAGTGCATTCTAGCAGGATATGAGTGATGTTTATTTGGGTGATTGCAGAGGCAGAGCGGTGGGCCGATGTTGGATAATAAATGTCCGTATGTTACTTTAGTGTCCTAGTCGATGACACCCAAATTGCATGAGGTGCAGCCTGTTAGCTTCAAAGTTTTTCTTTCCTTATTTGCCTATACTAGTTACTTGCTCAGTTGCAAATCAAATGCTTTACAATGAATTGCATTTTAATATGTTTCATTTCATTAAAGTTGAAGTTTTCAGTGGTTGTTTCAGATGCCCGATGTGCTTGTTTTGTAACTTCGTCTGAGAACTCATTGCCACTAATTGTAACATGGTCAGGTATTCATATTAAAGCAATTTTAGGATATTTACTGACCAATGTATTTCTTATCAGTGATAGTGACCATCGGGAGCATTATTATCGAAGTTTGCAGTAGCATCTAAGGCTGCTAGAGAGAATCTGAACATAAAACAAAGTTACCCCTCCGTTTTTATTAAAGCAAATATCAAATCATAAATTGCAATCATTTCGGCTCAAACGATTGTGCTATACTAGGGTAGATTGTAGATTAATATTTTTTTGAAATAGATGACGTTCCCTTCTGCTAAAGATCTGACTGTATAAATAAAGGTGTGTTTATTTAATAGTGTTTTTAAAACTTGAAATTTGTTAAAATCGTACAAGATTAGTTTTATTAAACCTGTTCTTCCAGAGTGTGAAGTTAGTGGATTAGCATTTCATTAAGTTTCATCCGGAGTAATCAAAGCAGTGTGGTTAAGCGTATAGAGGAAAAGAGGATCCTTTCTCGGAATTCACGCCTCAAAAATATATCAAGCGAAGCATTATAAAGCTTTATTTATTGATCTGCGATGTTGATTTGGATTATAAGCAGTGGGCCAGGGTCGTCAATAAATTGCATATATTACTATCCACGTGTGTTCGACATAAACGTGTTCGTCAAAATGAATAATATTCGTGAAATATACATAAATATAATAAAATTAAAAATAGATATTGTAGAATTAATACTTAATATACGGGGCCGGGCTGAAAAGTAATCGGCCTAGGAAATAGTTACAGCTGGCATTGTTTGCTTTCACCTTTGCATTTAAATATCCACCACCAGGTGCAAGGATCGGCGCACAAGCACCGATGGCAAAACGATATGAATTTTGTTACGAATTCATTCCTTATCCCCTTTGTTCTCCAGATTTGGGGGACAACGACTCACCTGCGGCTATTAACTTGTAGAAACTCGATGAAAAGAGATTTGGGCAAGTGAAGAGGTAATCTCTGAGACGGATGCCTATTTTTAAGGCCTCGACCAACCATCTTATACGAAGATCTCTCTATCATCCACTGCACATGTCTTGAAATAACTTTTTATACCCTTCACCTTAAAAAAGTTAATACTAACTTTGTGCGGTTGAGAGGGTTTTCAACTACAAAAGGAGGCGTGTCAGGTATGGAAATAGGTATGCATATAAGTCCAGAATCACTTTCTGAACAATTTTATTGTTTGTCCGTCCGTCGGCTATCCGTCTATGGCCACTTTTTTCCAGACCAGTAGAGATATCGTAATGAAACTTTGCAAAAGTAATTCCGGGCCAAGTTACAGAACCAGATTGCTATATGAGCCGATTTGGACAAAGATCACGCCTACCTCCCCTTATACTTAACTTTTTTTACTGTATACACTTCCAAAGGCGGTGACAAATTGCTCCTGCTAACAACCAGTGTCAGCGTGCTGAGATTTGGAGATGTTACTCACAGACACTGTTCTTTATGATTAATGTTCCACAAGTTTCTTTATATACAAAAGCAATTTGAAGTCTGTTTTGTTGATTGTGGATTCAGATTTTCCAAAAAATATTTTATTCTGTCAAAATGAATGCACCGTCATTGTAACAAGTTAAATGAAAAAAATATTATTTTAAAAATTACTATCCGCAATTTTTGAAATTTCCGAACTTTGTTTTGCCCGCTAATTTATGTAAATAAAAATGGTTTAATTAAACAATTTATGAAACTTTTTAACGTGATCGCAAAGCTAAAAATAAAATATCTCTCCCCACGGCTTGCTTGTAAGCCAGACAATAACATTCTGTTATTTTGTTGCTGCTCTTGTTGTTGTTGTTGTTATTTTTGTAGCTATATTTACTAGAATTTAATTATACCCTTCCAGTGTTTACATTTCACCAATATTGAAGTTGTTTGCTTTTAATTTAAATGTTTATTAGGCTTGAGATAAAACCCTACAAAAAAATGTATAAAGACATAAGTAAATAAATAAATATAAAGTAAATAAAGTTCCATTTTTAAAACTTTATTCGTAAAGGTGAAGGTAGTGACTGGAAGAATTGCCTCTGATGTCAGTGTGTTCGCTGGCATAATATTAACTATGGTGTAAATCAGTCGCTATAATGATAATAATAGTACATTGCCTTCATTTTATTAGTTATAATGATAGAGATCATACCGGGAAAATGTTAATGATGAAGATGGCTGACGGAACCTTTCAATTCCTGCCTCTAACAATAATTTGCGACCAATAATTAATAAGGAAACAAAGTACTAAAAAAATCATAAATAATCACTGGGAATATATTTTGTAATATATTCATCGCCCTATTAAGACAATCGATATACAATACCTCGGTTCATTATTATCGTTGACTGTCTGTAATCGACCACAGTTTGTTGCTGTTGACTTTTGCATTATAGGAAGGGTTGCCCACTATTTTGTTCACTACTCCGTCATTCATATTTTTATGATATACAAAATGTATGTTAAATGATTTGTTTATTGTAAAGTGCGCAAATAAGTGTTATTTTTCAAAGGGCGGAAAGTGCCCATTGGTTTGCTAGCTGAGTCCCTATATACTATTTGTGACTCAGATATTAAGTAAGGAAACGGATTCATTGTAATTTCTTATCCAAAGATTACATTATTTCACAAAAATATTTGCTCTTTAAGAATTCAATATTGAGATCACAGCTAGAAATATAATAATACTAATTTGATTGAATTTGAGAGCTGTGGAATTGCAAGCAATACAAAGCAAACTAGCAAAGAATGTTCACAAACGGTCATCTACAAATGCACCGAGGCTTTTTCTTGCATTTATTTCTATAATCTGCAAGCAATAAAGAGAATTGCCAATAGGTTGAAGAATTTTCTTTGTTGTACTTGTATGTAAATAAAGTTTATTATACCAAATGTATATAGTCAACCCACAAATATATTCAACCCACAAATAGATTCAACCCACAAATAGATTCAACCCACAAATACTTTAAAATTTCATGATTATTTTTCAGTTATACGTTCTCTTTAAAGAAAGCACATTGTTGGCATGACGTACAAACGTGCCTAGACATGGTCCAGAAGAGCCTAGAAAGAAAACTGGTTCGATACAGTGCCATAACTGCCAGGAATATGGGCACCCAAAAGCGTACTATACTCCACGTGCGGTCTGTGTGATATGTGGAGATATACCTGCATCTAAAGATTGTGATAAAAAAGGGAGATCATAGGGTGAAAAAATGCAGTAATTGCGGAGGTAACCATACGGCAAACTATAGAAGCTGCTCAATATACACAAGCTAGTGGAGAAATCGTTCAGCCTCAAATCGACATCTAGCTACGCATCAAAATGACAGAGGACAAAGACAAACTACTTTTGGTCCCTTACACGAGCACCACCAACACGAGAGTTACTCATGGCGACAATGAGCATTCATTGTGGCGTGCTACTAGGAAGTTCAAAGGACCAATACAACATACGTCACCACTTCGTAAAGATAATGGCTCTTGGGCTAAAAGCGATGATGAAAAATGCACTGCCTTCGCACATCTCCTGAATAATGTCTTCTGTCCAAATCCCCCCATTATATATTCGTGAGCGCCTTAAACCGTCAAGGAAGGAAGTAAATGACATCATTAACGACTAAAATCTTAAAAAAGCACCAGGAATGGATCAGATAACACCAAACATGATAAAAGAATTACCTAATGTAGCTGTATCTCACTTAGTCACTGTATTCAACGCTATTTGACGTACTGGGCACTATCCTCAATGCTGGAAGATTTCGAAAATAATAATGATCCCGAAGCCAGGAATAGATGTTACACAGGTTTGTTCATATAGACCCATTAGCCCACTGCCTACCTTATCTAAAATCTTCGAAAATAGTTCATCGGAAGGTCTCCCAGTATTTAAATAAAAACAATGTAATTCCCCAATGCCAGTTCGGCTTCCGTAAAAATCATGGAACGATAGAGCAAGTGCATCATATAGTAAGAGTTATATGCTCAGCAATCGAAGCAAAGAAATACTGCTCTGCTGCATTCCTTGACATTACGCAAGCCTTTGATAAGGTGTGGCACAAAGGGCTCATATATAAACTTAAAGAAATTCTTCCAAAGAAATTGCACGAACTATTTGAAACCCACATTAAAGGCAGAAAATTCATGGTAAGCCAAGGTGGCTCTACCTCCGACTACTTTGATATCAAAGCAGGAGTCCCTCAAGGCAGTGTGCTTGGACCACCGCTGTATTTACTTTTTACAGCTGACATGCCAACTTCCGATCACACAGCTATATTCACATTTGCCATACTGAGTACAAACAGCTCCCATCTTGAATCCTCGCAATGGCTACAGAGCCACTTACTGTCTATTTAACAGTGGCTTAACAAATGGAGAATAAAGGTCAACGAAGCTAAATGTGCACACCTAACACTCACCTTAAGGAAGGACACGTTCCCCCCATTCGCATCAATGGTCAAAACATTCCACAACGCTCTGATATAAAGTACCTGGGAATCCACTTAAACAGACGATTAACCTGGACTAAACACATTGACTCAAAGTGTGCTCAGATCAAATTGAAACTCCATACCTTGAACTGGCTACTAAATAAGCATTCAAACCTTGCCTTAGAATATAAGGTACTTATTTATACTAGTATCATTAAGCCTATATGGACATATGGGATTCAATTGTTGAGTACCGCGTGTCCGTCCAACGCCTCCAAACGAAAATTTTGAGAATGATCACCGGTGGTACTAGAGGAACATAAACATCCACCGTGACCTGAATATACACACGATTGAAAATGAAATGTTGAACACCTACAAAACCTACATTCTTAAATTGGAAAATCACACGAACTGCTTGACGAGGAGCCTACTAAAGCTTCCCTCTACAAGACGCCTCAAAAAGATATATACCTGATTTAATAACATCTTTTTGCGTGCTTTGAAAACAGTATATATTCGATGCAGTGGCTGAAGATATTACCTAGATATGCAAATGTAGTCTTGTAATCTTAGAAAAATTACTGTTAGTTTCCTGACAAACAAAGATTCGGTAAATAAATAGATGGTAGAAAAAAAAAATTTTCCAGAAATGGTCATCATATCTACAATGAAACCATTTTCAATCCACAATCGAGCATTTATATTGGTTATACCGGAAGATTAGAACTAAACTTAAACTAAACCAAAAATACCAGATTATGTAGATTTTGATACTACATACCAGAGAAAGTCTGCTGGTCAGTCATGGGAAATGGGAAAATCTATAAAACTCCAGCACGATAGCTCTTTTGGATCTTAAGAAATGTCCTTTACCAGAAGACAATATTATAGGAATTGGGGGTATTCTAGGTCCGAATAACTCCATAAACCACACTGTTGGACTTTGCTATTTTACGAGTAGTGAGGACAGACAAACAAACAGACTCATTTCGATAAATAAACTAAGGAAGTTACACTGATTAAAAGTATATATTATATCTGGCAGTTGCCTTGAGGCATTACAAACATTATCGATTGTTTCATATACACAACAAATATATGTAATCCATAACAAGGAGTTATTTCCCCCAAATATACTTTCCTTTTTAAAATCAATTCCACACAAATTAAATTTAAAAAAATTTTCCCCTTTTCCCTCAACCTTTCACATTATCAACCTTGGAAATTCTCCTCGAGTTAGCAATTTAGTCAGAACTTACAAATTTCAATCTAGTTGTTAATTACAAATAGGTGCACAAGAGTTGATAACAAAGTTTCTCGGCACTGAGAATTTTTTACCCAGTACGATTTTATCGAGGGGTTTGATTTCGCAGGCTTTTTCGATACCTCGCCACCAAAAGACCGAACCGTATTACAGGTTGGGTTCAACAACGGCCGAGTAGAGCCAGAGCATGAAGCGAGAACGAAGTCCCCATCTTGCTCCAACTGCTCTTCTACAGCAGTATATAGCGCATATTGCTTTGCGGGCCCTCTCAGCCAGATTGGCTTTGCAATTAAGCTTTGGGTCGAAAATCAGTCCAAAATACTTCACGTTTAGGCTCAAGGTGAGCAAAGTGCCGTTTAGACTAGGCATTGTAAACCTTGGAATTTGGTACTTCCTAGTGAAAAGCATAGCCTCGGCTTTGGATGGGTTAACCCCAAGTTCGAATTCGCGACACCAGTTCGACACAATAGAAAGTGAATAGTTTAGTTTATCCGAAAGTGTTCGGGGGAATTTGCCACAAGCCGCAATTGCTATGTCGTCCAATGGATTCCAAGTGTGTTCACTTTTAGGTTCCAAAGAAGGGGGGGATAAGACACCCCCTTGTGGCGAGCTCCTGTTAACTACCCTCCTTGATTGGGTACCACCGACCGCGGAGGTGATGATTCTTGATGTAAGAAGAAGCTCTATAAATTTAACAAGACAAGAGTCCAAGCTAACATTATAGACCGCAGAAACGTGAGCGCTATTGAATGCTACGATTCCGAGAAATATAGCGAATGTGAATTTCTTGACCGCCATGGATTTGTGGACTTGAGAGATGAGGGATTGAAGTGTTGTTTCAACCGATTTGCCTTTAGAATAGGCGTGTTGAAAGACAGAGGGAAGAGAAGGGTTGATCGAAGTCCTGATATGTATAACAAGAACTATTTCTAAAACATTAAGAAGAAAGAATGTAAGGCTTCTCCCGATTTCGGGATGAAGACTATGCTAGCCGTGTGCCAGCGTAAGGGAATATATTGCAATCTGAGGCTTGCATTGTATATTTTTAGCAGCCATAAAAAGTGAAAATCTTCCCTATATTCCATATCGACAGGAATTATTCCATCCGGCCCGGGAGATTTGTATGGCTTGAAGGTGTAGATACACCACTTAAGCTGAATTTTAGTCACTTGGAATGTAGGGAGGCTCTCATGGCAAACATGATTAACCTGACAGAGTACTTTATCTGCGGAAGCTACGCTTCCTGGGAAGTGGGTGTCCAGTAGCGTATCACGAGTTTTGGCGTTTGAGTGAGTCCACCTGCCATCTGGTTTTTGGATGCTTTGTTAGAGGAGTTGAACATTTTGGGAACACGGGTAGCCTCGGGTTAAGATTCAATGTTCTTGCAAAAATCCCTACATGACGCTCTTTCCCCTCTTCTAATGGCGTATTTCTATTATTTTTGTTTAAACTCAATCTGCTGTAACTTTAGTAGTGTTAAAGAGCAATCTGCAGGTTTTGTGAAGGAGCTGTCTCATATTTCCTGGTGCGCATTGACATCAGCGCCGATAATTGCCAGAATCCACTTTTGATGGGCGGCATCAAGAAGGAGCTTTACAGTGTCAGGTGGCGGCGAATCGCCATAATCGTGAGCCATATAGCTGAAGGAGATCCATAAGGTCAGTGAGCCCGTTACAATGACCATGACTACATTTTCCTTGCTACTGAATCTAGTAAAAGAGCATTAACGTAGTTTTTTTTACCAGAAAGCAGGATCTGGGTCTACCTTGATTGCGGGCTCCAAATGATTATTTTCCATCTGAGTATTTCCATCTGTTGATTCTTATTGTAGTAACGATATAATGGTTACTTCAGTGGTGATTTTCTTTTTGGGTATTACCGAGGTTATTTTGGAGTAGTTTCAATTTGTAATAAAGCTGAATGGTCAGGGATTTCATTTCAGATTGGTGTGGGTTGGCGGCTGTAGAACCTTATATCATTCTTCGAATTGCATGAATTATTTAATTTGCTGGCCTCGCTAATATTTATGTAAATTCCTAAACGCCACTATCTTTATGCTTATAATTCTTCCCAATTAATTTGTGTTATATATTGTGATTTTCAGTCCTTTCATTGTGTTCTCCACTATTTTCTTGAGTGATGAATCAACTTTCATCATATTTACCTGTGGAGCAGTCGAGTCAAAACTCCATTTAACATTAGCTGCAATTACGGTTTATGTAGTCGTAAGATTATGTTTAATAGTGAGATTGCCGCATGAATCAAGGAAGTTACTTAAATACACTATAAAAGCGAAATTGTTTGGTTTCACAAATAACTTACCGTCCCTTCAAAGTTCCGAACATTCCGCCTTGAAATGCATTTGTAGAGATCAGGGAAATTATTTGCAACCTTCCTGGAGGCTTGGGTAGAACTTTCCAACTCCCCTAATAGTTGCCTTCAGTAGATTGATGGGTTTGAATATTCCATAATCATATCCTATCGTCTTCGAATTAATGGTGTTGATAATTCCCAAGTTACATAAACGAAGGCGTACCAAATTATGAATTATGAAATGATGATCTCTTGGGAAAAGAGACTGTTTAGGAAACCATAAATAATGCTTGTTATATTGAGAGAGACCAACTTTAGGGATAATTAAAATTTTAGTATCTTGAAAGTTTTGACAAGAATTCTTACTGGCAATGGTTTGGAAATTACTAGCACCGTAAGCCGATTCAAGGTGAAAAAGCAACTATGTAATTATCTGGAGCTCGCCGATACTTAAATGTTGAATGATCTTACTGCCCAAGTTTTGCGGATGACAATGAATTTAGTTTTTCCAAATATTTGCCTTCATGTGTGAGATATACCTCTCTTGAAGATGTGCAAAACTCAATTACAATCTTCCAGGGGAATAGTGGCAGCAAGGCATGTGCTTCCGGAACAAAGCCACAATTTGATTCCCAATACTTCACTACGCCTGAGAATACCCATTCTTCCGATTACTGCATCTGTCTCAATGCAGTAAAACCAATTTACTATGGTTAGATTAGATTAAGTTTATTTAAGGGTATTATACACCCCGACCTGAAGGATCTATTGTGATGCATGTATTTATTTAAGAGATGGGGATAGTCTTATCTATAGGTCTTCTGTCAGGTTAATTTCCGACAGAAATTCATATACTTTGGAGGAATCGAGTTGGGCGTTCTTGCTGCAGTCTGTGGTCAGGTGCAGTGAGGTCTCGTCATTTTCTCCACAGAATTTACAGATGGAATCCGAATATAGACCCAACTTATTCATATGATGGTTGAATCTATTGTGTCCGTTTATAGTGCCTGTGATGATTCTTAATTTATTAAGTATAGTTAATAATAATTTGATAGTGCTTTGGTTGCATTTCCTTAACAGTTACTGCAATCACTTCTTACCTACCTTTTGCATTCAGTCAAACTGTGCGGTGTCCACCCGGGTATAAGCTGTTTTTATCCACAGAAGATAATATAGATCTGATAAGATGCTGGTCGTGGATGTAGACAAAGGATTCCTCAATATTTTCGTTGCCCTCCTTATTAACATATTTCGCATGGCGTGAATGATTTTAAAGTGACCAAAGGGGAATAGCATCATTCCGTTGCCTCGTCCTGACGCGAAACAAGCCCACGTTAAAATACTTTGTGCCACTGTTCTACAGTACAGTAAGTTGCTTCCTTGCCAAACAGTCGTTAACAATTTTTTCAAGTATTTTCGTAAAATGGTAAACATTTATCGCCCAAAATTTCTCATGTTAATTTCATTATTTCGAAATTTCTAGGCTTCAAGATTGAAGAAAAATCATTTTTCTCGTTTATTAAGTGCTGTGAATATAGAACACTGGAAAGAAACAGGATAACCACGTTATAGGGCCAACAATTGTTGATTTATAGTTAGGTATCAATCTCCGTAGAGTGCTATATTGAACATACTTATAACACCCGTCTAATAAACACTGTAATGCAAGATTTGTTGTTGCATAAAAGTAGTGCACAAATTGCTACGACAAATATTTTAATTTAATATTTTTCATATTATTTTCTCTTATTATTTTTATTATTATCATATTAATTCTTTAACATAATGTCGGTGTTTTCGTTGACAATTGTAATGTTGTTCAAAAGTTAAATTCTAGAATACATCATTAAAATATCTTCACAGGCCAGTATTCCACCGGATTCTGATGCATCGTGTTATTAGTTGCTAATCTTAAAGTTCAAGAAATAAATACATTTAAATGTCCTTTTAAAATGCGGTCACCGAATAACTCCAGATGAGAATTTTTTCATTTAATTTACTTTTTTAATTCGATGATGATCTTTCAAGCAAAGCCTGCCAAAAAAAGAAGCCTCCAGCTACAACAGCAGAAGTTAAAACCACAAAGAACTTTAATTTAAAAATAACCAAATCCAATAATTCGTCGCTCTCATCTCTGCGGGTTTTTTCTTTCTCAGCTTGGCGTAAACTGTGAGTCCCGCCTGATTTGAATGTATATTAGCCGCATTCGCACAATTGGCACAGCTTAACGAAGCGATAAAGCGGAAGTTACTGGGCCCTTAATTGTTAAAATAAATTATTGCATGGTACGATTAAAGGGAACATTTATAATGAGAATCAAAAACGAGGCTTATTAACAATCTATAAAAATGTTCCAATGATATGTAAGAGCTAATAATTGAGGCCACATTGTATAACATTACAATCAGTTTTAAACAATTTAAAGTGGTAAAAGTTGGAGATAAACACGATCAAGGTAAATGTGGAGTTAGAGAAGTACTCCTACATACGCATAGATTTAAAATGCACCTTGACATTGGATTACCATGGTAGTATCGCGTTAACAGTTGGTAGAGCAGAGCTGTTGCATCGGGGGACTGCAGATTATTCTCAAAGAATGATAATAATAGCGAGACTAAACATTGTACACAGAAACAGTTTAAGTGCACTCCTTTGTGAAATATATAATCAATCAAAGCTCTGTTCAAAGTATCAGGATACGTATATCTCGTAAAATTTTCGAAGGGATTTCACTTTGATTTCACGCAAATGAAAGATGCATTTGATTTCTGCTGAATCACCCGAATTCTGGTCACGTTATCAAATTCTAGGTAATTCATTTAGCAATTCAATATAAACAAATTGATTAGCATAACTTAGCCAAGACGTCTCGACTTGAGCTCTTAATGAGGTTAATTAAATATGCCCAGGAGCGGAGGACGGAAGCACAATTACGAGAATTTAGACAATAATTATGCTAATTAATAATTACTTTTTTGTGTTTACCCCATTCAACAATTCAGAAAACAAATTGTGTTATTATTCTTAAATTATTGCTTAAATCTTTTTCTGCATAAATATATGGTGACTTTCATTCCTATAATTTAAATGGCTTTTTGATCGACCGATCTGTTTCTCAATGAACCAGCCCAAACGTGTTTGAGACACGATGGATGGAATTCTTATCACATTCTACAATAACAATTGATATTAGAGCATGTTGCGCTTTGAAGAAGTCCGACCAGATCTGGTGCATGAATTAATATACTCAAATCGATTTTGATGTACCCAACATATTTCCAAAGGAGCATGAGCCTCTACTTGAACTATGAAGTTGACATTTTGTACCATGTCCAGTTCACCTTTTACCTTAAAAATGGGTATCATCGGTTAACGATATTATATGAATTTATATTTTGCGTTACGTAATTGCTTCTTTTCCAAAGTTCTAATTGGGAAACTGTAAAAGTACAATTCGTGAACTTAAGTTTGTTTTAAGTTCAGGTGTGAGAAATTATAAATTGTTCTGAGTTAAGCTCGTTTTAATACTTCCTTTTTTCAAACTGCAACAACTCCACCCCAAAAGTGTTTTGCTTGTACTTAAAGCCTTGTTTAACGAAGTTCAACAATCCGGTCTAGAAACAGCATTAGAAATAATATACTCTGTTCATATCCAGATATGTTCTAGAAGGAATAAAATAGTTCCATTTTCATATTAACTAGAATTTTAGTGTGGTTTTTAGCTACTCACTGAAAGGGTCGATCTACTCAGATTTAACAAAATGTTCAATATTATCAATTGAAATGTTTGTTCTTCTGAAATTAGTTACTAAAAACGAAATGTAAGTTTACTATTCTTACTTATTCCAGTCTATGTATTCCAGAAGTACACTTCAATTGCAATTAGTTGTGCAATTTTATTTTCAATAAGCCAGAAAATGTTGGTTCAACTTCTGCTAAGAAAACAAATTATAATTAAAGAAACACTATCTGAGAACTGAAAATCTAAACCTATCTAAAGCAACAGATTATTCCAAGTTCAAAAGGGGAAAGAATTGGGAACCTGTAGAAAGGCAAACTAAATCAGGGTAGGATTTAAGAGGAGCTTTCATAAATTCTCTTATTTGTAATACAAATTTGTTGCTGATTTACGAATAGTACAGATAAACAGTGTCCGTTCAACAGTGAAACATATCTCTGACTGGTGTTTATTGTCATGCCCATCAATATGTCACATGCAGTATCTTCCACAGTTCTTCCCTTAATTCTCTATTACAATTAATTAATGAATGTAAAGACTCAAAGCGAAGCTGGCGCATTGTCGAAATAATTACAGGCGGTCACACTGTCAATCAAGAATGGCAGAATAAAAGAATATCAAATTTTGGTTGCTACAAACGTTGCCTGATAATTTTGATAATTTTAACTGATTTGTTTAATAAAAGTCGTCCTTGAATAAGGAACAAATAAAACAATAAAAGAAACAATAAAAATTACATAGATGTTTAAAAACAAAAACAGGACCAATCAAATCAAAAATAAATCTGAAGTAAATTCGATTGTGTGAAATTTCATACCGTTTTCACTGTGTATTTTGTTCCGATATCATTGCTTCGCAAAATTAATGGTCAAATATAAATTAGCTTTTACGATCGACTTTTATATGCTCTTTTGCGTTAACTAAACAAATATTTCACTTTCACTCTAATATGGTTTTGTTCTGATATAAAATGCATATCTTCTCTATTGATCAAATATAAATTAGCTTTCATTCAAAATACGAGTATACAACATTCCGGATTTTTTGGCTTCGTGGTCTAGCACCAGGGTTCCCACATTCCATACCTTGAGCTTGAAGTTAACAACAAACATCTAAAACTGCAACAGATTTCGGTGGCGATTTTAAAGAATTTACAAGGAAACATGCCAGAAAGTGAGAATTTAAATAATTTTCGTGACCGTGAGGAACATTTTTTGTGTGTTTCTGAGTGAAGAGAATACTCGACCTGGTGACATAGAAAGGGATGATATTTGAATTTCTATAATTTGTTTGTTTTAAAATAAAACCGGAAAATGATGTCGAAAGAAATATACGCACCAAATGAATACCCGAAAATCCCCAGTTTTTCCCTTTAACATGATTTCAGAAAAAAATTGCCGAGCTTACTTGCCGATACTCCGAAAGTCAAATTCAGTTTCTCAATATTAGTAATATAATTGCTGAACATAATACTTCAGTTGGTGATCTTTATGACAATGCGAACAAGTGAACACTGTGGAACTAATTGCCTTCAGGAAACACCCCAAGTATAGGTGTATTATTGGTTCACATTCAATTCGGCAACCACTTCGGGCACTTTCAGATGAATCAGTTTGGAAAAATACTGAAAAACAAAATGAGTTATGAAGTGGTGAAACTAGGTTGAAACGAAAAGAAAGATCAGTCTGCCAACTTGCACACACCGAGCAGATGGAGCAGTTCTACTTGTTCGGGACGAACAATTGTGAATTGAGAGCAGTGTTACGAAATACTCTTTTCGTTATTTATGACCCGATATAGATAAAAGTTTTAAATGCATTACAAGGCGATTGGTGATTAATAAGAGGCCATTACTGAGAAGTCATTAAACAACAGGTCGTAATCAGCGAGGTGTGGACAACAAGTCATCATAAATGACGGTATCTCATTAGCACTAATGGAATTAGTTCTGGAGTATATTGGAATAACCTCGAAGATAGTTGAAATGGATAAAAGGGTGCTACATCATAATATAGATGTGAAGTTGTGACTTGGAAGCAGGGGATAAGTCTATCATAGAAGTAAGAAAATGCTTGTAAAAGTGCTCGGAAGCTGTGAATGAATTACTGTTAAATGAAACTTCTTGAAGTTAAATTAATATAAACTGAATTACCAAACAAGTGTTTTGGAACTACTTTACACAGTCCAGTGATTGAACTATTATTTCCACAGCAATAGGTACTCATATGCTTGACACACCTCTAAATTTATAAAATAAAAGAACTTGTAATGTGTTATATTATTTCTTTTGAACCCGATTGCATTTTCAATATTTCAACATGGAAATATTTTGTATATATTTTACAGGATCCCCATCGCTGACATCATAACCGAATTATTGATGATATTCGCATTGCTTATTAGAGATGATCAAATACCAAAGACAATTTATAGTACGGTATCAAGTGTTTAGACAGTGGTAGGGTAAGGTCCTCGCATTTACTCGGAGGGTTTTCCTAGAATCTTATGGAATTTATGGTAAATTATTTGGTCGGTGTGCTTAAATTTTTCGTAGGGAATACAGTAATATTAACTTAAGTAAACGAGAAGGAAGTGCCCAACTGTATATAGTTTAATGTTAATTTAGCGTTTGCAATAAAAAGCCGAAGAAACTAAAATTTTTACCTTATACGGAAAGGGTTCCCCAGTACCTTGTTACTCCGGGGCCATAACATCTTCCAATCCGCTGCTGGCTTCTTGCAACAAACATCAAATTAGGGTGCTAATGTGAGATATTTGAAAAGGATGGACCGATCAAATTAGAAATTTTCAATATTGCAGGATTATAAAAAGTAATAGCGGGGCTTTTTTCGATTGATAGCAGAGATAAAATTAGAATTTTATGTCTTTTTATAACTTTGCATAGCAGAGTAGAAAATTAGAACCTTTTGGTAAAACCAACTGCGACCAAAGAGGACTGACCAATTTGAGTTCTCGTCTACAAAGAGTATAAAGTTTGCTGCAAGGAGAAGAGGGCAATAAAGGAGACATCAAATATACTAAATGCGTTTGATTGAGACACAAACGATATAAGATGGAGTGACGGTGCTTTCCTTTCGAATCGGCTCATGCCTTGCTAAATATACTTTCTGCCTTTTGCATGATACGAGTATCAATGTTCGTGTACCCTACATCAACACGTGCCTAGCTAACATAAAAGTCACACTTCTTAAATCTCTTAATTAACAAATTCTTAACGAACACAATTTTTATGTATGCAAATTTTTGATTAGCGATTTTTCGGACTGTTCAAATAAATCTAAAATAAAAATTTGTAATAAAAAATGTTAAATTTAGAATCGCTCACAAGTGCACACTTAGTTTTTATATAATTCCAACTCACATCTTGAGATATGGTCATGCTAAATTCTACTCGTATATTTGCGGTTATGGTAAAGAGCATCGATTGAAAAGTACAGGTACGAGTTCCACCTGACTCTGTTTAAACAATTATATGACTCATTCATGTCATTAGGACTCTAAGGAAATATATATGAGAATGCAAATGAAATTCATCTGAGTCAAAGAGAAATTTGGGAACTAAGTTGTTCTGCAATGGTTGAAAATTTAATTTAATGACCCACCAGTTACCAATACCGTGCCTGCACCAGCCTAAAGCAAGTCTTCAACAACACAGAACATATTCTGTTGATAATATATATAGATATTGAGCTGAAATTGGAGTATTAACTAAATAAAAGTTAGGAGTAAAAGATACCGAAAAGTTTCTTATTAATGGCATATCAAGGCATATCAAATATCATTCAAAGATTGGATGGAAGACATAATATTTCTAAATTTAGTTTTGCGATGGGACATATGACTGGGAATACATATGTATTTGAGAATGATTTCATAATTTAGGAGGATTCATATAGTCAGTATATTTTAGTTTGAGCAGGCTTGATAGAAGCTTTAGGCTGCAATTTTACCGGCGGACTGGGACTCTCCATTAGGGACTTGGTTACTTGGTCAGACTTCGATAAGTTCCCACTAATATCCCACTAGTTGAGTCTATTGAGCAATTTAACGGATGTGGTTTACGGATTTAAACCAAACAAATGTATGTAATAAGTCTCAAGTAAATGTATCTGGTTTATAAGATTCCCCGAGATGTGCACAGTCTTTCACTCATTTAATCTCAAGTGCCAAATACTCTATAAATGCCTAAATCACAACTTCAACATTGAAAATAGGTGCAATATGAATTCATTCTAAAAATATTCACCTACAAAGTTCAAATAGCTCCATAAAGGATACCCTGATACCATTTCAAATAAAACAATAGCACTTGAATGTCCCTAGGACCATATTTTCTATTTTTTTAGCTGGCTCTAACTCTCTTTTGATAATAATACAGAAATTACCACGTATGGCATTAAATCTCTAACAGTCGATCATCGCAAAAAGCGAATATAGTGCATCTGAGACAGCCCTTTTAGGCCGACTATTACGTCTCTTCAATGGGAATAAGACCTCCGGAAGAGCATATTAGCGCCATTCAAAACTATACAAAACGGACAACGGTTTAAGACTTACGTCGGTCCCTCGGCATCATCAAATTGTACCGGAAATGCATACCAAATACTCTTCTCTTCAAGCATCGTTCGTTGAACACAGTTTTTAAGGAAGCAAAATGGCATAACGGAAATTGTGTGGCAGCAGGACTCACCGAAGCCTTTGAGAACTGCAAATTAGTACGACGCTTTCAACAGCTCCACTTTGTCTATCAACGGATGCATCTGTTGAAGAGGTCGGCGCACGTAACGAACAAAAGATCCAATCTAATCGGCATCCAATTGAATTTTTCTCATCCAAATTTAAGCTATCACAAAAAGGATATAGGGTCTTTTACAGATAATTATTGGCTATCTAACATACAATATTTTAGATATTTGTTAGAAGGCAGACACTTCGTTATCAAAACGGACCACAAACCAATCACCTTTGCTTATAGCTCAGAGAAATTATCTCCGTCACAACTTTGACACCTAACATTCATAGCAGAGTTCCCAACTAATTTACTTCATGTCACAGGCTTCGATAACGCCGACGCATTATCCCGAGCCGAAGAAATCAGCATGCCAACTCAGACAAGTTTCACGGAATTACAGCAATGATAAGGAGCTAAGGGAGCTCATTAAACTTCAAAAACTCAGATATCTACAAAACCAAACACCACTTCGTGAGAGGATATTCCATTCGAAACATTCACTTTCACATTCCGGCATAAGGGCATCAGCTTAATAACTTTGCCAGAAATATGTAACGCCGTCAATGCGCAAGGATATTTCCAAATGTGTGCGCTCATGCCAAAGCCGTCAACGTGCCTCCATCAACAAGCACAATTACCTGGCACCTTAATCGTTCAAAGAAGTAGACGTCGAACGCTTTAACCATGTCCACATAGATATCATAGTTGTTCCGGAGCACAGACGCTACAGATATTGTCTCACGAAGATCGATCGTTTCACCTGTTGACCCGATGGATGGACATGCCAGTTGAAACTGACCAAATTCCTCGCATCATGGATTTCACGCCTTAGGACACCAAAAGTCATAAAACAGTCTGGCGCATAACTCGAATCTGTCTTGCTCTAATCATTTGCTCAATTAGTAGGATCACAGCGTATCCGAACTTCGCCGCATCATCCTGCTGCTAATGGCATGCTGGAGCATTGGCATCGATAACTTATAGCAGCACCAATTGCTAACCTCGCTGCTCCATAGATTGAGATATTTCCAACAGTATTTCTTGGATTGCGAACATCATTTAAACATGATATCAACTCTCTTCTCCAGCTGAAATGCTTTAAGGTGGACCCCTGCGTTTACCGGGGGCGTTTTTTACCCAAGGCAATACACTCGTAGATCCGTATGATTTCATAAACAATTTTAGAAATTATATTATACACATTCGGCCTGCATCTTATCTTCACCACTCTTCAGAAAAGGACCTTTGGACGTGTACACATGTATTCCTGAGATCAGACCACGAGAATAACCCCTTTGAACCATCGTATACCGGCCTATATTTAGTTGCAAATCGAGTTGGTAACGGTTTATTTGAAAAAAAAACTTCGTCTAATATATCAGTGGATTCAAGCCAGCAGTTACAATAACGCGTCCTTAAGGAAACTGTCAATTCAAGTCAACAAGTCAACAGCTACTAGCAATGAGTAAAGGGGGAGTGATGTGGCAGCACAGTAAAACAATATTTAAATAAAACACTGATTGCTAACATTGCAGCCAATGTAATTCGTTCCTTTAATAAAAAATAAAAAATACGCACGAGATTTAAAAACATATAGGATTCTTCTAAACAAAGTAAACCCCAGAGGTTCATTCTGTATTAACTTACGATTCGTGACACCCTATTCTACTAAATTTAGTCCCTCTATTCCAGATGTTACAATATGGGGATATTTTAGAAAAATACCCACATACCGTAAATAACTACGGTCTTTGCTAAAATCTCGTCTAAAGGAAAGTGTAGACACAAACCAAAAAATTCACCATTCACAGTTTTATCAAGCAAAAGGCATAGAAACCAAAAAAGTGCATTAGAAATTTTTCTGCATTCACTAAGTATGTCAGTTTAATACAAAAAGATAATAAATTTAAGAAGTATGTGAAACGAACTCGTAATATAAGTCAAAATCTAAGAAAATCTTTTATTTGAATTTGTCGCTTAACTGCTGTTGGGACCCCTTGCGACACGATCTTTAATCAAGAGCCTATTTATCAACTCCTTCATTCCATTGTCATTCTTTAGTATTTAGTTGTTGGCTGACTGGTTGTTGGTTCCATGAAATTCAGTTGTGAAACGGCTTTTGTGGAATTAATACATGAAATTGGCGTACGGTCGCTTTATTCATTTGCCATTTTCAGCTATACACAATATTCATACTATTAAAGCACATATAACCACTGCTATTTTAAATTGAAGTATATTGAAATACAGTTACGGAATATTCTTAAAAAATATTTATGCGGTAAATCTGAATTTAGTGAAAACGGTTTTTGCATTCCTCAAGTGCAGCGCTGTTCGACGTCAACGGCTGCGCAAGCGTCGGCTCTCTGTTTTTCCTGTGAGTGTGTGTGTTAGAAAGAGTGCGCAGCAGTGGCACTCCTGTGTAAAGTGGTAGTGTAAGTGGAATGCCTGCAGTTTGCTGATCGCATTGTGGCTCTTTCAACTTCCCAATTTCGAAATTCATTCCAACTAGTTAGTAAACGCAGCGCAAATTGAGTGTGGAAAATGTTGTAGGGAAAAGCAACAGCAGCAATAACAACAACAACGGCAGCAGCAGCAGCAACAGCAGTGCTGGCAAAAGCAGTTATAAAAGAAATGTGAAAATTTTGCAATAAGCAGCAACAACGAAATTAGTTTGCGAAAATTTGTTTAATTTAATTAAAACAACAGAAAAGTAGCAAAAATAGTCATCAAATCACAGTGAATGAAGAGCACATCAAATAAGTGACAGGAATCGCATAACGCAGACTATATCGGATTAGCAGTCTAAGTTGGAGGAGTCTGGACCAACAGGTAAAAATTGTGACAAATCCGCTGATTCTAGATAGGCGCAGGTAATCGAAAAAAGCGTTCATCTAACTTTAGCATTTAAGTTTGTACAAATGTTCGTGTTGCTAGCAGGTCCCCAAAGTCTAATCGTTGCCCAAGTTCCACGGTAGAACCCCTCTATTTTTGCAAATTAAAATTTTTTAATTTGCTGACCTGCCCGTCTCGGCCTTGAGCCTCAATATTAAATAATTACCTATTCATCCACATCACAATTGGAATGTCCGGATTAAAATTCAGAATTCTCCAATTTTATTTCTGTGTTGTCGCTGGTGGTTTTAATTGCTACAGCGGCTATTTGCTGGCCTTTTCAGTGCAATTTGTTTTACTTTCTTACCTTTTTGTTTTTCGTTTCCTCATTATTGTACGAGTGGCATTCTTTTTTGTTTAGTTTTTTTTTTGTTGTCTCCCCCAACCCAAGAGAATTAATTTGAATTCGAAACGGGCGGGATGTGGTTTGGTTCGGACGGTTTGGCTTTACTTTTGAAAGGGTGCGTCTCGTCTCTTTCTCGTTCTTCGTGGTTTTCAGTGACGTCGACGCGACGTCGTTGGCTTTACGTGTATTTTCATTTTGTTTTTGTTATTTTCCTGCTCACCTTTCCGTTGTGTGCGCTTGCTTATCTTATTTACTTCTTTAGAAGCCCGAAAAGTCTCCACGATACCTGTTTGAATTTATAAAACTCACTTCCAAGCCCTGCCTCTGCGTCGCAGTTCGCTCATGCTGCCTGTTGTTCTGTTGAATTCGCTTTGTTTGTGTTCTGCTGGAAGATCGGAATGTGGATGTTTGTTGTTTTTATCCACTGCCTGTGTGCTCGGCTGTATTGCTGTGCTGAGGCTTGTTTGCTGCGTATCTGCCTCAATATTGTTGCTGCTGTTAGTTCTTTTTGTTTCTCTTATAGCTCTACTGGTTCCATGCTCTCTTAATCCATTTTGCACCGTCCGCCAACCAACTCCAGTCTCGTTGCTCATTGCCTGGTGCTCACCGTTTTACATTGCATTGGCAGTGTGTCACTGCCACCACTTCTTCCTCCTCCTCCAATTTGTTTCTAGTGTTGCCGCTTGTTGCACATTTAACCACTTACAAGCAGTTGGTTCGTTACCGGTCATTGGACTTCATTTCGGTTCCTACATATTTTCCTCTGCTTCCATTTGGTTACAGCTCTCTCGCTTCAGTCTGCTTGGGGAGTATGCTGGTTATGCGTTTGACTTTCTATGTTGGGGTTCTTGTGTGGCATGACTCAACTGGGGTTTGGTCATTATTAAGTTAAAATTTTTAATTGAATCAAGAGAATCAACCGTTTTTTTTTTAAGATTCCGTTGAATTCTTACAAATTGGGTAGGACGTTTATTAGATAAACACTGTTATCATGAACTTTTGTTTATATTGTTTCATTTAATTATTATTATATTGTATTTGAACCACGCCCATAGTCGTTGTCTTTGTTAGATATGTATATTGTTACAAGACCCTTCTATTGGGAGCTTATTATATCCATTGGGATATAATCCCTATTTTTGATTTTTGCTACTATTTTAGTATTATTCAGGAGGAAAATATATATGAAGAAAATAGGAATCGTCTATACCTAGATGGCAGTAGCCATATCGGTCCATAATCATACCCATAAATGGATAAAATTTATTGATTAAATTCAATAAAAACAGTATTACTACCACACCAGGAAATGGCTTTTTAATATTGGAGAGACTTATAATTGGTGGTACTACCAACTTTTGAAATGAACCTGAATAGGTATATTAAAAGTTTTCGTGCTACGCTCATTGCTATTTTATTTGATGAACAAACTTGGCGAGCTAATCTACTGTACTTTAAACCAGGCCTACAGGTGTAAAAATTGAAACGGGATTGCATTATATGAACTAACTACAGTCCAAGAAGTTTTTCTCATGGGTACAGGGCCTTACAATTATCGATCTACGCTATTGGGGCATTCACGTCTGTTAGTTTCAACGGTCTGAAATCAATAATAATTGTTTCAAGACTAGGGTAATTGCCTTAGACTTTAAGGCAAACTAAGATAGTATAGTTTGAAAATTGACATTAGTTTTACTGTCTGAATGTTGCAATGCGTGTCTGTGAAATGCTTGGCCTCTGAATACTTTACTTATATGTAAAAATAATATATTAGCTATATGTATATATATGTACGCATCCCACCTTAACTTTTAATTTTGGTCCCTAAGGAGCCTACAGCAAAATGTGCAATGACAACAAATTCTTAAAAATTTAGGTTCCTTAAGAATATTATTAGCTATTGATGCCGATTTAAGTAGAATCATGCCCTGATCTAAGGTGCCCAGTTTCTATTGAAGATCGTCTCTAATCTTAAAGATTTTAATAACTCAAAATAATTGTGATGAACTTACATCCTATTGAACTCATTTATCTTACAGATCCGTGTTTTTGCTTACAAGCGACATCAATATACTTAGTTCAGTTCTGACGCAATTTGGTATCTGAATATATTTAATTTTGAATACTATGAAAATTTGAAATATACGAACTTGTCCATACCTAACCATTTGAGGTAGACAATTAGTCTTGCGATCGCCACCAGTGCCACCTGGAATTTGCACTTTTATCCTTCCTAGAGACTTAGAAATCGTGTGGCAATCATTCTACACTGTTCTCTTGGAATCATATTGTAACTGACAGAATCAAAATGTCACATATGTATATAATGGGGAGGAGAGTAGGAATAGTAATTGCTTATACTTTTACACATATTTCCCACTATCCCTGAAAATATCGGAAAAGATAGCTTAGGATTTGAAGATAAAATAACAAAAAATAACATCACTAAATCAAGAAACAAATATCGTTATTGACCTAATCGGCCAACAAACCTCTTGTTATATGCTTCACCATCTTCATCGTTCCAGCTGAAAATTATGTTAAGTCCCAAGGCCTCGAATCGAGCGCCGCTCACTGCTCCAACACCATAGCTTTGTGTATAATAAATTTATCAACGGCATAAACAAAATAAAACAAACAAAGAATGCGGAGTTTAGAGCCCATTAAAAAAGTACTTAAGTGATTTTTAGAGCACTCTCGAGTGCATCACGAAAACCGCAGTTTCCAATTACACGCCAGTCAACCTGCCAAACCTGCACAAAAACATTGCTCTAAACAGCAACGTACAACAACAATTTTCAGCAGAAGAAGAAGGGAGATGACAACATCAATAACAACAATAATGGCTAAACAAAGCAATTTGTAAGACAACACTTGCCCCGACGTTGGGCAATTGTCAAAGTGTTATAAAAAACCAAATGAGCAAACAAAAATTCATTTTCCTTTCTGTTAATATTGGTAGTTGTTGTTGTTGTTGTTTTTGCAAGTACCTTAAAAGCAGTAATCAACGCAATTGGAGACGACGAGACTGCTGCGCACCAAGCCTAATAAGGGTACGTACAGAGCAGCGCACACTAACGACGAGGTACCATCAACCCTATAGCTGTCAAATCCCAAATTGCCATGAGAGAGCATTCCAAACTCAACTCTTCGAAGTTGCATCATGAACAAGTAAAAGTGAAGTGAAGTTCGTTTACGCAGTCTATCAAGTAAAAATGTCAGTTTGCAGAGAGAGAGATAGAGAAAATTCGGATTTGAATGGCTCTGATACACCCTTAATCTTTTATGGCAACTTTCTTATCTATACAATTCATACAATTTTTTTTACATATTTATGCATATTAGGGCGCGGTAGTATATGAATTCTTTCCTATAATTTAAAATTTCATTACAAATTTTCAACACAGAAACTACTTAATCATATTAGAAATACTTTTGAATGCTCAGCTATTTTACAAAATCACTTAGTAACGCTCTCTCAGATATAAGATTGATACAATATAGATTCCACGTTGCGCATATCCGCTACCAAAATACTCCAACTTTTTGAACACCGAGACGAATATATAGCTAAATTGCCCCGGAGACTCCTGTCTTAAATTGCAGAATAGATTGTCCAAGAATAAGCTACGTTTCCTACTCTATTTATGGAATGTTAAAACTTAGAGTGCTCTTTTAGTACCCTGTTACTATTACAGTACAATGGGCATCAATGGGATATTTCTCCACCCTTCCGGCCTACCTATACTTCACTACTTGCTTAGTCTCTGCTGACATACGGTAACCTAAAATGCACGGCCCCATTTCAATTTAACCAGATGAATAACACGCATCAACGCAACCATTCACTCTGGCCTCAACCGAATTTCCTTCAAATTATATTTGATGTGGCAAAAGTGTTGCAAGAGCATTTCACTTACAGCAGTGTAATACAATAGCCTCCCTCCGAGCCTCCGATAGAGGCACATCACACCCAAGCTGTAAGGTGCTTATAAAGCGGCAATTGTAAATAACTTCCATTTCAGTCAACAGTTGAGATTATTTTGTAAAAATGTTTTTTACTTTTGTTTACTTAAGAAAATTGCTCCCCAGCACCTGCGCCTTCTTTCGTCAACTGTCCATAAACTGTTTTTATTGAGGTCTTTGGTGTGTTGTTCACATTTGTCCACTAAATCATTGTTGTTGCTTTTTATCAGTGAGCAAATATTGAGCGAGCATTTTGCTGTAATTTGATTAGGGACAGTTGAGGCGTCTATTTATGCCGCATTCCATTCAGTTCGCTTCCCCTGTACGTTCAGTGAAATGAGTAATACTTGCCTTAAACACCTCTATTTACCTCATTCGCTGGTGGTGGGTTTGCCGCTTCTACCTGTCGGCGTCACTTGTTATAACATTATAGACAACAGCAATAAGAAAACCTTAGTACATTCCAAGCATTCGTAGAGGAAATTGTTGCGCGTCCATGCCTTTCCCTTGTGTCAATTACCCAACCACAGCGAACCAGGGTTCGACGCAATTATTGTTGATAATATTGCGGTGATAAGTGACGAAATTGATTACTCACACAAGGCAAGCACTTGTTGTGCCCTACATGTATAGATGCAACTGATACCGTTTATCTTGGACTGAAAAGTAGAAACCTATTGCTCCATTTGTCTGGGTACTAATATTAGTATCATGTTTTGTATAATTTAGGAGGTACTTTATTTGAATGTTGCCATTATTATATGAATAGCGAATTTATAATTTAGTTTTTCTTCGAGTGTTGCAAAGGCAAACGAAATCGAACCCACGACTGAAGTATTCTTATTCCAAAATTTCTTCACTTAACTATGTCTGAAAAGATGATTAATAATCTAATATCTTTCGAAGGCAGTTATAATCAAAACATTCTGCTTCATTTTTATTAGACATATCTTTGTATATTTACATACTTATCTATTTTAAGACTGAATCTTTGAAAAATTTACATGATAAGAATAGCTAACTACTTAGTCAGAGTTATAAGCCTAAGTAGATCAATTGAAACCCATCTTTGAGACTAGAAATATGTTAGTCTTGCGAAGAATGCGGTTTCATTTGCTTGGAACATCCTTTATTTCTTTAAATGGGCATGGAATTTAGCATGGTGATCTATGTTTCAGATCATACTCTCTCCTGAACTTTATGGGGATAGATTCCTGAACTTAATAGAAGTATTTTATTTTTATATTTAATAACGCCAATTTCATCACTCGTTAAACGGGCCGCATGGAACACGGACAGTCGGACTAAGTGTAGCAGTGCGAGCAATTCGTTTTATCATTATTTTTCTTGCATCTTATATGTCTATCTTTATATAAGGACATGTATGTATAGTTAAATTATTCTACCTTAGTAGAAAACAACCAGAAAGTCTCCACGATATTATTATACGATGATTATAGGGATTCAATGATCGTCTTATCTATGGAATTTATCCATATCCCTCTATTCGAGCATATTTTCCTCTTGGTTCCCTTTTTGCCGAATACGGGAAAACTTTCAACAGTTTTTTTAAAATAATAAATCTCATATTGTACTACGTTTCTATCTAACTATTAAATTCAACCAATCCAATTTTTAATGAATTCAATATTTATTCATAAATTAAAACATAATTATACAGATAAAATAATTAATAGTTTATATTCAGTTTTCTTTTTCATCTTAAACTGGCAAGACAGGTTAAGATGTTTTTGTTGAATGAACTCCACTGCCCTAGTCTTCAAGAACCAGTTGTAAAGCAAAAGAGTAACGATATGCTCTGCTATGTAGGAATGTTCCCTAAACTAATTTCACTGTTCTGGATAATTAAAAAAATGCTGCACTCTTTCACTTCAAGTGTTGTCATTTTTGCTCTTTAAACATAACATACCTCCATTAATTGCATGCCATAGCACCGTATTCCTTACTCCGTATGTCTTCTTGCAGTATTGCGCACAATTGGTCAAATTCCTACACACAACATTAAAAATATAAATCTCTAGACATAAATAAACAACCGAACAACAGTAAAAGGAAGAGATAATAAGTACGGGAGGAATTCATCATCAATGAAAAATGCGAACGAAGCAGCAGAAGATGTAATTGAAGCCGTACTCCGGAGCATATTCGTACACATGCTCCTTGGTTTGGTTTGAGAGAAAAAACTTCTTGGATGTGGGCATCTTATTTCAGCACTGCTCTACATCATGGGAACTGTCGTTTATCATGTGCCATAGTACGCCTCCACAGAGCAGGCCTCATTCATCGCGCCAGCACATGGGACGACACAATCGGTTTCTCATTTTCTTTTTTATTTGAATGTGTGCCTTCATTTTGCATTTTATTTTGGCATAAAAAATTTACAAACATACGTACATATAAAACTCACACGGGGTACAGAGGAAAACAAACCGCAAATATGGCTCAATCAGGATCTAAAACGGCAGCAACACAACAACACCAACAACAACTACTACTACTACGCTTGAGAAAAATTCCACAGCTCAACACAGAAATCACGGTCAACCGAGCTAAACCAGTTTTTCTCAACACAAAAATTTAAATGAAAACAAGTAATGCAAGGGGTGGTCGGGGGCTTCGAATGGTTCGTGTAGTTTAGTGGTGTGCTGCTAATGGGATTTAAGGTGAGGAGGTGAGTGTGAGGTAGCATTTAGTAGTAAACCCCATTAGTTTCAACCAGAGCTGCCAACTCTTAAATTATTTGAGGGAGAAAATGAAACAGAGTATTTGAGATAAAAGGGCAAAATAGTGCATAAATACAATGATTATAAGAAAGATATATCCGTAAATTGTGGTAACGTTTAAGGCAGGCTACATATGAATAATCCATTGAAAATTGTTAAAAATGTTCCAGAGGATACCCAAATTCACTTCATACAAAGTCTATTTATTTATTTATTTACAAAGTGAATAATAAAAATGAATTCTTATTATACAACTAAAATTTAAGGAGCACTAGCTGCCAGGGCTTTCAGCTCGCTTTGTTAAAATACTTATTATATGAAAAATAGTCTACTGTAAAAGTGATTATGTAAGTGACGCTAAATAACCTTAATCAGCTGAGATTCACACAGGAACTTGAAGATGTTGTGGATGTTGCAGGCAGTTGGTTCTTGTAACAAAACTGATGGCGGTATATCTTTAAATAAATTTAAACGTATGGTGTCAAGTTCCGGGCAGTTGTCTAAAATGTGTGTAACAGACGCAATTTCAACGTTGCATGATGGGCACACCAATGCATTGGAACCGCTGAGTAAATGACCGTGAGTGAGCAAAGTATGGCCAAGACGCAATCGAACAAAAGTTTTTAGTTCATTGCATTTGCTGGTGGCAGGGTATATTGGTTTGATACTGTGCGGATTAACACGAGAGTAATGTCGACTTCTGTCAGTACAGTTGTTAACATTTGTTAATAATCGTACGAAACGAAAGAAATCGTTGGTTAAAAAATTTGCGTGCGTGAGTAGTGGTTCTCTAAGGGCCAGTTTGGCTCTCTCGTCGGCTAGTTCGTTGTAGTACAAAGTCTAATTTTAAATAATATTTTGTCTTGAGTGAAGGCTGTTGTGGGGCTAAATTATGATAGGATATTGCAAGTAAATTTGGCTAAGTTATGATAGGATATTGCAAGTAAATTGATTTCATCTGTGGTGGACAAAATGCTTCAATTAAGTAAAATATTCAAGATATATTTTTATGATAAAACTAAAAACATAATTGAAATCGAGGTGGAAACAATATCGCTTGTTGGCAGCACTGGTTTGCACACTTTACCTCCTATCTCCTATTCAAGCGTCGTGGTCTTGCTTCATTTCGCTTCACTGGTTTACCTAACACACCAGATAAAATATTTGCTTTGGGTAGGTAGGAGCTGCCAAGATTGGTTTCTTCTCATGGTTGCTGGCGCACATGCGCAAAAACGTAATTTCAACTGATTTATCACGTACATGGCGATGTGATATGCGATTGCCAAGTGTGATTGCTGCTGCTCTCTCACTCTCTTTGGGCTGCCTAGATCTAAATATGCATATGTATGCCAGCGCTAAAAGGCAAAGAAGGCTTCTTTCTGTGTTGGGTTCCAGCGTCGAGCTTTAAAATCTCTGTGCACACAATGAAATTAAAAATTTAAATTAAATTCCCTAGTGCTGCTCATTGTGGAATCTCGTCGTTAATGTTGCCGGAAGACAGAGCTGTGTGGCTTTGCATTTTATTTTGTGTTTAATAATCTGTTCTCCCTCCGTTTCTACTCGTTCTGTGTCTCTTTTAAGCAAGTAGTAATTTGCTTATGGAAGGCGTCATTTCAAAAGTTATGCACGGACTTAATTAATTAAGTAAATATTGTAGTAAATCGTTAATTAAATATGTACGCGTATTTTAGCACAGTTAAAAAATTCACACAAACTCAAAAGCTACGCTACACCTTCCCTCACACCCAACTCAACTCCCACTGTGTTTTTATTGATATTGTGTTTATTATATTTTTAAATATGCTTCGCTTTTGCGGAAATTATTCTGTCTTAATTAAGTTATACAAGTGACAAATATTCCTTTTTGGTTCAACAGATTATGAAGAGCGAGTCAAGTAATTTTTGCAAATTCAGACCAAAAGCAAAAAAAATAATTAAAACTGCTCATCCGCCCTTTCGTCACTGAAATTTGAATTTTTTTAGTGTGAGGGAATCACGTTTGAGGGTTTTAGGAATACACAAAAGGGGTTTCTGAATTATTTAAGGCCGAAAACAATTTGAATTTTCTGTAAAATCGAGGAGAACTCATTTCCATGGACAATTTTTTTCGACTAGTGAAAATAATATTTCTAGTGGTTACAAGAACTACCTCATAGATAATGTATTAAGCAGTAGCTCTTACAATCAAAGATTTGACTGGTCGATAGAGATGGGCTACCAGAGTTAATGCTGCTTAATTGTTGATGTTGATAAGGAAATAGAAGTTGTGGTGTCATTGTGGCAATTATTTGACGGAGTGGTTTTCATAACAATTATAGTGCCAGAATCAATAGGATTACAGCATATAGTTTCACTTTACAGATAAGTCAAGAATAGTGCTTTAAAAAGAACATGTATTATTTATTTAAGAATAAATGTAAATAAAAAAATAAATGCAATTTTCCAAAATATACATGGAAGAATGAATTCAAAATTTGCATTTTATCGCTGAATTTTAATTAATATTAAGGTTTATACAACTAGCAGGAATATCACTGTCGTGGGATTTGCAGCTAGTTATATTTCTGCTATTTACATATCTACCGATCCACGTATACAAAATCCTTCAGTCTTACAAATTTAAATGGCCAGCTAATTTCTTTTTATGTTTTGCAAATAGTCAGAAATCGCATTATTCCAAATGTGAGAAGAAAATCCTGGACGGCTTTCATTATTCCAGAAACGAAAGCTTTTTTAACTCCTAATAAGTTTGGGAACACATGTTCCTGTATACCAGTTTGATACGACTGTTTGTCCTGATTCACGCATTATTCCTCTGGTAAAACCATTTTCACTTACAGTCAGTCTCTTCTTCAGTATTAATTACTTCTTCTTTTTACTGGCCGGCATGCATTTTCTGAGTACTAATCGATGGACTGTTTGTTCAGTTTGTGAGCATAATTGTAAAATCAGCTTTCGCCACCAGTTGCAATGAAGTCACGACACGTTTTTCGCGGAAGTTTTAAGCAAAACTAGTTTAGGACGGTTTTGCCCCTTCGGAAACCCATTGAAAATTCTCAGCACTCCAATGATATTTAAACCGAATTAGTCTGATACCTTTTCCTGAAACATGCGGGGATCTTCGTAATTTTTTTCTTGACTGGAGGTGGGAGGAGAATATTTTGGATCACCTTCGGTCTTCCATAGAAATGTGGTAAATTTGGCACCTCGAGGACCACTATAAAACAGTCAGGAGAGATGACGAATTTGTTGCAATTTATTTTAGCACTCTTTCAAAATTTTGATTAGCTGCAAATAGTACACTGCATATAAATTCCTGCTGAGTTGGAGACGGAATTGGAATAAATTGGAACATGCCTGGACTTTTAATTATACTTTATTGAAAAAAATACATTTTTTAATTTAACTTAGCACCCAATTAGCAACATTTTGTAAGGATCTTAACTAAAGTTTGAATTCAGCGGTTCTTGCCTAACTCTCTTGAGAAACAACATAGGCATCCTTTAGATTTGTTTACATATCCATACATATGTACCTATAGATGTGGATCAACTCTTCTCTATTGGCAAGAAATAGTAAGGAGCGTCCATTATAAATTTCCCTCTGCTGATATTAAAATATAGCTTACAAACTAAGTATTAACTCAGCAAAGAGATCGATGTTTCAAGTTGTGAACTCTCATTTAGTTTACGATTTACACGATATAATTATAATTTCATTATGTTTTATCTGAGTCGAGTATTCAAGATAATGTCAACATTGGTAGGCGCGATCACTAATGACTGCCGCGCAAATGTTGGCCAAGATTTGCAAATAGAGCAAAGTGTTGGTCTTGTTTTATCGCTAGCCGATTACCTAAGTTTCATCTACTTGCTCTATGCTTGTGCTGACCAAATGCTCGTAAGTGCTGCCTCCTCAACATTTGGCGTAACGACCAACGATCAACTCTGGCTGCTAACCAGTTGAAGTTACTTCACCTGGAACGATAACAAACTTTCAATTGGACTACAGATGTACATCAACGTTGGAAATTATCTGTAATTACTGACATAATGATTGAGATTTAGGTAACAAATCTGGTAACAAAGCGTAACCAAACATCTAACAGCTTGTTGCAAAATCTAAGGTGAAAAGGAGAAACATGGGAAAGAGAATTGAAACATAAAACAGATGTTTCCTTGCGGGGCTTAAAGTGAGGAAAAGTGAAGTTGCAACATAATTGCCAGCAACTTTGCTACATTTCTTAAACCTAGAAATAAATAATCAGCTGTCTGGAGAATGCAGACGTTGAACAATTTTAAATAAACCCAAAAACAACAAAAAATTCTCAGCAGACTCACAGAAAATACACTAAAAAAGAGGAAAACACAACACCCAAAAATAACGAAAAATAAAATTAAATTCAATGGGCACTTGAAATGATCACAAAAGCATGGCACAGCAGCCGCAAACAAAGAAGCGCATTAAAAGACAGGAGACAACCAGGCAGACGGACATGCCGACAAACTATCAACCAGACGAGCAAACTGACTAAAATCAGCATTCGTTCATTATTCAACAGAAAAAAAGAAGAAGATGAAACTCTGACCGCTTGGCAACACAAAAGATTCGAAACGGCGTTCAAGGTATCTGCGTGGACATAACTGTGTACTGCACATGCGCAACGGTCGAGAAGATGTCGTGCGAGTACCGGAGAACATAGCGGCTGGCGGCTTCTAATCACCTATTTTGACTCACCTTGTTGCCATGAGGAAAACACAATTGCCGTAGCAACAGTGTCGAAGAAATTGGGGTGGAAAAATGTTGCGATGGTGAGCACTACTCCCAGCGCTAATCCAAAATTCCCACATAAAACAAGCAAGGTATGCAAGGCAAGGCACGGTCAAGTTATAGACTTAGAATGAACTGCAAGGAATAGTACACTTCCCTGTGCTAAAGTAATCAAGAATATTGTGCGAAAAAAGGGATGCGAGGAGCCAGACCAAAGTATTTTGAATACAATTGGCCGAATTTTCGAATAGCCTTTGAATTACATATTTGAACTTAGTCGGTGAGTTTAGAAGAGATCAGATTAACTGATACGACTTTAGTTGATATTTTACATAAATTCCCGAATAATTATATTTATGTATGACATTCCATAAACATCCAAGAATTCCTATTGATTTAAAAACGAGTTCATGGTAACAGAGTACTGTGCGAAGTTATGAAAATAGGAATTGAAATGTTGTTTATGTGGAAAATCGACAACGATGATCAGCAGCAGGAGCGGTAACCTTCTCAGACCATGATCAGCAGCAGGAGCGGTAACCTTCTCAGACCAAATCAAAACGAAACAATCTAAACAGGTAGAATGAATTCCATGAATTCATATCTCTCAATATCTGAGATATCAACATAGGTAGTGGCATTAAACACGAATTGAAATGAAAACAAAATTACAACAAATGACACTATATAAAAAATTATACCAATAATAAAGCGGAAAGTGAAACAAAATAAAGGACAACACAAGGTAGAAAGGAAACGAGTATCATCAAATGCAGAAATGTGCACTGGAGCAGCGCGACGGCCGAAAGTTGAGTAACGAGGACATGCTTTGCGAGCATATGAAAATTCAATGGACACCGTAGTTGTGTCTGTTGCTGGGAGAGTTGGCCTCAGCTATGACTGCACACGTTAATGTACCAAAAACGCGTATCATTAATGCATACGAGTGATACAAAAATTGGAATAGTAAGGGAAGTGGAGGGGGAATAGCAGGAAAAGTACAGCCACTGCCAAGTCAAAGACAAGCACGCTGCTGAGAACAACGATAGACGGTCGGACTGACGGACGTTTGGACGAAGCAGTGCGGGCTTGTTGCACAGTCCATGGCAGTCAGTGCGATTGTTGAAGTGACACTTAAGTGAATTAGGCATGCAGAACGGTGACAATTTAATGAGCAGGGGAGAGCTGCGAATAGCAGAGTACTTACATACGAGTATGTACTCTAATAGAATATGTTGACCTTTAGGTAATTCTTTTACAAGAATACTACATTAGCTACCATTATCAAGTGAATTTCCAATCAATGCGGACAGTCATACGTTTATAATAGTACTTCAAAAACAAAGAATATTGAGAGTCTATAGTATTTTGTTGAGATTAGTGATATGTAAAATCTACCCATCAATCAATGTGGAAGCACATTTTTGAGGGATTTTATACGTCTTTAAGTAGTTTTCAAGCTCTTTTCAATTGACTTCACATAACGAAATCATTGATAAGTTTCCCTCAACATTGATTTTAATTTTACCTTTTGTGTACACGTATATTGTCTACGTACGTAGTATGTTTATGAATCATCGATTTACAAATCTTGTGTAAAGATAGTCAATATCATTAGGTCGAGCAACTACAGGTCATGGCTGGAATTTAGGGAAGGAAGCTAAATATAGACGATAATTGATTCGTAGTAACCTTGGAAATATATATCGGAGATATAATAATGAAGAAATGGAATGACTATTAGAACATATGTCACTCATTTCAATGTGTGATTAGACCATATAATCGTATACGCTCTTCCACGGATTACATAATGTCCACATTTTGAACAGTCTGATTACCTTCCTCACCTATCTGAAATCTACATTTAATTTAAAGTTGTTTTCTATTTAGTATTTATTGCTCATCCAATTTGATGAAACCATACATTTTTCATTTGGACGACCTCAGTTGTAAGGCATTTATTGACTTCATTGTCTAAATTTCTTATTTCTTGAATCAGTTTCATATGTCCAAAATAGACGGATTAAATTCTGTGGTACATTACCGTTCGAAGCATATGCGTCAATGATGTGCTAATTCGGCGCCTTATTTGTATAATAGGCTGAATATTGCAATTGTGAAATGCTACGCAACTGGTGCCTGGTGCATTGTCGTGCAAAATCCGTAACTGTTGCTTCGTCACACTTATTCGAGTAGAGTTGGGATTTTGTGTATAAAATAACCCATCCCTTGTCCTGGTCATTGACTTCTCGAACTGCACTTGCATAAATGTCAATGAGATTAAACTTGTGTGCAGATGGGTCTATAAATGGTCGTTTAGTAAATGCTTTGCAAATAGATTGTTAGATGATGCTGCTAAAAGGTTGCTGCACTGATAACATTTAAGTCGTGAAAGGGAGACTGCGACAAATTTAATGCCAAACTGTGAAGCTTGCCCAATTGCCTTTAAATGGTACTATTTTTCTCTCCTCTCCTCCTTAATGTCTGCTCCAATATAATATACGCTACAAAGATGTGCCATCAACCTCAGTTCCCCAATTTTGGACACATTTAAGATTTTATATATTTTCTTTTCTGAATTTATTTTTATATTGATTTTCGCTTCTTGCATCTAAAACTACTCTTTCTTTTAAAATAATTGCTTAATTTATTCATAATTAACACAACACAAAAAGCGAAAGACTAATAAACTTGCTATAAAAATCGTTTACCACCAGAGAAACATGGAAAGTGCGTGTTTCTGTCTGTGCACCACTTTCTAGGCACTTCCTCTTTTAAGTATATTTTTCTGCAAAATTTGTGAGTGGTGCTGCCCAGTAGAAGTGTTT
The DNA here is from genome assembly GCA_920105625.2 of Clusia tigrina. Lineage (NCBI taxonomy): Eukaryota > Metazoa > Arthropoda > Insecta > Diptera > Clusiidae > Clusia > Clusia tigrina. The sequence goes on along the minus strand of OV050031.1, from coordinate 32,452,623 downwards.
CTCTAATCTTGCCCAGGCAGTGCTTTCTTCTGTTTGTGTTTTTATTAATAAGTAATTAAAAATAATCGCACATTGATTTAAGTTTGTAAGAAAAAACAGCTTGGAAATCTTAAATGTTTGCACAATTTTCCCACATGAATATGCAGTAGCGGTGCACATGCAATGCAATCGCTCTCCAGCTGCGAACCGAAAGCGGTCTAAACATTATTTGCTTCCTGGCCTAATTAACCAGTTGGCAACATGCAAAACCGACAAAGCCTGCGTTGAGTTAGGCCGATGGCTGACTGCGCCTATTAGCGTGCGTCTGCACTGGGCTTAGGCTGAGTACGCCACTGGTTGCAGCCCCTTACAACTGCAAACATAAAACGTCACACCACACAATTAGTGGCTGCAGGAAAATTTCAATTCTTCATAATTAAATTAAGTTTCTCTTTTCACGCTTTTTGTTTGATTTAACCGCTGTGGAAACGGTGGCCAATCCAATCCGCAGCTTGCCGCTTGCTGAATGCTAGCAAATTAGCAAATGTTTCATGCTGGTCGCAGAGTACTTTGAACAATTGGCAGCATGCACTTGCAGCATATGTATTTGCTGGGCGCACTCTTTGGCGTTGATCTTTTATTGGGCATTTAGGTGGCGTGGCGGCAGTTTTGCCATACCTCTCGGTCGCTTTCGCAACTTTCCTCACATTTGCCTGTGTTTCGGTCGAGTCAAAACTCCATTTAACATTAGGTGCAATTATGGTTTATGTTGTCGTAAAAATATTTTAAATAGCAAAAATAATATTTAATTAAAGTGTTAACTGCAATCACTGAGACTGCCGCAGGAATCATTAAAGTGACATAAATACGCTATAAAAGGGAAATTGTCTGGTTTCGCAAATAACTTGCCGTCCCTTCAAAGCTCCGAACATTCCGCCTTGGAATACATTTGGAGAGATCAAGAAGGCTTGGGTGGAGCTTTGAAACTCCCCTTATATTCGTCGTCAATAGTATGATGGGTTTGAATATTCCATAATCATATGCTATCGTCTTCGAATCAATGGTGTTGATAATTCAAAAGTTACATAAACGAAGGCGTACCAAATTATGAATTATAAAATGATGATCTCTTGGGAAAAGAGACTGTTTAAGAAAGCATAAATAATGTTTGTTATATTGAGAGAGACCAGCTTTAATAATTAAAATGTTGGTATCTTGTAAAATAAAGTTAGATTAATAAAGTTTGGAACTATAAATCTAACTGGGAGTGGATTGGAAATTACGAGCACTATAAGCCCACTTATGGAGGGGAAGCAACACTGTAATATTCTGGAGGTCGGCGATACTTTGAACATTTAGACGTTGAATGATGTTGCTGCCCAAGTTTTGCTGATGACCATGAATTTTGTTTTTTCAAATATTCGCCTTAATGCATGAGATATACATACCTCTCTTGAAGATGTGAGAAACTCAATTACAATTTTCGAGTAGAATAGTAGCAGCAAGCCATGTGCTTCCCGAGAACACAGCCACAATTTGATTCCCAATACTTCACTTAGTTAATTTGTCTACACCTGAGAATACCCATTCTTCCAATTACCGCATCTGACTCAATGTATTAAAACCAATTTAGATTAGATTAAGTTTATTGAAGGGTATTATACACCCCGACCTGAAGGATCTATTGTGATGCATGTAATTATTTAAGAGATAGGGATAGTCTCATCTATAGAGCGTCTGTCAGGTTAATTTCCGACAGAAATTCATATACTTTGCAGGAATCAAGTTGGGCGTTCTTGCTCATATCTAAAATATATTCGCCAAAACACCTGTGTCTTTTGTGGCCAAAGCTCCGCAGTCTGTGGTCAGGTGCAGGGAGGTTTCGTCACTTTCTCCTCAGAATCTGAAGATAGACCCAACTTCTTCATATGATAGTTGAATCTACAGTGTCCGTTTAAAATGCCTGTGATGATTCTTAATTTATTAAGCATAGTTAATAATAATTTGATAGTGATTTGGTTGCATTTCCTTAACAGTGAAATCACTTCTTACCTCCCGGGCTGTATTTATCGCAAGAAGATAATATAGAACTGATAAGATGCTGGTCGTGGATGTAGACAAAGGATTCCTCAATATTTTCGTTGCCCTCCTTATTAACATATTTCGCATGGCGTGAATGCTTCTCAAGTGACCAAATGTGAATAGCATCATTCCGTTGCCTCGTCCTGACGCGAAACAAGCAAGAACTTTGTGCCACTGTTCTACAGTACAGTAAGTTGCTTCCTTGCCAAACAGTCGTTAACAATTTTTCCAAGTATTTTCGTAAAATGGTAAACATTTATCGCCCAAAATTTCTCATGTTAATTTCATTATTTCGAAATTTCTAGGCTTCAAGATTGAAGAAAAATCATTTTTCTCCTCTGTTAAGTGCTGTGAATATAGAACACTGGAAAGAAACAGGAAAACCACCTTATAGGGCCAACAATTGTTGATAAGTAGTTAAGTATCAATCTCCGTACCGTGCTATATTAAAAATACTTATAACACAGGTTTTATAAACACTGTAATGCATTACTTGTGAGTAAAATTTAACCCTTAATATGAGTGAGGTGCTGCGGACCCCTTCCTCGTTGGTTTAGAAAAGTTCACAAGAAGATATAAATATGCTAAATTTTTTTGTTGCATACAACCGCAATCACTCTTTTACAACTGAAGCAACAAACCAAGTCAGTCTCTCATTGTTAGCAAGCATTGTAATGCGATGCATTTTGATTTGTATATTATGTAAATCCTGCAATAGGTGGAGTATTCACAATCTGTTGCGAATTGCAGAAGTGCAAATATTTGGAATAAAATGAGAGCGATTTTCATTCAAAATTTTTGCAGCAGGGCAGGAGGAATTGAGGTGCTTCTCTGCGTCAAAAAGTCTCTCACAGTTGTACACATTTGACTTCCCATGGTTTTCAGGACACTGTAATGGGTAGGGAACGAATGAAGTAACCATTTACTATTGATTGCATTGAATTTAACTAAAGTAGCATGGTTTCCAATAAAAAGAAACTTTGTAGTTAGAAAATAACGTTGCAGTTAACCACAGTAATCTACTGGAAGCAAATAGAACTGTTAGACTGACAATACGCTGAAATATCAACATAGTAAATTTGGAGAAAATCCATCCTCCGTTTCGTCGAGTATCCGTTTGGAGAAAGAACTAGAAACATTTAACACTTCAAACCAGTGTTTACGGAGAGGCAATGTAAATTCATGGGAATGATTTATCTTGATTGAGTTATTACAAGATTAGGATTCCTCCAGAGGTGCGGGCAGGACAATGAGTCAAATAGAATTTGCCTTTTAAATATACCTATATAAATACATTATATTATAACATATTAATTAATTAATTGTTATAAGATCTCGTACCGTATATTAACACGTAGTATTATACGTAATAGTAATAATGTAAAAATAAGACGTTCTATGATTTCAATATGGTATATGAATACTATCCATAAATATGCACATTCACTTACCACACAAACTTACTTGTAAAATATACTTACTTTTTTTTTTTTTTTTGTCGGAACAATCTAGTAAGCGCAACACTCAGACACAGTATATATCCATTGTACTGCACTTAAGGTTCCCTTTTACTCGGCTTTAAATCTACCCGACCTCCGAAGAAATAGAAGTAGATCCTGTGGTGCCAAGGAGCCAAGTTGGTTACTCCTCAGCACATCAGTGCCAAAAATCCCATACCTGATTCGAGCAAAGGCAGGGCAAACGCAAAGAAAATTGTCCGCCGTCTCGTCTTCCTCTCCACAGGCTGGGCACAGCGCACTGTCTGATATGCCTAGCCAATAGAAAGTGCCCTGTCATCACGCCAACCAACAGCCTGCAGTCCCTCCTACCTAGAGATAGAAGGAACCGTGACCATCGGTCAGAGATAACGGGTAGCATAATTTTCGTCCATCCGCAGCCTCTCTCAGCCCGCCATGCTCGCTTGTGGGTCGAAACAACCCACTTGTTAGCAGTGGCTTTGATGACAGCAGAAGGGAGTGGCAGAACAGGCTCAGGGCCAATAAAAACAGCCTCAGAGCCCATCCTGGCCAAAGAGTCAGAGGTCTCGTTACCCGCAATGCCAGCGTGTCCCGGTACCCACGTCAGCGTCAAACTATTATGTTTTCCAACACAATTTAGCCTGGATTTGCAGGACCTGACTATCGTGGAAGTGGTGGTAGGGCTATCCAAGGCCATGAGCGCAGCTTGGCTGTCACTGCAGACACAAATAGATTTGCCTTTCCACCTGTTTTCCACAACAAAGTCCATCGCCTCAAGTATCGCATACACAGACGCATGCAGACCAAGGGCAAAGAACCGACGGGTCCCACAAGGTTCCACGAAGACACCAGAACCTGAACCTTCTTCAGTCCTGGAGCCATCAGTGAAAATACGGCAGCAGTGTTTGCCGGGCTCGTTCTCGGGATCTAACCATGAACGAGCCTCTGGCAGCAACACATTGTACCGCTTTTCTAGTATGACGGTTGACGACATGGAGTCCGGGGACATAGACAGGATTGCAGAATCGATGTCAGTGCCTGCGCCGTCGTCCAATATCGAGTACACCCCATACCAGTGGCCACTATGTTTCACTCTGCAGATGGCCTTAATGGCCTCTCCGCGGATGAAGACATCTAGTGGCGGGAGATTCACCAAAGCATCAAGTGCCGGGCCTGGAGTAGTCGGAAATGCTCCGGTACAACATATGGCCACAGCACGTTGTAGTTTTGATAGAGCTTTTTTGACCCCTACAAGAGAGAGTCTGCTCATCCAAACCATCGATGCATAGGTGATAATAGGTCTTACCATAGCTGTATAGATCCATAGGACCTTGCTAGGGGAAAGACCCCATGTTTTACCAAAAATACCCTTACACTGCCAGAAAACTGACAGTGCTTTGGATGTCTTCAGTTCGACATGTGTTCTCCAAAGAAGTTTGTTATCGAGGATGACTCCAAGATATTTGATTTCCTTGGATAGCTGGATAGTGATTCCTTTTAGTGTAGGCAGAATAAGTCCATCAAGCTTTCTCCTTCTGGTAAAGAGGACAATACCAGTCTTGAAGGGACTAGCCGATAGCCCATTCGCACTGCACCAAGTGTCAATCATATCCAGAGTTCTCTGCACCCTTCTGCAGACAATCATAAGGGATGGACCTGTCACAAGACAGCCAACATCATCCGCATATGCCTGAGCGTATACACCCGAGTCATTAATGACGTTAAGCAGGGTATCGATTACCATGCACCAGAGCAATGGAGACAGTACGCCACCTTGGGGACAGCCTCCATTAACCCCAGACGACACCAGCAAATCTTCCTCCGCCCGCACCGTTATGATTCTCTGGGCCAGCATTGAACGTATCCAATTTACTAGGGCCTGGTCTACGCCATGCCGCCCAGCAGAGCCGCACATACTGTCGAAAGTAGCATTGTCAAACGCACCCTCTATGTCCACAAAGATGCCTATTGCGTATTCTTTCCTGTCGATGGCTCGTTCTATCCTTCCAACAAGGTTTTGCAGAGCCGTCTCGCAGGATTTTCCGCTTTGATAGGCATGCTGAAATGGAGAGAGTGGATGCGTCTTCAGAGACTCCCTACGCATGCTCCACCAGCCGTTCTAAACTCTTTAGTATGAACGAGGTCATACTAATAGGTCTGAAGCTCTTGGGATTGGTGTAGTCGTCTCTTCCAGCCTTAGGAATGAAGGCAACCCTCACCATCCTCCAAGAGCGTGGTACATAGACCAGTGCGAGACATGCAGTGAAGATCTTCTTCAGTGCTGCCAACACTAACTCAATGCCTTCCTTCAACACAATCGGATATATGCCATCCAGTCTGGGCGACTTGAAGCTGTCAAAGGATTTGATAGCAAATCTAATAGCAGCCTCATTCGCCACAGTTCTGGCGACATACCAATCATGTCGAGAGGGTGTAGCTGCCCTGACAACAGTTCCGACCAAAGGTGGTTGTTGACGGGCTATGCTTACCTGATTTCCTGGAAAGTGTGACTCCAACAGCAAGCTGAGTGTCTCACTTTGCCTCTCCGTATAGGAGCCATCAGGTTTCCTGAGCGACCCCAGCTTAGCGGTTAGATCCTTTTTCAGGACTTTCACCAGTTTTGCCGTGTCACTCAGGGATTCGATATCACTGCAGAAATCTCTCAAAGAAGCCCTTTTCGAGTCCCGAATTAGCTTTTTGTAGTCCCTCTGAACACGTCGATATCGTTCCCAGTCCTCATCAAGATTAGTCTTGAGGGCCCGGTTGAGGAGTTCTCTAGACTCACGCCTCAGCACCTGAAGCTCTCGATTCCACCATGGAACAGGAGTCCGGCTAAGAGGAGGTCTAGTTGGACAGGCTAGCTCGAAGCTGTTTGTTAGAGCGGTGTTGAGATGTTCAACAGCCGCCTCAATGTTCTGCTCCTTGCGAAGTTTCAGTGGCGTCACGTAATTGCTACGCAGTACCTCCCTAAACTTTGGCCAGTCTGTTTTTTTTTTGGGTTTCTGGTGGGCAATGGCATCTGCGCCCGCTCGCCACACTGAAACTCAATGTATCTGTGGTCCGAGCACGAGTCTTCGGCGAGGACCCTCCAGTTGTTGATCGACCACCCCAGTCTTGGATTTCACAGGGTGACGTCAATTACCTCCTGCCTTCTCGTAGTCACTGCCTACATTGTGGATGTTCAGGCTGGAGGAGGCAATATACTCGAAAAGTCGAGAGCCCCGCTCATTGCACTTGCTGCTGCCCCAGATCGTATGCTGGGCATTAGCATCGCAACAAAGAACCAGACCAAGACTGCGCCGCTCACAGAACCCTACGAGAGTGGCGACCTTCCCAGGTGGTGGCACCTCCAAAGCATCGTAAGTAAAGTAAGCAGATGCAATCACGAACCTCGACCATTCGTGCATACTCTTAAAACTAATCTCTACCGCAACCAGATCCTGACAACAAAATGCGTCAAGGCAGGTCGCTGCGAGATGGGATGATATTATAAGACCGGCTCTAGGTCTAATCGAGTTTCTGTCATATAATATCGTGGCCCCTTTCAACGAGCCAAGGCCACAGAGGCGACCCCTAAAGACCCAGGGCTCTTGTAATGTTGTTATGTGGGGTGATGTGTGCAGCTGGGTGAGTCGTCTACTTAGGAGTACAGTAGCGGCTTTAGAATGCTGCAAGTTGATCTGCGTTACCGTCAAAGGACGATAGCTACGAGAATCGTTCGAGCCATTCATCTGGAAAAGACATGAAAAGTTACAGTCCCAAAGGAGAAACTCAGACGGCTCCGGTACCGAGGAACCATGACATCAACAAAGACTAGCACCTTCTTTCCCATCCCGGTTGCTACCCCTGGTGTGCGAAAGAACTCTCTAAAGCCTCTTGTTGATGCCAGGGTGCTGAGCACGCAGACAGGATAGGACATCTGTGGTCGTCAGATCGGAATCCGGAATCCAGCAGATGGCCTTCCTGAGGGACACGCCTGCTTCGCTATAGACCGCGAAGCGAGTGGTCCCCATGGGGGGCACGTCATTGACTACACTCCTGAGCGAATCAAAGTTGGCCTGAGACGCGCACGACACCTGTAGAGTGCCGTCCTTTGTCTCATAGCCCTTCGCATTAGCTTCACGACCGGAGGCAATGATGCGACGCATCAGATGACCTTTGCAGTGTTTTATCTCTGCATCAGTCAGCCGATGGTCAGGCCCCAGCTTCCCAATCACCGCCATTGGTTGCGGGCCGGTAGCCTTCTCGCTGTACGATGGCTTGGCTGCACCTTTGGAAGTGCTTGGGCGAAGGTCCAGCTCACCACCCGCCATTGGCAAAGATTTCGCCGGGCAGATGGTTTTGCTGGATACGAGGGGTGGGCAAACTGCAGCTTATTGGCAACATTCTTCCCCGCCACATTAGCCGCCACCGAGGTTTCGCTCGTACCCTTAGGGGTCGTGGCGCCACCAGCAGTAACAGCTGCAGGGCAGGTGGGTATGCTGTTTTCAGCAACAATCTTCCGCCGCTTACCTCGCGAGCGAGATTTCGAAGCGGTCAAACCCTCCGCAGGCTCGGTGGCTTCCGTGGGTGTCACTTGCGCCGGCCTGGGCCTTTTGGAGGGAGTTCACACAGAAGGGCCGGCAGAGCCACGTGAGGATTTCTCCTGCACGAGCCTAGCAAGCCGCTTCTTTCTCTTCCTCCTCGCTTGAGTTCTCGTTGCCCCAGAACAACTGGTCAGTCGTTCCGCCACTGTGGTGACTTCCCGACTCAGGCCCTCTGGCTCCAGGGTACGTTCCTCCGTCTCTGAAGAGGAAGATATTGCGGTAACAACCCCCGTCTCCTCCAGGATGCGCTCCCGCTGATAAAGGCGAGAGACTTTAGCGATGGTTGGGGCCTCCAGAATCCGTGCCCCTGCCGCCGAAGCGAGTGGATTTCCACATGCGTGGGTTCCACCTGGAGTAATAAACCTAAAGTTGTCCATCGCCAGACAGTGGTTTTTGTTCGGGACTCCTCCCTAGCCAGTTTGGTCCACGAATGGTACCCATTCTCTATACCATCATTGTGATAGACAGCCCCTCCTAAGAGGTTCAGAAGTAATGTCATTTGCCTACCAAGGGTCCCCCTATCCGCCACCTGGGGACGCGTCCGATGGGATGTCAGGCAAATCCAGCACGGAATATACTTACTTAATATCATGGAAAACTGTTCACTCCTAATAGGGTAAAATATCAAACTCGCTACTTTCAAGATTTAATAGGTTTACGTCCAAGTTTGTTTCCAATTTTCCGGAATCTTTATTTTGTATATCCTAGCCTTTAAACCCTCCGAGTGGAAATGATGCATCACACACCCTTCTCTTGTATGTTCGTATATGGGGCCTAGACAGCATTAAAGTATAATTTTTTTCGATACTCCTGAGGAATTTAATAGTTAAGGATGAAGCCGTATTTACCATATTTCACCAATTAACTTTTTATTCATTAAAATGACCCCAACAAAGCGATCTATATTTTATACTCCTGAACGGTTCCATAAGTCTTGTATCGTATTTTGTTTTAATGTGTTCAAACGTGCGCAGCAGTTATATACGGCAACTCAAGGTCGTGTCAAGGTTCTGTACTCCGCCCTTGAATCTTTCGAATTACTTTGCTCAGTTTTACGAGTAAATGTTTTATTGGAGTTTCATTGTTTAAGGTCTTTCTATGAGCCTCTTAACTGCTCCACTGTACACACACATGCAGACCACTGTATTTTCTCTGTGTTTGATATAAGCGGTCATAATTTTTTTACAGCAAATAATGTGAATTGACGTTAAAATTAAATGTGTGAATTTTTTTTGTTTGCTCGTACGCGATTTAAACCTCGTTCCCCGGCGCAACATTTTACAAGTTGCGATAAAAGAGAAAAATGCTGTAAAAAATCGAATTTTCCCTTTTACTATTTCAAAGCTGCGTGCTGCGGTTCGTACTCGCATATGAGCGTTTCCCGCGTGTATGAAATCTTTCATTTTCTCTCGGCTTGAGGCTAACAACACGTTTCAGCGAGTGAATTCTTGGAGTTTCACATTTCCATTTGCATTATTGCTAGTTGCTGCACATTGTTGCGTTGTTGCGTGGTGTTGGAGTGCGTGTGATAAATAATTATTGCCATTAATACGCGGGGAGCCTGTACCATCAGCGAATCGCCTAACCAGCTAAACCCTCTCCAGTTGAGATGTACCCGCATGCCGATTAATGCACTGAGACATCACTGACGCTGGCCTCCTGCGCCCACAACCGGCCCCTGGCAACAGTGCCACATGTTTCAGCAACATTTGTGCGCTTTGCTTCGAGAGCCGATGTGCAATTCATACGAATTTATTGTGTTGTGTGAGCTGCGCTACCGGACTGGCCAAGCCTGTCAATTACTATTGCGAAAGTGTCAATGTGTTAAAGTCAGCTGTACTGCTGTCCGACTCAGACTCCAACTGACTGACGGGCAGGCACCACCCGGTTCGTTTTCTGGCCACATGCTGGCTTTTATGCATAATTGTGCGCATGCGCAATTCCTATTTGCTGCGATTGTTGCTTAATGCCACATTTTTTACGTGGGCTCATTTGATAAACACCAAACACAAGTGCATGCTACTCTTCCCCTCTTCTACAGAATTCTTATTCAGTATGTTGCTTATAGACGACCCCTGTCTCTACACTTCAGTTTTCTGCTGAACAAGGTTTTTGTGTTTTACAATCCGAGTCCGCAGTTCTTCTACGAGTATGTTTGCCATTAGCGTAAAATCCTGTCTTGAAATTACATCACAATTGCGTTCATTGCTTTAATGCTCTATGCACTTCGCTTTACACGCCACACCCACTGGCAATTATAAATTATTCCCACTGCCTGTCAATTGATTACTTAAAAGTGCCGTGCTCATAACTAGCGGCAATTACTGCTGCAGATGCACTATTCTCCTATTACTTGTATTAGGCAGCTGGGCATCGCCCCGTCGTTTGCTACGCTGTCTTGATTAATCGTGGGAAACTTTATGTTACACTCCACTTGACTCGTGATCCCATGTTACCGATGCTATTTTTTTTTTTATGCGTGAATTGTGTTACGCCATGATCAGAATTTCCATATAAATTAATTAAGGTCAAATCTGTTGTGTAATTTTTAGGGGTTCCTGACATTACTAAATATCGCTAATTGTTCTCATTCTTCATATAAGAAAAAATATGTACCTACTCTGTTTCTACGTGTGACATGAACGAAATGGTATTTTACGAATGGAATGATTATTGTTCCTCTATTAACGACACAGTTTGAGAATATACTGAAGTTTCAGACTTATATTTTTACCTTTTCATTTTTTTTTATAGCGTATAGTTTTGCTTTTTTCAAGCCACATTCGCCAAAAGAAGTACTCTGTTTGTTATTTAATAGTTCTAGTGCATATTTAGTGCAAAACAAGGATTATTAAGTTTTATTATAAATTATGAAAAGCAATAAAAAACCAATTAAAATTGAGAAAACCCTTAATTGCTCAAACTCAACAGTATCGCTGTGCCGCGTTTGACCCAGTAATCTATCTGGCTTCTCTTGATTTGACTTTAAGGCCACTGCAATAACGAATAAACCCGTACGCTCAGGATAATAATAAGCTGGACACTGATATACGCCACGAATGGGTTTCTTCACATAATCTCTGTTGCGAAATAGTTTTATTCACATTAACGATACCCTTTTTGTGTCTAAACAATTCTGTAGTATATTAAATACCCCCTAAGTTAAGATAATTTATTTCGAATCTACTGTAACTTCATTCGGCGATAGTTCAAAACGATACCATGGTGTTTTCTGATCAGTTATGACTTCATTCGTACGATGCGGGCTCTCAGCATCGTTCGTACTTGCATTACCAAATCTAAAATAAATAACCATTCCACAAGATTACTCCAAGCAATTTTTTTACTTTCTGTTTTAAAAAACTCTTCAACAAAATACATTGTTTTATTTGCAGGAATGTGTAATTTCATCCAAGTCACTCCGTATAAAATTATTTGTGGAGTTTTCCCCTCTTTTGGATGATTTTTGCCAATGATTTGCTGCTGTTCACTCCCCGTATTGAATCGAATGTATATAAAGATAAATTCATGGATTTCAATACTGAATTCAATATTTATTTTTATCTCATTATTATTAGTCGTTCCTGAATACTTCAGTATGAATTATATAGAGATAGATTTCGGGGTCCGTGGTAACTAGGCTAGTCACGCAATCGAATCCGTCCCAGGCCATACTCTCGAAAAGCTTCGCTGAAGATTAGTTAGTTAGAGTTAGATCTTAGTTAGTTACTCATGTTACTAAACCCTTGCACACATAATTTATAAGAGACTTCATAATTCATTAAGGTGTGAGTTATATCAAATACAAATAGTTAAATAAATAAATACACTGAGACTAGTAAAAGGCAAACTAAAGAGACTTTATCTCAAGAAGTGTGTACCCGACCTGATCTTTGCTTTGTCTTAACCAATTAAGTTTATAACTAATTTGGATAAGTCCCGCATACTTTTATAAAGAAGTCAAGAACACTTTCTGCAATTTCTGGTCATCGCCATCAACACAACTTCTTTATAAGGTTCTTGATACGAGTATATTCAAAAAATATTTACTCTGCGATGGTTTTCTCTGGATACCTAACTAAGATCAAGTGAACTATTTTAAAATACGAAATATGTTTTTCTTCGTACTCACCTTTTATTTGCATAAAGCATGTATCAAGTGTGGACCTGCATAGCTCCCTGAAAGTACGTTACTATTCAACGATGCCACCTGTTGGGACCATCTTTCTCGTTTCTTTTCTGACTTGGATAATTATATTTTTAGAAATGTTTTGCCACAACTTCAGCATTTGGAACCCGCGCAATGAGCTCTTTCTAAACAATATTAAAATTCCAGCAACAACATAAATATCAAGAAGAAGCACATCAACTTTATGCATATTTAATTAGTTAATTCTTTTATGGAAATGGCTTCCACTTGACTCATGTTACGCGCATAAACTTCCAAATGCAAATGGAAACGCATGTTCAACAGAGGAATATGCGTAACAATGCACACGCCTCTTGGGAGCGGCGGCGGCATAGATTCCAATTCCACCACAAAATAGCGCAGAACAAAGAAAATGTGCTCGTTACACTGAACTGCACGGAGAAGAACAAAAAATTGTAAAATTAATTATGCGTACATGCAAAAATGCACAAAATCAATATTTCAATATTCAGTTACGACTTTTTTGTGTTTACATTATTTGTATTCAATTTATTTTTTGCTGTTTTTACTGTTTTAATTTTTTATTACGAACGCGTATTAGTCATATACGAGCTTTATTGTTACTTTATTACTGCACGTTTTTTGTTGTTGTTGTTGTTTATTGTTAATTCCGCCAAATAAGGTTAATTTACATTTGTGCCGTGTTAATTTTACGTGACTACGTCACTTATTTGAGTTTGACAATGGAACCTTGTCGTCGAAGTTGTAGGAATCAAAGCTACTTTCACTTTGGCTCATTGCTTTAATCTAATTGTACAGTTTTTAGTGAGAGTGGGTGTGGGTGTGGAGAGAGATAACAATTGAAATAGAGGTTTAGGAGATGTAGTTAAGTGCATTGAAGTGAAGTGAAGTGTCAGTTTGAATTGTTAATTAGTTTGGCAGAATTTTTATCAGTAATCGCTATTTGTTTGTTTTATTTTGTTTAATTATGGGTGGTTTAAGTAGTCAAATATTTGTCTTTTTGATTGTTTGGAATGAGAAGGATGCAGCGAGACGGTAACAGAGAATATTAATGTTTTTGTAATGGAAATAACTAACTTATAATGTTTGTCGAACATTTACAAATATCTTGTTCGATGGGGATATGAAAACTCATTCCACTCGTTTGCAAATTTTGCTTGTTCCACCCCACCACCTTATGTTAATTTCTTCATATAACTTGTACTGTTGTACTGTTGCCTGTAAAAGAATTCATGCTTTTACGAATTTTATTGTTTTGTTGTGCATTGTTATGTAGCTGTTTTTTTTTCTATTGACAGACACATAGTCAGGGTGTCACCCCCATTGAATAAATGCCGAATAGCTGAGTATTGGATCTGTTCCTAGTGCGTGTAGTTTTTAATTATTTAATACTACTGAATTACTTTCAATTTGTTTATTGTCCAATTACTTCCTCTAAATTGCTTTTAGGTATGGTGAACAATTATTCTATATCCATATTATTCCCTGAATTTATATACATATGTCAAACAATTTTAATATATTCCTTCGTTGACCTCGAAAGCAATTCTTCATATACATACCTGTTTTGATATGACGTAAAAAGTGCTCAACATTTACCCTCATATAATTTCTTCACAACTTCTTAAGGGTATAAAGGGTTCAGAGAATCAAATGATATGCTGGTACTCCATAATTATTCATATATTTTAAGTCTGTTGAAAATTGTCTTGGAAATATATAAAAAAGATTGTCTTTGAATCAACTCTGACCAACCACAATGCCAACCTTTTCAACGCTGCAGAAAATCAACCTATATCCAGATTTTGCTAATTTACAAAAAGAATGCAAACTTGTTCACTTAATTGTTGTAATTACACTGTACAACAAAACCAAACTTTTTCCAAAGTAACAAGATGCCGACAACGGATTGTGGTAGAGGGGACCAAAAAAAATATACGTCTATCGACGTTTTGAAAGTTTACGTCTGAGTTTTATTTTAGGCGGGGTTAAAGTTACCCCCCTTTTGCACATTATTATGGTGAAACGCCATAGGAAACCATGTGACCCTTACATTTTAAGTATAGGATGCGTTTAGCAGATTTATGTAAAATTCTACGCGGAACATTTTAACCCTCCAACTCTTTAATGTTGTCTTTTTTGTCCCTTTGATGAAAATGGGTAAAAATATACCCATAAATCAGGGATATAACGGGTTGAAACGTCCCACAAAAATATTTTTGATAAAATTCTACTGAATACATCAAAGCTCAAAATTCAACTTGAACGCCAGAAATAAGTGCAAACTTAAAATGTGTTTGAGGGTTAATTTCATACTTATTCAGAATTGGTGCTAAAATGTCCCACAAACCGGATTTTAGGGGTTATTTTGTATGAAATAAATGTGTTACGTAAAATTTCACTATAAGTCACCATACAAAAGAATGCTCTGCATATAATATCTATAAATAAAAAGATGGGTATTTAAGCAAGTATTTATGGATTACATTCTTCTTTTAGCTCTAGGCAATTCTACATCGTTATCAAACAATGTCCAGCATATTTCAGCTAAACGAGAATGAATACTCTTGCCTTTATAGCGTTCTTCAATAGGTGCAGATGTGTGATGAAAGCGTGCACCATGTTCATCGGATTCTGTTGCCAACTAATGCTCGAAGTAATCCATATGAGAATTCAAAAAATTAATTTTTGTTGACATATGTTTGAAGTTTTTTTACTTAGCATGGTGTCGACGTATATTCGAGCAGTAGGAGATCTTTTTTTGCCGAGGAAAGTGTAAATGACTTCTTTAATGCTTCTCCATGCGGCAAGCTCAATGGGTGAGAGCATTTTGTCAAATTCAGCGTTTTGCATCAGCTTTTTTATATCAGCGCCAACGAAAACACTTGTTGTAATGACAAGACACAATTTTTTTAAATTTATTTGATGGCAAAAAGCAAACTTTGAAGCTTTCATACCTTCTTTTATCTTTGCTTCGCTAAGTTTTGCAAACAATGTTTTCATAAAATTGAATGCGGATCCATTTGTGTCCGCACATTTAACAAAGTTTTTTACCACACCAAGATTTATATGCAATGGTGGTAATAGAATTTCTTCAGTTGGTACCAGCGGTGGATGAATTATATTATGCTCACATAATGTCCTTTCAACTCTTGAATCCCATTGTTTTTTGGAATATTGGTTGCCCTTCCGTCTGCTATCCCATTTGCATAAAAAGCATCCATATTTAACGTATCCAGCCTGCATACCCGAGAGGAAACTAACAACTTTTAAGTCACCGCTCATGTTCATATTTTACCGTATCCACTATCAGTCCTAGGGTTTATAGTCGATATTCATTGCATTAAGCCTTCAGTATCGTTGCAATAAGCAAGCGTATTGGGTTCGTTATTTGAAAAGTATGGCAAAAGAAAAATTCAACAATACTACTATCGTGTTAAAAACTAAAAACAAAAATTAAATTACCTTTGGACCACAGCACTCAGCCGTTGTAGCAATTGCGACAGCAATGCTTTGGCGTCAGTAATAGAAATGATTCTTATTTGTTGACTCTTAAACACACAAGATTAAATAATCAAAAGAAAAGTTGAAGAAAGGATTGATGAATATGTTTAAAAATATTGTATACATTTAATGCAGTTATGTACAAATTAGTAATATACTGTGCTCTCTTACCATACTTACATATTTTACCTGTTGTACCATTGCTACACTAAATTTATGAACTGATTGATAGACTAATAAAAAGAATTGTGTTTTTCCTCAAGAATCCATTGTACTTTCTATATGTTATGTAAAAACTTGTTATCTCATGGCTTAGTTTCGATAACAGTTGAGTCCTCAGGCGGAGTATCTTATAACCTAAAAAACCTATCAATCCACAGCACTGGAAAGACCACAAAATTTTTCTCTTGCATTGCAAAAGTTGTGCCTTAACTCATCACCACTTGTTTGCCAATGATTGCCTCTTCAACACATTATTGAAATTACCGCAAATATTGAGAAAGAATCGAGGGATATAAATCAATACAATGGTATAACAGTACACACAACACGCCTACTTCAAATAGGAAGAGTACACACACACTTTCACTAATGAACTCTCACTCACTGCTAGCGTTTTTACGTGACCGATGTAATATATTTATATTCATCAATCACACGGACTACGTAATATCTATTATTTTAAGAGCACGCATTAATTGTTATCGGATTACTGTGAGGTTTTTGGTGCATTAGTGACGATTACTTTATTCGGCAATAATATAGAAATGTTTACTTGTACAAACCAAACTTATTACACACTACTTACAACTTGGAAACCTAATGGAAAGGTACACGATTTTATTCATTTATTAAGTTCATGATGATTGCCTTACACTAGAGAATTTGAAAAATATCCAAATTTCGACGGGAAAATAGTTCTTTCCTTATTATAATGATCCATTAACTAGGGATTTAATCACAGAACTTGACTTGTTTCAATCTGCGAGTAACAAAATGACACGATTTCTGTTTAAAGAGTTGATTGTCAAAAATAAAGATGTATTTCATGTGATTGAGGAGAACTGTTAACTTTGGAAAATAAATATATTTAATATTAAGGACTTAACCTAGTTTTAAATATTACACAATAAATTCTGTCCCGAACAACCCAACTAAAACCCAACATTTTAAAAGTTCGTGGTAAAACGGAGTTGAATAAGTGTGAATATGTGAGATAAATCGATGAAAGGGAAATGTGTCACGTTAAATTCCAGTTTATTTTTTACATTTATTCTTCTTATAACTCTTCTCTATTGCTATCTTCTCGTCCGATTTTCACAATTAACGTCAGAAGTAGCTTAAAAAAACGCCGCATACTTTGCTTGAGGTGCTAATATGACGTTTCACAGTTGGAGGAAATATAGTTATGCGTTGATAACATGTGAATTGAAGAAAGCGTAACTTGTTTTCGTTTGTAAATGCGTTCTTAAACGCATTATTGAATTGGCAGTGAGTTAGTCGGACGGGAGGTACTACTAATGGAAAACCCAAGCTACTCCTTTTAAGCTGAACTTTAGTTACACATGATTTTTTACAATATTCCTAAAAATTGTATATACACACGTATGTATATGTATTATTCTGGAGATATAAATAAAAAGTTTAAAAATATCCCCAAATTCTTCTCGGTGAAGTCACTTTCCAAAACTGTTTACCAAATATGTCTTTCCAGTTCAAGCACATTTTTGTTTGCTGATTCAGCATTTGCTCTTTTTCTTCTCTTTAATTCCGAGTCTTTTTATTTATAATTGCTCACTTTGATTGCTTCTTTTGTATGTGTTTGACTACAGCAATTAAAAGAGTCAACAACCCTTTTTGCTTATTTTTTATTGGTAATTATTTCTGATATTTTAGCAACGAACCAACGAGCAGAAAATAAACAAACAGTTGCGTGAAAAACATGCGGCAAAATTGGATTAAAACGTATTATAACTGAAAAACAAGAACAAAAAACGCCATAGAAGGAAATATGAAGAAAAAAAGTAAACAAACAATGAAAAAACCTTGCACGGGAAGCCCATAAAATACCTAAAGAGAAGAACCGCAATAGTAAACAAATTGGTTTGGAGGCAAAAAACGCAGAAATTAAATAACTTCAAGAATCAAAACAGAAAATGCACAACACGCTTTAGCTCTGACGCTCACGCCTGACTCTTGGTAGCGCATGGTGGCAGAACACTACTCGTAAAACCGAATGTGGGCAGCAGAGGGTCAATCAGTTTGAACCATTTGACATGTTTGGTGAAGAAGCGGTGTTATATGTACATTCGTTGCTACTCGTTATTAAATTTGCTACAGTTTTTTTTAAAATCAATATTTGCAACAAGCTATCAAGCGGGAAGTCGCAGAAGTCATTATCAAACATTTATTTATCTTGTTTTAATGGAAATGTACTGCAGGGTCCTCACAATTTGGCGATCTTCATAGAAACTTCTGATTCAAATAATTTCAACACAGCAAACATTCTATTGAGTAGGGTGCTGATACTTATAAAAAAGTAAATACGAGTTGAGACTTCAAAACCCGCGTTAAATACGAACCTACTTAAAAGATTGCTTTATTTTCAGAATTCCACATTTTTTAAAGTTGGTTTTTTATATTTTTCGTATGACACGCAAAAAGAGAAGCACTGACCGCGAATTATTACAATGCCACATGCGAGTACGCGTATGCGAGAATGTATGCCGCCGGGGGTAACACCTGCTTAAATTGTTTTATGCCTTTGTGTAAATTTCAAAATTTTTTTAGTTATGTTGCAACAGAGCTCGATGCTTTCTGCAATTGCTGTTGTAGTTGCTACAATTAAAAATAATTAGAATTGTTTTTAAGCACATTGCAACATTAATCATATACTTACCCTACAAGCAGCAAGGTTACATACATATGTGTATCAAGTATGTGGACAATTGAGCGAAGGACACGACTCGTAAGTTGCAACAGACTCCCAACTTTCCGAGTGATTCTAAACTGGAATTCTATTAAAAATAAAAACATTTGGAATTCAGACTGAGTCAGCTCAATTACTTATACGTTCTGTTCTCCTTGTGCAGTGCTACTTTAGTTCATTTGGTAACTTCTATCTACTAAAAATAAAGATAAAAGGAAAATAAATGTCCATAAAATTAGGTTTACATTTTACTACACTTTTATCATTCTTACGAAGTTATTATCTCCATTTATCTGGATCACTATAGTTAAATTATTTCCTACCGATGGTCAGTTGATTCTGGGACTGCTCAATGCCTTTTAATTGGCTGCTGATTAATGAATATATCTTCATATCCTCAACCATTGGTGAAAACTTATGTTCCACTTCTTGAAATTGTAAAGTAAATTGTAACGGGTTGTGAATATATTTTTAGATAAGTAACAATAAGTAGTTAAAACGAAATTAGTCCTGAATAAAACCAGTCCCAGATTTGTTTTTCCTTTCCCAAAAAGTAATATACTACGTATTGCATACGAAAATTTCTCCTAGAGTGTTGTTAACCTTGTAAATGACACAGCTTTAGTACCTACATATTAAGAAGGCTAATAAATAACTAAAGAAAATGTAGATATAAATGTAGATATATAATTTTAATAGATATTAAAATTTAAAACACATCAGATTCTACTCCTTATAAGATTGTGTCTTCTCTTCGCGGCTGTCTGGTTGCGAGAATAATTTGTGACCCCTCTTTAACTGGTAGAAAATTTTTAGAAGAAGTATGAAAATATTGCTTGTGGGTGGGTGCACTGTCTCCATTGGCTACCTGCATTTGCCTTGACGCGGCTCGTTTGCTGATCGCATAAGAAGCACATGTTCACCACACAAGAGAGAAGCATGATCCTGTTATCAATGTTGTTATTGTCAAGATGACTTGATTGCTTCTGACGCTAGGGATCTAGCGATTCATGCAGATCAGTCCAGTTCTGGTTTCAATCTGGTAAAAGACACCCGCAACGAGTCCATTGCAACGCTCTACAAACGAGGAAATCAACAATTCTTGAGGAAAATTTGAAAGTGAAGATTGGTCACTAAGAAATAGTATGTATATCTCCACATGATGGAGATAATTGTTACTCTCCGAAATAGAAAACAATCGGCCCACAACCCCACTGGATTGTAAGGAAATCCATAGGTCGGGTTGCATTAACCATGTTTTGTTGCATTAACCATGTTGTTTTGTTATTATGATTTATAATTTCCTTTTGCTTTTGCGGCTTCTGTCTAAGCGGATTTGCGTAGCAATTGCGAGTGGCGTGTTGCCAATGAAATTACTGGCCTCCGATTATGCCGTTATGAACATCTGCAATTCGCTCATCCTACGAGTATTTCCGAGGAATAATTTAAAAGTTATTTCGGCTGTTGTTTTTGTCGTTACTATTAATTGTTACGCTCGTTTGTACGCATGCGCTTCTGCCGTGTGGTTTATTTATTGTTCTTTCCACTCTATACAGTTATTATTATTATTTTTTTTTGTTGCTTTTTTAGTGGCGTACATTTCTTATCTCGTCAGTTTGACTGATTTAACCGTACTGGTTTTTGTTTTATTGTTTAATTTTTTATTTGTCTTTCATTTTCGCAGGTACTATGGCACACATGCTCATACGTATTTCTTCTTTATCATCGTGCATTCACCTCTTTCTTGTCATTTGCCTTGTGGTGAAAATTGTGTGCATGAATAATTTTTTGTTGTCATTGTTGTTGTTACGAGTGGTGTTGTTGTTGTCGTAGTTACAGTTGCAGTTGTACAAATGTAGTTTTTATGTGTTTTTAATAGACTTGTAGTCGTAGTTGTTGCAAAATATTAAATAATTATCTTCCCAATTGCTTGTTTCAGTAACTTTAATCATTGTGCTTTTATACACTTTTTTGGTATCTCTAAATTGAGGTAATCAATATGACCCTGTATTTTAATACAATATTATTCAGACAAGCACTAGTTTCGTATATATGATGCTATATCTTTGATATGAATACATCTAATGGATCGTGTTATTTATAGCTGTTATCAAAAGTTTAAGAAAATTTCATTCGTTTAAAAATATTTGACGAAAATTATAATTTAACACTTTTTAGTAGGAATAAAATGGCTGCGGCAGGTGTTGGAAATGTAGTATTCACAGACGGAAGAATGAATAAGACCATTTATCTTAATATTTGAACAGAAAATCTTCAAAACAGCGTGCAAAAGCTTGGTCTTGGCGATCATTTTTAGTTTCCCAACCCCACGAAGTGCGTATGTGGATCATTCAACATGTCCCACACATCCTTCCGAGCCCCCACCAACAATCTCCAGTACACTTATAGTACACTTATGGGAAGAAGTTGGCAAACGGCTGCAAAACTATAATATATCCAGCAAGTCTGAATTAAGGGATATCCTGCAGGAAGATGGCAAAAAAAGAGGACCAGAAATTACCAAAAAATTAGTCTAATCGATGCCAAACAGGTTAAAAGAAGCCATTAAAGAGAAAGGCTTGGCCACAAAATATTAAAATCTACATTGGCGTACTCTTTTTAATAAACATAACTTGTTGTGTGAATAATTTTGTGCCTACTAAAATAGAGTTAAATTCAATTGTTCCTCAAATATTTTTAAACGAGTGAAGCTTTGTTAAATTTTTAATCAGTTTTAATTACCTAATAAATAAAGGATTATTTCTTGGCAATAACATATACATTAGATTTATTCAATTCAAAGATTTACATACTCTGTATGCACATATGTACATACATATGTATGTAAGTATGTACATAAATTCCTGTCGCTGTTTAAAATCGCGCCGATTGAAGAAGGACAGTCATTAGTTACAATATTTCTGTAAAATCATTGGATCATTCATATTAATCGGGACATGCCCAGCAAATAAAATATGACTATCACACAATTAATTGCCAAGGTCTGTTTTATAATATGCTGACTGAAATGGAAACATTTCAAATGTTAGGGTGGCTAAAAACACAATTCTCAATTTCACAAGGTAGATAAAGTACACTTTGTATCAATTATCAATAAACTATTGGCAATGTAAGGTGGTGCAATGAGCCGCTTCATATCAAGTGAAATTTTAAAGTTTCTCTGATAAATATTCGATGAAATCGATGAAATATTTATAAGACCCAAATCAATTCCCCATATCTACATACATACTCGTATATGTATTACTAAAGTTCAACTTACAGACATACATATGAATCAATGATGAAGCAATTTATTTTTCCTCCTTTTGTTTATCTCACAAATCACATTAGTTGGGTTGTGGAATGGTTGTAAACAATTCTTTGTGATGTACAATATGTATGAATTTGGAAAATAGAAGTATGTATGAGTTAAACAACATTTCGTATTCCTTCCACATCAAATCGCATTAGAAAATTCACGGGAAATATTTTCTATATCATAAACTACTCGAATTATGAAGGGTTTGTGGTCACTGTAATCAAGGAGTTAGTCTCATATTCTTAAGATCTTGGGTTTGAGTCCTACCCATGGGGCATGGATCTCTTCTCGACGAAAATCTTAGTTGCTAATTCCCATTGACCCAAACCCTTGCACACATTGTTAATTATATAAGACGTAAGGTATAATAATAATAAAGGTAAAAACTTCAATACAGCATTGTTCAGATAAAATGCCTTTGAACTACTTACTAATAAGTTTAGTGTATTTCTAACAGGTGTCAGTGCTACTGAAAATACCGTCACAATAACTCTGAAACATTAGGAATGATGCAATGATTTTCCCCTACCCGTCTTACAAAAATTTCTCATAATTAACCCCTTTAAGTTAAGTTTTGCAATTAAACCACCAATTTCCGCAAAAATTGGCTCTCTTTGTTTTGATTGTAGTGCTGGTACAACCGGGCACTTAATTTAAAAGGGCCACTCGTAAAAATGTGTCAAAACAAAACACGACGCATTCCTACATCTAAACAGCAAACAATAAATAACTATTAAATCGAAACCCATGGTTGTGCTTGAGTAACTACGCAGTGTGCCGGTATGGGGGGCGAGGTATTACCTGAAGCGGTAGGCTTTGTCATACGGAACTATTAAGCAGTTCGCCGCGGGCCGTGCGGGAATTTTACGCAGTTCACTACAAGACTTCAAAGAAAATCCACCCAACACACTCACTCGCTTAAATTGTAGGAAAAATATCTGGGTAAAAAAACAACAAAAAACAACAAGATTGTTAAATTTGTCTCTGCGAGCAGCAGAGCGGAACCGTTGACGGTTATTAAACTACATACGACTGGAAGAAAGTCGGCGAGACCATTTAACACAGCGCAGTACAATAAAATTCGAATGAAACAACCCCGGTTGACGGTTATTGTGGTTCCTGCTTGTACTTGTAGTTGTAGTTATATTTGCTGCTGTTGTTATTGTTGTTGTTGTGTTTATTGTGGTTGTTTATGCGTATTCCGCTTCTTAGCATTGTGCTTTGTAATTTCATTTGTATTCTCAAGCATAGTTCCGCCTTTTGCGGAACACACCCTCTATTTGTGGCTTATGCAGTCCCATAAGAAATTAGCTGCAATCATTTTGCAAACAACTTAAGGAAACAAAAAAGTAGAACGTGGTTCAACTTGTATAATAGTAAGAATTAATGGGCTACGCATCAAGGCTAATACGACTGTCTTAAACTAAACCTCTCCACTTTTAGTCTCGTGAATAATTGCCACTTTCGCCACCCTAATTCCTTTTTTAAGTAGAAAACGCACAAGTCAGAAAGTGTTTGTTTGTTTGTTTAAAAATGACCAACACTGGTAGATAACTCATGTCCAAACTATGTTGATGTCTTGGCGAATTTTTACCCAATGGTAAACTTGTGAAAGTGAATGTTTTGTTAAATCTTGGCAACTCTACCAAAAATTTTATCAATGCTTAATTATTTTTAAATAACTTCATTATCAGGATTAATAGTTTGGCAGGACTAGAACGGTAACACTGAAGCATTGTAGTACTTCACACGATTGTTGAAAATTGAATACAAATAAATTTTTAAAACCTACAATAATTGTATTATTTTAAATTTTGTTAAACGGAACATAATTTTAATTTCTCCATTTTGTATAACTTAAAACAAATTGTATATTACATGATTCTTTTTACTCTTTGAGTTGAGACAAGTGTGTTTTTCATCGAATATTTTTATATATCTGGATAAATAGGATATACATACATACATATATATGTACATCTACATTATTTACAAGTCAGTTAGTAGTTAGTTCGGATTTGTACATCACCACTAAGTTGAGGAAAATGCAGCGAAAATACAATATGTGTAAACACTAATTTTAAATTATCCCGATATTTTAAATTCTTCTTAAATGAGCAGCATCTACTTGACTAGTGATATTATGCGATTATTTTTTAGGAAAACATATCTCGGAGAATCTTGATCTCACTGCAAACAAAAAGCTACTGTGTGTAAACAGAACTAGAAACAAATGTCAATCAATATTGAGATTTTTTAATGAAAAAAGTGTTTACTTTATGTCTAAAAAGCGACTTCACTAAGCTTTGTTCTTGTAATCCCATGCAAATTTCAGAATTAATAAAATTCAGAAGCAATCAAATGAGACATTGATGTATATTCTTAACTTGCATCACTTCCTGAGTCGAGGACAAATTCGTATATAGCAACTTTCATTACCAATCAAATAGTGACAGGAATAATATCGAACCTATTTTTTAATATGCCGGTGTCTGGAACTTTTGTAAAATGATCCTTGATTATCTTATAAGTGATATTGAAAGAATGAATGGTGATGACAAGAATTTAGTTCGCACTCCAAGCCTGATTTGGACGGAATATGTCGAGATTCACGCACATTTTTATAAAAAACCACAGTTGATCAGTTGCGACTGCAATCTACGAGTACTTGATTTGTTTTTATACCGAATCGTATAATTAGAGTCAGGAGCCATTATTCTCCCCTCAATAAATATTCTAATCATGGGGTATCATAGTCGAAGAGAAAAGTAAGTGGTTTCAACTTCAATACGATATCTTTATTACGCCATTTTCCTGCGCTCCGCTTCAAATGGGGTTTCCTCACAGAAGAACCGCCACTGCCTGTAAATCACGTTTTTCTCCAGAAGCGCGTGCAACTTTGTTATACAAATGGCCCAAATGAGAAGTCGTTAAATATTCAGAATATACGAAAATAGTCTGGGTGCGTCGCTGCTGCATTACCATTGTTTATGCGCCAGTGCATTGGCACACATGGTGCGCACTTCTCAGAAGCCAACATTCAACCAGTCATATAAATTTGATTTTTACGGCTCAATTTAACCCATTTTTCTATATTTACAGAATTTTCGTCTGTATTGTAAACATACTGAAAAGCGAGCAGACAAGCAACCAGAACCGCTCGTGCCGCAGCCCGCCTCTTCACGCAACTCCAATTCCAGAGAATGTCACATGATAAGAAAATGCTCGATCGTGAAGCAGTTCGTTCAGTCATTCAGCAATGGAATGCCAACCGTTTGGATTTGTTCGCGCTGTCCGAGCCCGACGAGGTATCTATGCACCCCCAATTTGAGAAGCAAATTTCACTGAACCATCCATGTGTTTGTTTCTTTGCAGAATTTACTATTTCACGGTGTTATGCGTTTCTACTTTCAAGATGCCGGACAAAAAGTGGCCACCAAATGTATACGCGTGGCTTCCGACGCCACCGTCTCAGATGTTATTGGTAATATTCTTCACGTGTTCTATATACCAAGTGCCCGTTTTAATTCTCAGGTTTTCACGTATTTGCAGACACCCTAATCGAGAAATTCCGTCCGGATATGCGCATGCTGTCCGTCCCTAACTATGCGCTATACGAAGTGCATGCGAATGGGGAAGAGCGTCGTTTGAACCCAGACGAGAAACCTTTGTTGGTGCAGCTGAATTGGCACATCGACGATCGTGAGGGTCGATTTTTGCTCAAAAATATTGACCAGAAGACAACGGTAAGGAGGGCTTCGCGTTTCTGTAATCTTACTATCGTTTTTGTATAATTACATCAGTTAAAAGAGCCATTTACACTGAACCCTTGTTTTCTTTTATTAATTTGCAGCCTATCGAACAATCAGAAATGCACTTTAAGCGAAAACTCTCAAAGCGTGAAAAGAAGGAACTAAAGAAGAAAGATAAACTCGCCAAACTGAATTCGGACACCACTGCCGGCATTAACGGCAACGCAAACGGCACGGACGGCGACACACAAGTGGCGGGAAAGCTGTACACCGAATTGCCGGAGACCTCCTTCACGCGTTCCATTTCCAATCCAGAGGCAGTAATGAGTCGACGACGCCAACAGAAGTTGGAAAAGAAATTGCAACAGTTTCGGTCGCGAGACGGCGGGCCCGATACGGGCGGCACGCTAAAGATATACGGCGAGAGTCTGTGCCAGGACGTGCCCTACAAGACGCTGCTGCTGTCAATACGTGACTGCGCTCAGGCGGTCGTTAGGGAAATGTTGGCGAAATATGGTCTGGACAAAGCGGATCCATTGCACTATTGTCTGGTTCAGGTTTGCATTCCAGAAAGAGAGAGCGAGCATGGCTCTCCTAAGTTATCTTATAATTTTTTGTTCTCGTATTGCAGGTCAACAGCGACGGTACGGAGTATATCCTGGACGACGATGAGTGTCCTCTATCGATTTTAATGAATCATCCCACATCACGCGGTAAGTGAAAAGAAATCTAATTATTTTTTTATTAAGCAACACCGGATTTTCTGCGCGAAGAGAGTTCACAGTCTGAAGCCTCTTAGTCCTGTGCTAAATCCGTGTGTAATTATCATACTTAAAAGTAATTAAAAACATTTTTACAAGGCAGCAGCCACGCAGGTAAACAAAGCATAATTCCTGCACAACAACGCACGACAATGCGTCCAATTAAGTAGTGCTCGTAAATACTTTCATTCATAATGTTTGTTGTTACTGCTCCGGCTGTTGTTGTTGTTGTTGTCAACGACATCGTCGCCATTCCTTAAGGCATTAACGTGCGCAGCAATGCTCTACAATCAGGGAATGTTTTATCAATAATTATGACTAGACTTGAGCATGCTTTTTGGCTGAGTAGAGACCATAAACATTTTCGGCTGCTCGGCTGTTATCTAGCGCTGTGTGATTACGTTACAGTTCGGCGAATTTCAGTTGCAGGTCGGAATTGAAAGCGCACACTTAAAATGCACAACTTTTAAGTGCGGTATTAGAATTTGTTTTCATTATTAGTACAGGTGTTTCAAAAGATTGTGAGCTCTCTCTCAACATGCCGAAGAAGACCAACGCTAGAGAATTTTGTGATAAGTTGTGTAAGTGATAACTAAGGACTCGTTCGAATGTACCATAGTTAAGTTGGTGTGTTTGTTTGTTAGTCGGTTAGTTTGTTGCCAAGGCATTGCCACATAAACATAAATTAGAGACACTGCGGAATAATAAACAAAATTAAGTGGTCATGTAAAGTAGTCCATACAGCAAAAAATTCCATAATAGAGGTCCACGTGGATTGTCATACTCGCATTTGTTAATTAATAGTTTATTTCTGAGTACGTAGTGCCTGGAGGAGGTGAACGTAGAATTGGCAGTCGTAAAGTGATTTGTCACCTGATGTACGCACATTAGTTACTACCTTCAACCCAATATATGTGCATATTTCACTCAACTCCAACTCAACTCAGCACCCACATTAATAATTAATTTAGAAGGATATTTAATATTCCCACTCGTAGTCTGCAAATGCCATCTCGTTGGTACTAATGTGCTTCGAAGGAGGTTATAGTGTGAAATGTATGCATTTAGAATTAATATGCTACTATGGAAGGGAATGGATAGACATGGTGCCCACCTTTCCTTTTTATGTGTGCTTAAGATGCACTACATTAGTGTCAGGTATCATAAGAGCGAAAGTCTTGTCGGAAGTGAACATAATAAGTGTACGAATATAATAAAATAGGAATATAGCGGATCTAGGTAGCTACGAGTATTTACAAATTCAGCCTCCACTCCAATGTTGTTGGTATCTAAGTATGTAGTACCACCAAACTACTGATCAAGAATATAGGCTGTAGTCGCTTTTAAATTTGGATTTGTAATTAATCTAAACAAGTTTTCAAGTTTATTAATTTGTTTTGGGGCTGTATAAAAATTAAATAACTTGCTAAATTACTAAATTTCTTCTTATCTGCTTTGAAAGCTTCCAATGCTGTGCCAGGTGCTTCGACCCGAAATGAGGAATTTGTGGGAAGCCATCAGCTGTCAACAGCCTCAGACCCTACAAAAAGAAAATATATTAATATATATTTGGTATATAAAGAGTCACATAATTTTAGTTTTCAAATTTCTGTAGGCAATAAACCTTATTATTTTCAAAATTCGGGGTAATTTTAAAATTAATGAAATATTTGAAGCATATCGCTATAAATGGAACACAACATCGGTCAAGTGGCCACAAAGGAAGTATATACCTAGATTATTTCGATAGATCTTAAGGACATTTCGGGATAAAAGTCGACTATACCTTGTAGGAACTGCGGTCCTTTTGGTTTATCCGCAGAGACACTTCATTTTGCGTAGCCTCACATAAATAGTCTGCCGGTTACAAATCCCACAATGTTGATGACACGACCTGGGGAACATTTGCGTCAAACGCGAACTACTACCATGTTGCATCTCTCTTTTGAAAGCACATGTCCAAAGAATAAAGGGCCCAATTCCTGTCACAAAAAAATGGGTGGGATATTGTTTGAATTATCTTATTTAGCCTGTTGCTCGTTCAGTTGTATATACATATTGACTATATTTGTACTATCTCATTGGTACTCCTCCAATCCTTTTCAGTTTTTTTTTTTTTAGATGCACAATACTCACAAAATGCATGTCCGTACAAAATATTAGCTTGGTGTGCTGGCTCCTAGTTTTGATAGTATGGAAGCAACAACGTTCTTTTGACTCGGTGTGAATATACGTAATAAGCAAATCTAAATACTCCTTTCTTATCTTTTTATATGATAACTTCATCCTTCATCTTAACTTTATGCACATATAGGAATAAGGACTAACAAAGTTCGCCTTTTTAAGTTTTTGTGTTTAACTTATATAGAAAAATGTATGAAATCGAATTTTGTTATATTTTGTACAATGTCCTGTGAAGGATAAGACAATTGAAATTGGTACATTCATAATTATATAAACTATTTAATAGCCGACATAATAAATTTATATTTAATAAAAGTAAAAAACAGAAATGGTCGATAAGATAATTTTTTGCAAATAGTTCCATTGCTGGATTCAAATAAAAACATTTTTGTTTGGACCGTGGTAGAGATAAAATTTGTTCATGTTTACTTGTTAATACTAAAATTGCTATTTCATCACAATATATCTTCAATTTGAACATAAGATTTAACTTGAAATTTTCGAGAATGCCTCAAAAGTATTTTTATTTTCGACGTACATCGAATAGAAACATTTAGTTACGCGAAGGATTTGTGCTAGAAAAAGGTTTTACAATTTGGTTTATGTTATTAAAACAAATAGAAGGCTAATCTAGAATCATCAATATCAAAAATATAGGCTGTACCTATATATCGAAGATGTGCACCAATATGCATTTCGATAACTGTAAGAATAAGTTTAAGGAATAAAAAGTTTCAGAATGAATTATCCTTTAAGAAGTAGATATTTACGCAACTCAAAATAATTTTATTTTTAGACAGTGTGTTAATATAAATTTATTTACTTTCAAATAAAAATTAATTTATATATTAGTGTATGAAACACTGAATTTGTACAGCATCAAAGGAAGTATAAGACATACTTTTTGTTAAACTAGATGACTATTGTTTAAATATAAAAAACAGATTCTTTTTCACAAGGAACACTTTACCAATTAATTTTTATATTTAATTTTGCTGTAGCTGTGTTATAATAATTTTTATAGCTCGTTTCACAGACCAATTTTAACATTGAGAGTACCAACTTTATTTTGGAATACTATCGTTAAAATATTCATTGGCAAATCTAATTTAAATAATCATGTTTCAGCAGGATGGGTTTTGAATCCTACACTACTTCATATGGGAGTAACTTGCCTGTTAACCCATTTTGACATAGTGAATTGTTAATATTAATAGCTTACACAGTAAAACTTTTCAATTGGTGTTTGGAACCGTGACCTGAACAAACTTCTGCTAGACATCGAGTTATCGGACTGCAAGGTCGATGCGTACGCGAATGGCTTCGCTATTGCTGTTGCAGACAAGCATCTCGTTCCATATACTATCCTCATATAACCTGAAGGCCAATCCTTGCAAGACTCGAGTCGTATTATTAACCAGAGAGTAAATCTGGTAATATTCTCATTTAGTGCCGAAACTAAATGGGACCTCGCTTAATCTAACTAGTGAATTTAAGTGCCTAGGCCTGATACTTGACTCCAAACTCTTGTGTAGAGAACCACAATGTAACCTAGCGCCACTGTGCTATTGAGGGCTTCAACCGAGCTGTTGCAGCAAGTTTGGTGTTGCAAGATTACATAATTTCCTGGATGTAAGTGACGTGACGGTGATGGAGCAGATTCTCTTCTATGTTGCTGTAGTATGTAGGCTTGGGTAGTGAACGACCGAACGAACGAACTGATCTGTTTCACTGAACTGAACTAACAGAACTAGTTCAGATCTGTTAAACAAAATAATTCACTTGCTCACTTGCTTACTTATTCATATGGTTTAACCGTTTATTCATTCATATGAGCAGATATACGAATATATACACACAAACATTATGGGGACATTTTGTTGAGAACGCTGACAAAAAAAGCGCCAAGTGCAAGTATTGCTCTCTGCTTGCTGCCACTTCTTATGAACGGACGAACGTACGAACGAACGAAGGAAAGAGTAAATTGAGTAGGTTAGCAAGTGACATGTTTTAGAAATCATGACATACTGAGCGGAACTGATCTATCTGAGCAACTGAACTATTTGAACGACCTAGTTCAATATGCTCAGTGAACGAGAACGAGCGGATCAGTCAGCTGAACGACCAAGTCCAACTATAGTAGTATGGTGGTTAGCAGTAACGAATATGGATAATTGTCAATGGGCCCTTCGTACACCTTCGACTAAAGCATTATTTACTCTTCTGAACTGGATCCTATCAGATCTGAGCAGATTAATCAAGCAGTCTGCGAAAACCTCTGCCAATATTTTCATCCACTTAATCTGAATGACATTGAAGTGCACTCCATACATCATGCTTTGAACACAGGTTCACCGCGAGTATTCCAGGAACAGATGAATGGTGTTAAGGCCAACTCCACAGAGGTATTCACTGGCTGATCAAAACTGAACGACCGAGTGAGTAGCGCTGTGTACTATGACTATCTCGGTATTTGTATTCCCGAACCACTGCGATGTTTTCCAGGCAGAGGTCATGCCGATACTGATATCGGTGAAATAACTATGTCAACACGGCATCCCCAACAATCCCGATATCTATATTTTTCAGACAGTCAAGCGGCTATAAAGTCACTACCAGGGGTCTACACCCCTTCAAAGCTGGTTGTAGAGTCCCGCTCTGCTTTGAATTCCTTATTGTTACAGCTGCGGTCGTTAGGCGGGATATATCCTGGAATCACACGGAGATCCCGAAGATTTTATGATTTATCCTCCAAAAGCATCAGCAATATCGCGTTTATCGTGTTTATGAAGAAATCGCACTGGTTTCTCATTCGGTCCAGGGAGGTTGTTTCAGTTAGGTTAGGTGCGCGAAAGCTCGCTTAAGCACTTAAAGGCTGATTGTGATACCATAAAAAACCGGAGCGACTCCCCATCCAATTCGTGGAAAATCATTCTATTTTCCGAGTGCCATAGCAAAAATAAAAGTACATTATTAAGTTAAGGGATAATTCTATGATCGACCAAATGCTGCTACAGAAGGCCACTGGGGCTCTCCGCCCTTTAAATATCGAAATTGAAATTAACATATCATTGATCTTGTCTAAGAACACCATTCAGCTAAGATTAGTAGTTATTTACTCCTAGTTATAGAGTATTTAACAGATAAACGGGATTCAACAAATTATTCAGCGGGTGTGGAGGTTTGTTCGGAGTGACTGCTATGAGAACGCCCTTAAATAGTTTATATAGATAAACTTGTAGAGAAGTAGCCACAGACAAACACATTCGATCTCGAGAATAGTTTTTACTTCACACAGTAAATTATTTGTAAATATTAAAAATTCGGACAAATATTTGTCACTTCAATGTTGAACAGTGTGCTTGAAAAACTTTCAGACACCTTTCTCCGTTCAGCCACTTCCTTCTGTCAGTGTACTGGAATCGAGTGAACAGCTGATTTTAAACATTTCCCAAAACAAACCCACACAGGTGCACACACACACACATACAGATTTACAAACCCACTATTGCGCAAAGACTGCGCATGTTTCACGAATCCAACAAATGTCATGTGTTCACGTCGAAACGGACACTTACTGACGAAGCCCCCCATGGGAAATGCTGTATTCCAGAACAGCAGCAGCAGCAACAACAACAACAACACCGCACATGGCATTTTAATAGCATTAAAAATAGAATAAAAAGGCCCTACATTTGCATGCCAAATTGAAACAAGGAATTTATCATCTCGTGATAATGAAAACATTTCCATAATGCCATTAAAAGGACAAAACGCGCTCGCATGTGAGCGAGGTGGGCAGGCATTTCTTGCTACACGTTGGCTGCTGCCTACGAGAAATGCTAATACAAAGCAAATAGCCACAAGTGGAGTAATGGAGACTTTTTCAGTGAGTATGAGTTTGAGTACAAGGGAGGGTGTGGGTGGCGTTAAAGCGCACACACTCAGATGCATACGCCTAAGGGAGCTCCATTTAAGACTGAAAGTGCCCATTTGGCCCCAAGTCTTATCACTTACCGGTAGCTTTAAAGAGCGATTCATTGTAGTGCTGCGCTGTGCCTTGTGTCTGCCACCGGTGGAGTTAATTAGTTACAATGGCTAATGTAAAAAATCTTTATCGTTGTTTTTTCTGTTTAAATTTTACAAAATTTTTGGTGAAAAAAATATAATGCAGCCCAATTTTTCTTTTGTGTTGTAATACACCAAATTAAATTTCGTTATCTTGCCAGACGGAGAAACTGAACCACATTCCCAAACGCTCGGCTCCACTTGACTTTTTTTACCTACATTCGCATCCCTGCAGGAAAGCCGGATCTTTTGAATCTAGATACATTGCTAGTTTGCGAACTCTACAAATCTATTATGGACACTAACATTACTAATTTTAAAACAAGCAACAATATTTAAACAATATTTTCTCTTCGATATGCGTTTTTTATAGAATTAAATCGCACCCTCGAAAACTGAGTTATTATTTGCATGCACCACACAATTAATTTAAAATGAACTGTTTTTTGGCCTGAACACTGTCTGATTTAGCTTTGATGAATAAATATACTGTAATTAATAGCTGTTTTTTTTTTTTTTACAGTATTTTACTCACTTGTAAAAGTTCACAATAAAACAAATAACTGGTCTTTTTTAAAACTGAATTGTTAAATTTGATTTTGAAAAATTAACACAGAATCAGTTGGTGACTTTCCGCTTATATTTTTATATATTTACATATGTTAATAATAATGATGGAACATTAAGTTAACAATGAGGTCTAATGCCAAATACTATTGAAAATTCATTATTATGGTACGCACGTATTCGGACGAAAAGGACATTTGAACATGCATGTCTAAACGGGTGCTAACGGCTCTTCCTCGGTAACGATATGAGTCTATAATTGTGCTGTATCTTACACACTAATAGGACAATTTACTTGTTTGCTTCTTAATAGTACCAAAAATAGCCAAGAGAACATTATTGAAAATTATGTAGAATAAGTAAGTTATGGTGAATAAGCGATTAATAGGTAAAATGAAGTAAATAAAGATTGTAAAGTTGTATTAAAGATGTGTATACAAGACATTGGGAAGCATTTCGTAATTAATGATAAGGTTAATAATGATATGCCCAAGGAAGATGTAGCATTTCGATCTTATAGTTACCGAGAGACGAATTTCGACTCACTCTGAAATGTTAGCAAATAAAATTCATTTTTACGTAAAGTTGTTTTTGTAACACGTGTTAAAATCTAATCTAAAAATTTAGTATTTTTTAATATTTTTAAACGAGATTTCTCGTTTGGATTTTTAAAAAATGCGACATTACCACCTCTCATATCTAATTCATATAGAAGTCGTAATATCTGAATATCACATTTTTCACTCTATCCAACTATGAGTTTGAAGTTTGTTGTGACAATTGTACATAGTCTCTTTGTTCCAGTTGCATTTCCCTGCTATATTACTCATGCTCTACTCCTACACATGATTTAGTCTGCTTGATTTATTTGATGAACTCCTTTAGCTGAGTTTTTTCTGCAGGGATGGCTACTCACACTCCTTTACACACACATTCCTAAGAGCATAGAGGGCATACCATTATTTCATTTTGTTAAAAAAGTTGTTATTTTTGTAATATCATTGTTGGAAGAGAGTGAGCGATAGTGTTGGACTGCGCTGTGTGCTCTGTGTCGCTCTGCTCTTCTTTTCACGTCGTGTGTTATCTTCATGCTTTTCCGAGACGTCACGTACACACACATGCACAAGCGCGCACAAACTGCTCCTTTATACGCGTCCGTTTGTGTGTGCATTATGTTCGTCTATGTTTCAGCAAGGATATTCCTGTGCGCCTTTGCTGGCTGAATCCAGCGCACTTGTACACACTTATGTTCCATCGCACAGTTCGGCAGTTGTGCTTCGCTCTGGCATCTGAATTGCTATCAGTTATGAAGTAATGGCGCTCGGTGCAACACCACCGAAACGGCGGCTTTTGTTGTGCTGGTGAACGCTACCGCTACATTGAAAATCGAACTCGGAAATAAAAAGCAATTAAGAACATCGTACAACAAAGTCAAAATGGCATAAAATCGACTTTAATTGTTTTTATGCCCGTGGCTCAATTTCTTTCCTGTTTCGTCTAGTCTTGGTTTTTTTTTTTTTTTTTGGTAATTTTGTGCTAAGTTTTGGAATAAGCATTCAGAGTTTAAAAAGCGGAAATGCGCTTTTGTTCAAGTGATAGAAGTATGCTCGTCGTTGTTATTATTGACGTGATCGGTGCTTAGTCTCAGTGATATTGCAGAAGTGCAGTTGCTGTCTTGCAAGTGGAAGTATACTCGCTTCCTCAGAAGTTAATGCGTGCCACTGTAGAGCCAACAAGCAAACAGCCGAAAAATGATGGATTGGGGCATAAGACGTAAGTGCATTTTCTTCCATTAAGTACGACAAACCTTGAATACAAAACCAATTTCTTGCCACCTTTGTGGGCGTTTAATTATACAAATAATTATTGAATAAATAATAATGTGCCTCAGTGTACACGAAAGTGTAGAAATAGCATAGCGCACTCCTCCATTAGAAAACCGTAAAATTGA
Source organism: Clusia tigrina (assembly GCA_920105625.2). Classification (NCBI taxonomy): domain Eukaryota; kingdom Metazoa; phylum Arthropoda; class Insecta; order Diptera; family Clusiidae; genus Clusia; species Clusia tigrina. Next base: position 32,417,289 of record OV050031.1, on the reverse strand, counting down.
TAAGAAACAAAGGTACCCACTTAACGCACCTAACTCCGTAACAACAATTGAGGTAGAAATATATAAATAAAGCAGAATTATAAAAAGCTAATCAATAAATGTTTCAAAATATAATTCGCCCAGATTGGAGACCATTCCAAATTTCCTCCAAAATAACATAATTTGAAAATGAATGAAATGATCCTTTTGAACTTAATGAACGGTTTCAAAAAACTCGTAGGATTAGAATTTTAATATTTTTAATGTCCCCGCCCTGTTTTCAGCCAGCCCCCTCCTAACATTGCATCTCAATCATTCAAACTATTTTGTCACGGTCCGCTTGGGCTACATTCAAAATTATTGGGGGAGTTTGTTTCCTTCCATTTAAATTGTGAGCACAGAATTAGCAATATGCAAATCGTGAATGTCATCTTTAGAATTGGCCCAACCGCCGTTCCTATCATGCTTGCGGAAAGAGCCAAAATTAGCATTCGCATCGAATTGGATCTTTGCATTGATTGGTTTCTATATTCAGCTTTTGTTTCTGTGAAGCACTTTCTGTGTTTAGTGTAGAGGAAGATGTAAGTGTGCCTCTTGGACTAGCACAGTTAATTTTCTGGTAATTATAATTGACATCAATGTATTTAAGTATTTTGCATTTCCCCACCTCTGAGAGAAACTATTTTTTAATCGATATTTTAGGTAAAGGCTGTACCAGACCAGAAATTTATAAAGCAACTTACTAAACATTGAAGTAGATTATTTTTCTTATGAAAACAGTGATCATCTGATGCATAATACCGAATCCAATACCTGCAAGGTCATAACCAAACCGGTTGCAAACCCCCGAGTTCGCCTGAAGTACTCGTATGATGATTGGCATGAAATCAACAAATATCTTCTGTAGTAACAACACATCCGACCCGACCACATATTTCAAAAAATATGTATTCCTTCCTAGTTTCAGAAGCAAAAATGCCTCGACTGAATCAAGAATCGCATGCAGAAATCAAAAAGTAAAAAACGCAGTTCCACTCAATTTTAAATAAACAATTTATTTATTTTAATTACATGAACGATATTGAATAAGAAGGAGCAAAATCTTTCTTTGGTGCTGCAAGATTTCAGACTTCCTCCAGACTTTAATATACATATTTCGGGAATAGTAACTGGTTTCTATGTTGTCTAATTTTCTATAAATACATTTCGGAAGTTAATTTATTGAAAGTGTTAATTATTGTAAATGGTGTTTTTTAATAGCGTCACAGATTTTTTAAATAAAACTTGGAAATTACGAAATGAAGAAACTATCCTTTTTATGGGAAGTACTTTTTAGATACTATTTCGAACACATGTGAATCGCCCATTACCTCTCTTATATAACGAATTATAGGATTCCAAGTTTCGCCGACTTTCTCAAGTGATTAGAACCGTATGTCTCCAATAATGCAGGGCCGATCGTTGGTAGTCAAGAAATAATCCAGCGGCGTTAAATTCCATCACGCCGGCATTATAGCCAGTTTGCATTCGATATCATTTAGAAGCAAAATAACGCTATTCTCCGGTAACGCTATACCTTTCCTACCGTATTGTGAAGAAAGAAGACCCAGCAACAATTTTTTTTGTGTGTCTTAAACACTTCACACTTACTCCAAATTGGACAGTTCGGATTGTTTACGTAATATTTAAATCAGCATCGCTGAACGAAAAATTGTGTGTGAACATTTCTAACTGAACTCTAATGTTGGAAATATGTTTCCACAATTTGACAGCAAAATTGCGGTGAATGTTTTTGCTTTATTGATATATCAGAGTGTCATCTTAAATCCGAACAAATCCACATTTGACAGTGTTAGTATATTGAAAACATGTTACTATCAAAACAGCCTTTATTAAGTTAAAAAATTGTATAAGGAAGAACTAACCACGCTTGGTGTGACTAATTGGAAAAAGCGCGCCCGAAGCATAAGCGCCTGGCGAGGGGTGCTCAAATCGGCCGTAACCCGACCACGGGTTGTAATGGCCCCCTAAGAAGAAGAAAAATGTGGGCTCACACACACCTTATTGTAAAGCACACCTCTCTGCTGACTGTTGAGAATTCATTTAGGAAAAACCACAAAAAATAATTATAATAAACTGGAAATTGCTCAGTTAGAGATCTCGTCGTCTTGAAATATTAAACTTCATCTAGAAAGATGCCCATATTACTGGTCTATTGATCTTTTGTCAGGAAGCTTGTCACACAAGGTATTATTCGGGCTAAATATTCCACGTCAATGAATATTAATGGCATGTAAGAAAATGCATTTCTTACTACTTTCGGATATTCAACAATAATTCCACTCAGATATTGTTTGATTTGCATTAATCCTCTTAAGTACCCATACGAATAAACATCTGCATTAAACTGCATGCTTTATGCACTTGTGTCCTGCCGTATGCCACAGTGAGTGCAATTGGTCCAATTGAGTTCCATTTAAGTTGGCTGAAAATTTCGAAATAAAAAGCCGTTCCTCATAAAGAAAAGCATTTCAAAATACTTCACATCAAACATGTACTCGAATATTAAATTAAATATTTTGTGTTTACGTATGTAAGCCAAAAATACACCACCCCCTCCCTCATAGCGTTTAAAGTGCTGACGTAGTTGCTATTACTCAGCAGACTAATTAAAAATTTGAAAATGGAAACAGCCTCTCACCACAGACCACAATAGCTCAGTCGAATTTGGCCTTCGTTTGGCATTTATTTAATTTATCGATTAAAACACTCGGGTTAAACAATGCCTAATTAAAAGTATATATTTAATATCTAAATGTAAACAGATGTCCGTGCAGTAGTGGCAAATTATGAAACCACAGCCAGACAATAAAAATAGTAAATAAATTCCTTTTACGACACTTAATGCTTCAAGCTTCTGTAGAGTTAATTTTATAATGCTTGAAATTTTATATTTGTATACGAGTAAATTCAATAGTTCTGTAAATAAACTAAATTAAGACTCACAAAGTTTGATGCCATTAGAATTTCAATCTTGTAAGCCCTGTTACAGTTCTAGTTCTAAGCTTCATAAGGACTTGTGCAACTGTCAAATTTCTAGTGAAACACTATTGGGATTTTCAGTATCTTTTCTGAGTTCCCAATAATACGATTCCCTTAGGAAAAATTAATTTAAAAAAATGTAAGAAAATCTGTTATGATACAGGCATATTTTACATTATAAGACTTGAAATTCATGATGATATACCAAAACAGTGAAAGTGACTTCTGGTGTCACATTTCAGCCATCAAAGGTGGCCCCTGTGGAGTACTTAAAAATATAGTTTTATTTTGGTGTATAGACGAAAAATTAGTTGGATGCGAAATGGTTCAATCCAAACAACACATTGGTACACTTTATCCATCCTCCTTTAATCAGAAGATGGGTGGGTTCAACGTGAGGTTTTTTAATCTATTATGGCTTAACACCTTATTTAGCCAACGTTACGGTTTACTTATACTTCACATAAAGATAACAATTGCAGCAAATACCGATAGTTGAGGAATCGAAGTTGGAGTCTGACTCTTTGGATATTGGTATAGTCTGAGAAGAATTTTCTAGTATCTATTAAAAATATTTTTAATCGAGTTATTGTCGTATCAGCAGACTTTTTAAATATATATATGTCCATTCGGTATGCGTACAAATATTTCAGTAGAAGTCGTTTTTGAAATTTTCAGTAGCACAGTTTTTTTGTCATCGTGAATATTCACTTATATTCCCGATTCGCTCGTTTTAATGTTTTCACTTTTAAATAAAAAGAAAACATTTTATATACCATTTTATCAGAATAGGGTTTAGGAGGAATATGGCACTATATAATAATAATAATCTGCTCGAATGCCACACCCAAAGATGCGGAATAGTCAGCGAAATGAGGAACCAGAATTACAGAATGATAAATTATACAGAAGTATCAAACCAAGTCAAAATAGTCACTTCAAAATTGCTTCTTTAAAATTAGTTTTGGACTTTGCGGTTCCAAAACGTATGTGATTAACGACGTTCTTATAATTAGATAATTTGTCCCTAACCCTCTAGGATTTATTGTCTCCATCTCATGCATACAAATGTGGGAACAGAAAGGAAATCCCGGAACTTTTTTGTGCGACTGAATTAACATTTAAAATTCTCCTTTGAAATCAATTCCATAAAAATTGCAAAGAACAATTCTGAAATATGTTGCTTCGAAGCTATTAAATTTTTAGCGTGGAAAATTGTGGTTGGTAAATTACTCTTATTAGATTGATGCATGGAAAATTCTGAAGTATTCTGGAAGAAGTTACATATATAAAACAAAAGTTTTCTACAAACAAAAGTTTTCTCCAAACCAAATTTATTATGACTGTTTCGCACAAATAAAATGTTTTCCTTTACGCCTGACTACCTTTAAGCAATTTACTTGGGCCATAAATTTTATTCTCAAAAGGTAAAAAGTGCAAATGTGCGTGCTGCCAAAGACACATTCCCATTAAACGCCCGTAGCGAATTCATCATACGCACTGACTGACGCTCCATCTCACGAAATATCCCATTTTGCAGTTGTATGCAAACATTTTTTTTATATTAATCGGCTTCATAAAGTTCTGAACGAAAAGTTCGTATCATTGGAAGACATGTCACTAAAGTTGGTGGCAACTTCACTGACCGGAATTCGACATATCTATCATGTATTAAGAGTATGAGTATGCCCGAGATTTATGGAAGTTTCCATGCAGACATTTATCAGTGAGCGTAAGAAATACTATGAAATGGTATGTCAATGTGTGGCTGAGTAATATGTAAGGCGTATCCTTAACGCTGTCAAAAATAGCATTATTTTTGTGTACATTTTCATGCGCTATAAATTAAGGACATGTAAAATGAAGCAGATGCCGGTTTCACCTTTCATATAAAGAGACATTAAAATAACATTTTCCACATGGAGAAGTTTATTGGCAGAATTAAGTGTGGGCGTCAGCGGCAATTTCAACGTGCACATATCCTGTTCAAGCACTACACAAATACTTGTAATGTATATTGGAATAGGGTTAATATTGCCACAAAGCAAAACAGAACGAGAATTGTAATCACTGTGAACAGTATAGCCGAAGAACCGACTGAAATATGCGGCTTAAATCTTACATGTATTGAAATAAAGCCCCGCCCAGTTGTATTTTATGAGATATATTTATTTTTTATATTTGTAAAATCGTAAAGTTTGATAATTGATATTTTCAAAATGAGAATCTCCAACTGCCCTCCTATTAGAATAAGTCTAATTATGTATTATAACTGCACGTTATATTTGGTGGGAGGGCAATAAAACGCATAAGTGAAGTGTAGGTGCAGTACCTATTTAGCAGCCATTGCGACCGACTAAACAATTTATTTGCGAGTTCGCTAATTTATAATGTCCACAGCAATAATATAATTTGCCAGAGCAAATTTTTACCGCATGAATGGGGGGGGGGGGGGGGGGTGGCATATTGAAAAAGCATTTTGTACACAAACACGCGCTAATAACAACCTTTGACCTTTGGCCTGCAATTAATCAGCTTCAGTAATTGCACATTTTATTTATTTGCTGTTCGATTCGTTTCATTTTGCCCCTGATTACTTCTTTAATAACTTTTTTTACCTTCCCCTGCACTTTGATGTTCGCAATCACACTGTCTGTCAATGCCTGCTTTGTTATTATCTGTTAATTGATCATTACTATTTCCACGCAATTACTAAATTAGAGTATGCGTGTTCGTCCGTGCAGCAAGGACATTCGCACTTTTCATGTCTCGTTGCTGCTGTTTCAATTTATGAAATAAGATTTCCACTAATTAACCCGTGATTGCCTAACGCTTCTCAAATAGTACAGCAAATACTTTTATATAGAGGTAGGTAGCAGCGCTTAATTAGGAGTTTATTAAATCATATGAGGCGTAAATCATATGAGCTGTGAGCGTTTGGTGTCCCCTGCCATTTAACCACTTCAATGAGGTGCTTTCAAGTGCTGAAATCAATATTTATCCCAGTGCTCGTACAGTGCTAAATCTTCTGAGCGCTATTAAGGTAAATTGGAATTTTTCAGTAGATTACATGACTTCAAATCACGTCCATTAAAGTTATGGAAACATGTACGCAGTTTCTTTAAATTTGTATTTCGAGGAAATGCTTATCTCACACTAAGACTATCAGCTTTTCTTTATTCGCCTCTAAAATATGGGGAGGAGATTTAAGGTTGCACACACAGCTGCATATATACGTGTAGGCTATTTTTTATATATGTTAGATTTTCCGACAGATGTAGCTGAAAATTCAGCTGTTCTTTTCACGTTTACCGTCAATGTAGTTTGGCAAATGTTAATGGATCATTTGAAACTTCAGCCATGGCAACAAATTGTGGAAATTTACTTTAAAAAGCAGTATTCTATTAATCAAATTATAGAGTTTAGTGGAATTTATAATACCCACAATCGGTTTTCGGAGCTTGGTGTCCGCAGAATTATTTTCAGATTCTGTAGAAATTGTTCCATGATGCAATAACACCAGCACTACGGAGGATATTGCATACTTAATATAATAAGATCATCTCCGCTGTATGCATACAAATGTGCAAAAGAATACTTAAATTTATCAATTCGGCGTCTTTCGCTGCATAGGGGCTTTTTCTGTGAACCATGTTTAACATTATTTGCAACTCTCTTGGTCTACACCATCCACATCAGAGTCAGGTGTGATTTCGACGATTGGAGTCTACAGAAATTCCAAGGTGGCTCCTTATTTTATTGAATTCTGTGGTCTTCTTAATGGCTTAACACATGCTAGTTATAATTGGCACAAATTTCACATGAGTGAGACCAACCCAGAAGTGATTAAAAAGATTCCACTATATCCACGAACCCATTCGGAGCTGTTCTTTCTCTGGTAGCATCATAATACCAACTTCCTTAAAAGCTAAATTGGATGATAAGATCAATTTACACTTTTTTCGGTTTTTATATAATGATAATCTTGATCCAGATGTGGTGTGATTTTAACAGAATCTTGATACTTGCCATAAGGCAATCTCAATCAGCTTCTTGTTGGTATCACAGTTTTGCAATGGGGTGATTTCGAAAAATGGACCTGACCATGGCCTTACAAAATCAACCATTTTGGTAACTCTTGCTTTGGTCGGAACTGAACCTCGATCCACATCTGAGTAAAATAATCCTCAAACCTGAATTAATTTTTTTTTTATTTTGATTTTTGTGGGTTCATTTTGTAACTGTAATCACTTGATGATTTTTTATCTCGAACACTAATGAATTTGGCAGCCTGAAAATTTGAATGTTCTTATACAAAGTTATATCACAGTTCGTGACTTGAATTACAGGCTTCATCATAACCCGCATTTTGAAGTATGATATTTCCCAAATAAATCAATTACTTCATCCCGAAAAAGCTCTTCCAAAATTAACTCGTTCATTTTTATTCAAGCACCAATTTTCCAGAAAAAAATGTTCCCTTTTTATTTTTGTTAGATCAGATTAGCAGTAATTTTTAACCATCATATCCTAAATTTAAATTAACTTCCTTGTGACTTTTTGTAAATATTTTTGAAAATTATGATTAAAGTGTTCGTTATTTGTCTTGTGTCAGCCTCCCATGCCGGTGTAGAAGAGAGAATTGAACAATTGAACGTCTGCTTACATCCTGGTCAGAGGCGCATTTTCCGGCTTGATGTAATTCAGAGGCTTTATGTATTGCTACAAAATTGCTACCAAATCTAGAACTGTCTCTCACAAACCTGTCCAATGAAATAGTTTGATGTAGAAATCTATTTTGCCTGCGAAATATGTGATTTTGAATTATTTAAGAGTTACGCGTAGACTCCACCTTAGACGGAGGTTTCGTAATCATTGCGTTTATTGTTACCATTGTGGTTTAAACGTTGCCATGCTCTATAGAATTTAAGCAAGAAAGAAAGTTTTCTCTAAAAATTATAATCAAATTCCTTCATTGTTTTTTTTTATCAATTGAAAAATTTGGCCATACTGCACGGTGACCACTTCAACCTTCAACATAATCAGTTGACAAACATTTTGAGTACAGAGTAAGAATCGCATGGTATTGATAAGTATCGTTGCAATGAGACATTCGCAATCTTTTCCAAATATGCAAAAAATAATGTGTGGACAATGCCGTGGGAATAAAAATATAGTATTGATTTATATTTACCAGGAAATGTGCTAATACAGTACACATTAACTTAACCATCTAAGAAAGTATAGGAATCGTAGGATTTATTTTGAAAAATGCCCTTTTCTAGTTTTGCATAGCTTAATAATAATTTAGATTTCTAAAAATGTTTGGAATTAATTGATATTTTTATTTTTCATTTGCGTTTGTAAATATTTGTGAACATCCTATTTTAATAGAAGTATCTACTTCCGTTCTAAAATCCACGCTTGTTTCTTGTTTTATGTCTCCACGTAAATGAACTCTCATAATTGATACACTAACAAAAACTTGAGTTATTGAAAATATAACTCCAACACTTTATTGGAAATATTTCTCCCTTACTTTTGTCCCATTGTGAAGGTTGTTGAAGCGCAACGACATTCTCCTTTCATCATCTTGTTTATTTTATTACGTGAAATGCGGCGTCGTCACACAATTTCCCATTTAAGTGCCAATGGGCAACTTTGAGTTGGCAGCCACATTATTTAGCATAATTTAGTTTATTTTGTTATTTACAATAAAATAACCTTTATTGTGTGGTATTATTTATTTTTAAGTATCATTCTTGCGTAAATTATTGAGTAGCATACTACTAAAAAAAAATATATATATATATATATATATAATCAATAAGAATAATAGTACATACTATGAAGGAATTGTATTTGTATATCGAACTAATTGAATAAATTAAGAATTGTTTTATATTGTCACTAGAATGAAAGCAATAGTTTAAATAGTTACATAATTTATTACTCTCAATAAACAAGCTGTGGAATGACAATTAGTCCTCGCACGCAACCATCTGATGATATACGATATGACAAATACGAAATAGTATCTTCAATACTCATAACAAACCGGGGAGTAATCGTTTCAATTAACTTATAAACGCTAAATTCAAATTAGGCTGCATGAATGGTATCATCATCATTAGTGATGCTGTCTCGTTCTCTCATAATATGACGCATAACGCATAAGTCACGCAGTCTCTTCCGTAATGATAGACGACATTCTCCAATGTGAGTATTCATCCTACTCAACACAAGATGAATTTTGAGATTTAACTCCAATAGAAATGAAAGTTAAACTTGTTTCACACATGTACCCAACTAAATGATTTCAACTATTCCTTAATTAGATTAGATAGTAGGCTGGAGAATCGCCGAAGAAGGAGGACTCCAAGCGCTCAGGCATTGATGCCCATTGTACTAAGCCTGGAAAAATATTTAGGGAAGGGGGGGGATATAGAGGATTTTGGAAAGGAAGTTCCACCTTTTCAGACTTCTTTGACTCCTTTATGAACCTCAGAAGTCTGTACAGGGATAAGGAATGTACATTAACCATACCCAAAACATCTGACCCTAATATGCGCCTCCTCATTCTGACAAAGGCAGGACAAGCGGAGAGAAAATGCTCTTCCTCCAGGCAGGACAAGCGGAGAGAAAATGCTTTGTGCCGTCCTGTTCTTCCTCCAGGCAGGAGATGCAGTTTGGATTTTCGATGATGCCTATGGTCGCCATGACCCCATGGAGTATGCATTGTGATTACCCCAACCAATGATCGAAGATCTTTTCTTTGTAACTTAATTAGACTACTTTTCAATTAATTAAAACTAAATTATCAAAGGTAAGTATTACATACAACGATCCAAGGATCGAACTCTTAGCAATAAAATAATTTTCGTAAAATATGGTATTCAATAGGTATAGATAAAATTTTTCCATAATTAAGATTGCTAAGAAATGTTACTCCTAATATAACTACAATAAACAAATATATTTTAAGCGATACTCAAAACGAAGAAAATATATCACTTGATTTCATCTCAGAACTACAAAAGCAATGTTCAGAAATTGGTTATGAAATGATTCAAACTGAAATGAATGTGCGCTTTAGTGTGTTCTTCAGACTGTCAAACAAAATTCCAGACTATTACATATACAAGTGGTGTAAAAAGCGTTTCGGTGTTGTGCAGATCTCTGATATCCTTTACTTTTACAATCAAGATTAAAAAGGTAGATTAAATACTTACATCCACAGAGCTCTCCACAAATTCAAGGATATAATTTCTGATGGCGTGATTATTAGAAATGAATGATTCCCATAAACAACCATTCTTCTAGGGCAGACAGACCCTCAATAATGTGTTGTTGCTTATTGACATGAAGGTATTGAAAGAATATCTTGACATAATTTGCTAACATCGATATACTCCTATTCCAATGACGACTCATATTAAGAAAGTCATTTATAAATGTTATAAAATGACTGTGGTCCCAATTGACTGTCTTTCTGTTAAATGTGAATTGCGTTAAAAACTACAGTTGGAAGGCAACTCTGTGTGTTCTTCCAGACACATAGATTCAATCAAATTCCGAAGGAAATTCTGAAATCCAATTAAGTCCGATTTGTTCAAACGCATATTGTGACTGATAGTGTCAAAGGCATTGCTCTGTATAGATTACATCAGACTAGACTTCATTGACTAAACAGGTAACAGTCGTAGACGTGAAATTTAGAACATTTATGACCACCGACAGTTCTATGAAGACTTTTAAAATGACTAGTAAAATATAATTAACTTGAGACTTCCACATCGAGCTTCACCAATTGTTTTCGGTTACCAGATTCTACTTTGTAGTAGACTTTAAACACACAAAAATGTCCTTGAGTAATTTTCAAATAGTAACACTCAATTCATTTCATGCGGTGATCCTGTTCATTTTAAACTATCTCTTTCATGTATGAGTTTTGTCTAAACCGAGATGTAATTTATTTTGGATTCGCTTATTTACAATATTGGATATGGATAAGAATAACTATATATATATATATATATATATATATATATATATATATATATATATATATATATATATATATATATATATATATATATATATATATATATATTAAAGTTTAGTTCACTGAATTTTATGAAATTCAAAATAAATCTTGACTCCACGATTTGCCCGAAGTTTATTACTGAACAGGAGTCGGAAGTTGCTTCTGGGCTTATTTTTCATGTTTGGTTTTGAGAATTTCAAGTTAATGAAAAATTCAGATATGAACAATCTTTTCGATATTCAATGCCCCAATTTCATTTTTATTAAATTTTGTAGTTTATTGGCGTCTCATATGCTTCCTTTGGGAACCCCAATAAAAACAAATACGCAGAGGTTAAACCCTCGAAATTTCCATTGTGCCTCCCGCTGTGTAAAATGTAGCGGTGTCCTATGGAGTCACCTATTGTGTACCCTCCTAATCTCTTAACTGAAGCAATAACAAATTCTCAAACATTGCTCTTATAACCATTTTAGCCAAATCGTTATCATTGTGGAAAAATTTTACCAAAAGCATTAATAAAATAGCGTTTATTGAGCGGAATGCAAAAGTGTTCGATGCAACAGTTTTAATTATTGATAACCGCAAAAATCGCAGTGACCTCGTCAGTCATTAAAAAATTGTATTTTATTTCCTTTTCATTTAAAACCGCGATGCTATATTCCAGAGCAATACTTGCTCACCACATTTCCGTTGTTGTCCCAATAAATATTGTAAGGATGAAGTTGAAAATGAGCTGTAAAAAGTTCATACAATCGACGCATCGTCGCCGTGTCGATGTGTCGGAGTTTGCTTTAAAGATTTCGTATACAATCCATGATTTTACACCAAAATTACCTTTACAAAATTAAACTGCTCTTATTGCATATTTTTAATACAAATTTGTTGTGGTAAGAACTTGTATAAAAGTTCGTAGAATACGTTCAAGTGGGAAAGGACATTATTTCGAACGAGTTTCACATAATTTCCATGTTTATTTCTAAGTGGAAAATGTTCGGTTCTAGTTAATATTTCTCTGTGTATACAGTTCTGAACCATTCATAAAGCTTTTTTTTACAGACAATTGGATAACTACGAATATATAGCGGTATTCTTAAGGGACGGGATCGTGTAGATTTAATAGCATTAATCAATGCATGAGAGCTTGGAGACCTTTTTCTTAGGCGGTTGTCCGGCCTACCCCACTTCTATTCTATTCATATCGAGTAGATGCTGAGAGGTGTGGTCCTGCACTTGTATACCATTTTAAAATTGCTTCATATGTGATACTTACGCACTTGCAGTGCTCATCCCTGACAGTGCTACGACCCAACTCAAACTCATAAATAACACTCAAAGTGCACTTTATTTCTGTCATTTTTATAACTGTGTTTATTCTACTCCGAAAGCAATCCATTTGTAGCATGAAACTGAATACTGAAAGCTAAATTTCTCTAAAAGCAACGTAAATCACTCAAATAGTTGTCAGATGTTTACGGAGCGCTTTAATGAAAAAATGTCAGCATCAAACTTTAATGACGCAATGTACCGCATAACTATAAAGTTAACAAATCACAATAGTTATCTTGCTGCTTTAACGCCATTAAGGCCCATAACAATTTACCACATTCGACTTTGTTGTAATAAGTTGTATGTCCGCCTTTACGCGTGCCAAAAACTATTTTCGCATTTAACGTTTTCAATATAATTCGATTATATTTCAATTTTCATTATGCTCGTCCATTCGGGGAGTCATACTCGTATATTAAATTACGTATACGCCTGAGTGCCCAGTCGGCACGCTTGTGCTCCCAGCAGAAATCGTGACTGCCCAACAACCAAAATGGCAAGCGAAACACTCTTCATTGTTTATTCTGACATGGAAATAGTCGCACTGCAGTGATTCCGCCGCTGGAAATCGATTGTGGTAGACGACGGCAGAGAAAAATTGGGCATTCTTTCTACTCCTCATAGTTGAAGCCATACTTGACTTTGGATTTTCTCGACATCTTTACTTTTACATTAAGTCGTTACTTAGTGAAGGAGTTTCATTACTGCGGACCTAGGAGTGGAGTGTGCTTGTTTTGGTTTCACTGCTTTTTTATTCGCCACTGGGTTGAGAGGTATATTGCTATTGAAGGCTCAAACTTTCTATTCTCTAACTAGTTTGGTGTTGTGGAGTTCTGATTTTCATTACCCATAATGTCAAAAGTAACCTGGAACTCAACTTTCTCATGTCCCTCGGAATGAGTTACCAAATGGGGTCATTACAGAAAGTCTAATTTTATGTTGGGTGTCTGCACTTAGCATGTACGTATGTAAGTTCATATTTGCTCTGGCGGTAGTACCACAATATCCGTCCGTAATGGGACCTGTTTGTAGCTGTGCTTCATTTCACTGCCAAGCTAACTACTTTTCGCTTTTATTGTGAATTTATATTTACTTCAATTAAATCCAATTTGCATTAACTGAGGCTCTGAAGTTTGATGTAAGTTATTGGATTCTCACTCTCGTCTGCCAAGGAGGGCATTTACATAATTAATGAGCAGCTTTACCAACTTACTCGGAGTTGTTTTTCATGTATTACGCTTGTCATAGTCCGCTGAAAGCGTAGCTTATGCTGTCGAAGTGCTACTGTGTTGCTACTGCGTTGCAGTGCAATGCAAAGCCAGACGTTGTCTGTAATCCCGAAAATATCCTTTCCTTCGCAGCCTCGTTACACGCTCCGGGACCCGCTCTAGTTCGTTGCGTGCGCAACTTTGTTATTTGTTTATTTGTGTTATTTAATGCATAATTTTGCTTTCATCTGCACAATTGCTCTCAATTTTGGCCAATTTGTCGTTTATTTATTTTTTTACTTTTTTCGCTTTTCTTCTGTTTTGTTGTTAATCTTATTTTCATTTCGTCGTCATTCAGTGGTGACGGGCACAGTGGCTGTCGGAAGGCTACGAGAAGTGCCAACGGCAAGCCAAGAAAAGACACGACAGCGCTGTCACCTCGAATAGTCACTAAGTCAGTATTAGTGTCAACTTTTTACCATTGTCCTTTTTTCATTACTGTGCATGCCAGTGTGAGTGTGTTTTATTTATTTCGATTGTGTGGATGAATGCGTGTCTGTGTGCACATTCGTGACGGTGTGCGTTGGTTGGTTGTGCTTTTGTGTGAGCAACGCAGGATGCACGTTTGACATTTGAAGCAAGCACACAGCGAGAACAGCAGCAACAACGGTGACGGTGACAGTGACAACGACAACGACAGCGTCACGAATATACCCAAAATGCGCTTTAAGCGTAGGAATAAGGGCAAAAATGCTGCCAAAAGCAAACACAACTAAGTGTAAGCAAAAATTATTGTGTTCTGGCAAGTGGCGTGGGGAGGCGGCAAGGGTGCCAAACTGGAGCAGTGAATGCTGGGTTGAAGGTTATCGCAACTAAAATTTTTCTTGTATTTTTGTTGTTTTTTTTTAATTTTCGTGTGTGTCTTTTCTGTGGAATGTTGCCTTTGTTTCGATTTTTTCGGTTCTTACCTATACATTCATACACGTTGCCAACGCACAACAACATGCACAACTGTTGTTCTTCAGTTTTCGCTTAAATAATAATTCCTTTAGTTCGTTCAGTAATCATTTTACTGTGAACCAGTTAACGTATCCTGCCGGCTCGCTCGGTCTGTTGGTCGTTGTTTCTTTTCTTTGTTCGTGTCTACATTTCATGTGTTGTTGGTGTTATTGTTGTCGTTGTTGTTGTGCTTTTGTCGTAGTTGTTGTTTTTTGTCAGCCGTTAAAATTGTTCTTAAATAATTTGTTAGTTTTTCAGTTTCAATTTGTATCGTTTCATTGTGTTCGTAAATTGGATTTTTAGCTGTGCAGTGTTGAAGGTTTCATTTGTACGTCTATTCCCGCACAAGCACGCACACACACACACACTATAACGTGGCGCGCTGCTTTGGCAGAAGTTTTACTGGTGTTTTTTTTTTGTATTAAACGATAGGAAATGTCATTTGTACGTAGAAATAACATCACCATCACTTTCTTGGCACATTAAGGCAACGAATTTCATTATTATTACGATTTCAACACTCGCTGCAGATGGAGCAGGGGAAGTAGTGGCAGCAATTGTGCGGGAATTATGATATGGAGCTATGACGCTCCAGGCCTAAAATTGCTATTGAATGTTTAGTGCCGCTTGAAAATCGATATCATCGATGTATACCCAACGGAAACGCATGCCACCGTTACGACAATTACGTTGTTTTATCTTCTAGATACGCGTTACGAGTACTTCCCAAATACAACACCAACCAAACCACCTTTTTGTCTGTCATCTGCGTAGTGCACATATATACTACATTCACATAATATGTGCAGATGTTTGTGTGTGCATACCCGAATGAATTCATGGAATGCCGGCAGAAAAACTGACTGGGGAGAAACTAGTCCTTTGTGAAACCAGTTCTTTAAGAAATGTTCGGACTGGCAAGTAGAACGCGCTTAACCTCACAGCACATTCAGTCATGAACATGTTTTCAAATATAAAATGTGGTAAAAAAAACCTTAGCGCAAAATTGTAATCAGAAAGCGCAACATCTACAATTTCCTTTACCAGAAATTCAAGAACACGAGACAATCGCATATCACAATAACAATGAATGAATCACAAGCATGAACGAATATGGTAGATTCATGTCTCACCTGTCAAATTAATGGTTTATATGACGAAGTTAAATTCATTGTTTTTCCCATACAAATTTCAGACAAGGAAGGTGGAACTGTCTGAATTTATTGATGTGATGCAAAAATTATGTTAGGTCGCTCTCTTAAACGGCTGCCGCTCTTATATTGTGTAAGTCGTGATTGACATAAAGATTGAAGTAATCAAGAGTCATTCTGAATGTATTCTTGTCTTTGTCGCTTTATGAACACAGAGTCATCTCCTTGTCTCTTTAACTAGAGAGTCGTTCCTCCGATCCAGTTGTTACGGTCCCTATAAGTCTGTTACTTCTTGTATGTCCATTCGGGCATTACGCTGTATTTTGTAGGATCATGACCTAATATTTGGACTAGGTATCACGTTAAGAGACTATAAAAGAAATACCTTTTTTAAGTTTTTAGATTTATTATTTTTCTTTCGTTTCTTGTTTTATGAGAGCAGGAATTCATGTTTAGTAATTTTTTATCAGAATCGAATTGCAACAGGTCAAAAGAACACCGGTTTTTTGCGTTCATTCACATATTTCCTGTGTGATTCTTCATACTCAACCAATCTATCCCTACAGAACTGAATCCTGGCATGTACCAGAGCTGGTGCGATACAAGACTAGACATTTTTAGATATTGTTCACTGCAGGGGTTCCCTTTGTGCAAATATTCCATTCGGAATAGAACCATTTCGTTAATATGACGCATTTACGTTCGTGTGTTTGTTCCCATTTGTTTGCACACACCGTCACAGGCGCCTAAGCTGGGCCTATAAATTAATAAATTTAGCTGTGTGTACGACTATAAATGATGTGCATGCCTCGAAAGAATTGATTTAATTAAGGTATGTTCCAATTTTCATTATTATTATTATTATTATTTCTCTTGATAGCAGAATTTAAATGAAATTCATATCTAAGTGGGTGGGGTTCATAAAAGTTAATTACATTTACATGAAGCGGAACCAGTTACATCATCATAGTGAATATCACAGACTTCCATAAGGTGAACAAAGTTGTAATAGGGAATGCTGTGGCTCTAAAGTTTGATAAGATTTTAGCTTTAAACAAATAAAGTATCATGCAGGAGGGAATTCTATTGCTAATTAGAGTAGTGATTTTGTCCCTGCATAGATTTCAAATGAGTTTGAGTATAGTGGATGTTTCCCATTCTTTGCAATACTAAAAGTAATCCTTTCATACGAATATTTCAACTGTTTGTTCCGTGCCTTTTATACATGTTTCACTTTTATCAAAGGTATATCCTGTCTTACGTTATTCAGAATCGAATCAATCAAATGGCGATTTGGTTATGTAATTCGTTTAGCATATTGATTCATATGCCAGTTTGGAGTTATCTGTACAAGTCCCTTTAGTCTTCAGACCAATTCCACATTGCTTTAAAATGTTCCGTTCCCATTGATGCTTCTATTAGATCTAATTATTTAGACATGTTTCGGTCGTTCAAACTACATGCAGTCAGAAACTCATCATACACTTGTATTTCAAACTGAAACCTTAATAACACGATCTATCTCAGAACCTGACTTTGTTCATAAACAAACCATCCACGTATTTTTTTAGACCAGGATCCAAAAATCTCCAAGATTATCGGCAAGTCGAACGGTTATGGGCATTTTGTTCGCCAGGTAACTTGCATTTAAGCGACTTAGCAAGGCATTTAGTTTTTCTCTTGCTTGTTCACATGGAACTGTATTAGTGTACTCGACCCTACTCGAATGTCCTTGTCAATATTCTTATATACTCTGCACGTGTACTAAATGCTTGTATTTTTTTTTTTTTTTTCGGACAAATGTTTACGTAAGAATAAAACGGAGCACTCCTACAAAAGTGGACTGTCAGTCTGAAAATATATGAAAGATGACAATCAGTCAGTTGACATTTCTAAATGCATACTATGGACAATCAGACAGTTTTAAAACTTTGCTCTTTTAGTTCAATTATTGATGTGATTCGGTCTCCGACTTCAATCTTCCATACTGTTACTACTATCAGCACGCCTCCCATTTCCCTTCTATTGATTTCAAACAAACTCATTGATGTCACAATTTCGTACGTTTTTACGCCGATGTCTTCCAAAGTGCGCGAATGAGAAGGAAGCGAAATTTCTGACGCAATTTCTGTCGTCACAGTTGTTTTTGGCAAATGGTGGAAACATTTAAGCAACAAAATTGTGTTATGCTTTCTATTTCAGTCCGAAAATTTGCAGGAGGTCCTCGAGGCTTACTGTTCCTACGCGTTGGACATTTAATTTGTATTGATTCAGTGTAAACTATTCCAAAAGGAAACAAATCAATGCTTTCTTTTCCGTTGTATTGGCTTTGGCCACTTTACTCTCAGAAGACTATAAATTGCTCATTAATCCTAAATGGAATTATAAGCACACAAAATGTCCATTAGATCTGTGTCGCTAAGACGACGACTGTGTGCAATTAGGATGAGAACCAAAATGGCAACTAAAAAGTCACAGTTTACATTTAGATTCGCAGTGATGACCATCATCCAAAGTCTCAAAAGAAATTTAGAATGAGATCAATACATTATAATCATACATTTTCTTATTATATCAAGGAAAACCAAAAATATTTTTGGAAGAAGGATAAATTCATTTAGATTTTTTAAACATCAACTTGAAGCCACATTTTGACGGCTTATAAGAAAATGCTGTAAAATTGAAAATTTTTAAATTTAATACTTTGAGATCTCAGAAACCATATTAGATAGAGATTAGCTGATTTTTGGCTAATAGCATATCATTTTATACTATCAAATTCAGATTAACCAGTTATAAGTTCCTATGCAAGAAGAATAAACTGTCTTCTGCCTCCCTTGAACGACTTGGACTTGACTTAACATTAACTTAATGCCTGCAATTTTGGGTATACTAACTGTCAGGTAATTTTTGGAACATTCCAAGTGAGGCAAGTATGAATATTTATACTAGTTACTTCCAGCGTAGATTTGGCCTTGATTGTTTGCTGGTATCCATACCTATTATGATATTTGGAACGGGACTTGGTACTTTCCTGAACCACGGAACAACCACAATTCCATTTCAACAAAAACGACCAAAGAACAGGTCCACCTCTAAAATATAATTGACAGCGCATAGTGGAGTTCCAATTGATGGGCGTAAAATCCCATCTGCAACTCTCACATCTCATACACATCTGTAGCTTGCGATCTCTTTATAAGATTGAGCATTGAAATGTTGTTTATTGAAACACTAAAAGCCTTATGCTAAGCTCCGCTCTTGCGTCCAAGTTTTCTCATCATAATTGGGTATAATGGCGTGTAGGGAGAATATAAATATTTGAGATTAAGTTTCCGCCTTAATGTAACTGCCACATATGGTGAAAATCGTGCTACAAAGAGTACTGTAAATTTTATACTGTCGGCTTCCGTGCTCTAGTGGTAAGGATGCTAGTCTCGGGTTCGAATCCAGGTCAGGGATGTGGTTGGAAAGTGCATTTTTATAAATTGTTTCCCTTTCGAGTCGCATACCTTAATTGCGAGTACTCATTCTGACAAACCCCTCTCTCTTTATGGTGTAAGGTATAATAACTAAATAAATAATAAATTGTATGGAATCAATATCGGCTTCGTAGCACTTATACACCCACTTTTTTCTCGGAGCATAATCCTATGGCAAAGGGTCTAACCCAACTCCGCCTTCCGTGGTCCGTGTTGTACAAGTGTGTAATTTTATCCACATGTAGCACGAATTTGTGGAACCGGGTGTAAATTGGAAAAGTTTTCCTCAATCTTAATTAGCACATTTTTTTATTGATTGCAATTGCTTTTAATTGCACTTTGTTAATTTGTTTTTCAAGACAATGTTTCGATGAGTGCCGCCCCATACACGCTTAATTATTAATTCGCCATTTATTTCTCGATCTCGATAAAGTGGGTGGCTTTGCGGTTCTCTGTGGGACTGCAGGCGTTACAAACACGGCTCATTAGCCAACAAGTGAAACTTTTTATGAAGCAGCAAACCCGCCCCTATCAGCCATCACGTACACGTACATTATCACATGTGCTGCCTTTCCCAATGCTTGTACTTCATATGCGGTTGCAGTCGTCACCACCACCATTATCGCTGCCGCTGGCCCAGCCCCTGGCGGCGCCAATAATTTTCCTTCGGCCCATCCTATTGCCGATTGTGCTCGTGTTTGGCGTAGTTTGCTTAAGGCTGCCACTTGTGCGCCTTAATTCAATTTCATTGCTTTTGTTGTGTTTACTTGGTTGCGGATTTTGCTATTTCACAGTGTCAACATTTCTTTGAAGAGTTTGCCTCACTTCTGGTCTCAGTTGTTAGAGTACAATTATACACCGTAACTGTGCGAACCCAACAACTTTTCTCTCCTCTTCCTTGGCTGTCCTTTTGTGTCCTTTTACGCTATTTTCCTCTCGCTTGGTATTTATTTGCTCAACTTTTCTAGTCTTGTGTGTGGCTTTTATTTTGTTTGTATTTGTTTTAACTGCGGGAAGCAATGCGTTTAAAAAGGCATGTGTGGGGTGGGGGATGTGTGTGTGCATACACGTGCTCAGCTAAAGGTGAACTCAGTTAAGTATTCAATGTCCCTTAAGTCTTTTTTACACATGTGTACTTGTGTGTATACATAATTTTGCATGCTTGTGTGGTTTTATGAAGCATTTTTCACATTACAGCAGAGTTTTTACCTTTTCTAAATGGATATTTCAATAAAGTACTTTAAAAATAATGTGGAAGCTCCATATGAAAGGACGAGAAGTGAAAGAGGCAAGAAGAGAGTGTGTATTAACTGAAATACTCACAGCCAGCTTCTTCCACATACAATTTGAATAGAAGCAATTCTTTTTCTTAAATGATTGTGGTTTACTAAAATTAACGTGTCGTTGAGGCAGGTAATTTGAATTCAAGTTAGAAACTGTGTGAAATAATTTTTGTATTTAAGTATTTCTTTTAAAGTTCTCTCAGTGTTTCATAATCAAACAGGAATAAGCTGGTAGTGTCTCTGAAGAGCGAAGTCTCTGAAGGCGTTCTATTCCAATAGATTAATTTTAGTGTTGAAAGAAAATACGTCGTAAAGTTGGTGGCTCGTTACTATAAACCGATTTGCTGCTCCTAGAAATGTAGCAAATAGGACGAAAAGAACGATATTAACAAAGCACCACGATATGATGAGACGATGATGCATGCTATGGAAACAACTATATTAAGGCTTATTGTGAAATTAAACATTAAATAGTTCATCAGTTCATATTTCAGCTTGAAATCCTTACCCAAAGGAACATCACTCGCATTTCCAGTGTCTACTGCAGAAGCAACATATCACATAAATAAGTTGAATATAGACCCCATCTGTAGATGTTACACCGGATCACTGAATGCAGACTGCTGGTACACAAAATCACACGTCGTTTGGAAAATACTTCGGGGCTATGACCAAAATTCCTCATCTTGATCCGTCCATCTGCCTGAAAAAAACCCGACTGCAGATTTTTATATAAGTTTAACTTTATATTTTAAGCAAATGCAAGCATCACATTATATCGACAGTGTATACCTTTTAATTAAATTTTAATCTTACCTAAACGGAGAAGTCAGCGCATAACTGCATCAAAGCAAGGTGATCTCCTGTTTCCTCCTCGACAGAAATCACTTTCAGCAATCGCACACCAAAGTAGAATTTATGAGGGTCCGTAAACCTGTGAAAATTCAGATTGAGATTTCTTTAATTCGAATATATTGTTGTTTTTTCCCATCTACTTTTCTAATTGGAAACTGAATATGGCTCGGAAAACTCCATCGGAAGTGTCAAAAACTGTCATCTTCATTGCAGTTTCTTAGAGTTTTGGATTCCACACAAGAATAACACTTCAAGCCGTTTTTTGGAAGATTTATATACAAATTTGAAGCCGATTGTTAGCGATTTAAGCTACGTTAATCTGCAGAAGTCAAGTGCCACAGAAACACAACTGTGAGGTAAATGCCGTTCTATGTTTTAGATCAACTCCTTGATTCTTCTTTAAAGAAATATATGTATATTTACCCTAGAGTTACGGTAGACTAACAAACAGCGCAAGGAGACTTGGTTTGATAAAGCAATATGAGGGAGCATCGATTTAAATACAACTTTCCTGCAGCCCTTAATTTGTTTCATTACCCTTCCCCAGAAGCAAAAACACAATCAAGCACTATTCATTACTTACCTTCCCGGAAGAAGCCAGTAGATCTTTTCCTTTCCTTTTGTTTATTTTTGTATTTAGCTGGGAGGTTTTTTCGGAACTGCCCATACGTGTCTACCGAAGGTAATCTAGTGCTTTTGTTCGAATCTATGGATATGTGAAGCATAGAATCCCGAAAGTGTAATATTATTTGCTCAATTTCTGTGTGCCAAGTTCTATTCAAACCTGCAGGCACACCTTTAAATTGGCAAAAAATCACTGCCATGCAGTACTCTATTTAATAAATGTATGCATTTTTTATTTATTTTTTTCGAATTGTATTCAACCGCGTACCTTTATTATACCCACGCGCATGTCAAAAGTTTCAACCCGGCACACTTTTAAATTATTAATAAATTCGTGGATAATTCAAATACGAATATGCATGCCGTAGCTGACATTTTGGGGCGAATTTGCAAGCTTCAACAAATACACACACACAATTATTCAAGTATGAACCATCCCAATCGGAAGTGGAATGAAATCCAACCAGTAACCTATTAAAAAAATAACTTTTCAATAGACACCAACTTCACTTTATCCCATGAAACCAAACTGCAATCAAGAGTTTTTATCATTTACCATAGAAAGATTTCATATTCTAAAACTTACGATTCAGAGATATTTATAATTATGGTAAAGAAAGATTTATTGCAGAAGTGAATCTCGTAAGTTCTATAATTCCATTATTGGATATTGCAAAGTACCTGTTTACAAGTAGTTTTAGTTTACTGGTCAATTTGTGTGTTAAGAAGTCTTAAAACAAGTGACATAATCAGGCTTAACCGTTTATTTTGTTAGCATACTGGAATCTGCAAAATAAGTATTTCGAGAACTCACTTTGTCTTATCGTTTTGTTTTCGTCGAAGCAGATGAATATAGATTTAATTTGCAATTTATCATTTTTGAAAGTAGGCTCAGCGGCCATATCCGATTTTGTGAACAGTTTTGGTATATTAAAAAGTAAACTAGAGGAAAAGTTATTCACCCTGAAGTTTTTAAAGAAAAATCAAAGTTAAGTTCTAAAGACTGGGAAAATAGAATATATCTACATTAACAAAAACTATCGCTTGGAGCCACCAGAAAACATGTTCATATACTACAAACACACACATTTCTTTATTTACATAAAGGAAAAAGCCTAAAATGCTCATGAATGTATTTAATGCACATCCCGGAAGAGTGGTGACTTCAGTTCTGAAGCAGTTTTTTGTGATTCCGATTGGGTCTTATATACTGTGGTACACACTACATTCTGTTCATATATGCAGAAACAAAAGAAACTATTTTCACAGTTCGCTGAACATTTTCCACGAGGGAACAAAAAAGTCGAATAAAAACCGAAAATCGGAAAATAAACTTTTGTTTATATTAAGAATCCCATATTGAGATGCAGTTAGAGTATGATTGGGTGTTGGTGGGCCCCTCAACACACGCCCAGAGGCAATGATATGCTTTTAGCGTTCGGTCGGTTGCTTTTCTACCAGTTCTAACGAAACCGAATTGCAAGAAGCGTAGACGATTTTCTAATATGGAAAGTGAAATTAATGATGCTGCTAGAATTTTAGCATGCAAATACAGTAGCGTGCAAAACAGTAACTAGCAGAAAAGGCTGAACTTTGTGCACTTCCATAAATCACACAACAAACCAACCAAAATAAAAAAAAATATACACATAACAAAACATACTTTTATGTAAACAACAAGTTTATGTTTACGAATACTCGTACAAAGATTGAAATGAGACTTTTTCGCAATAAAATGTTAACAAGGATAATTACTGAAATAGCCCATTTACAAGCAAATCATTATGTCAGCGGTGTTTGATAAGGATACAAATGAAAAATATGGCACGGCGGTTGTTGTTTTAGTAAAATTGCTCTAGTTGTGACTAGTCGCATGCTGTAGGAGAATCAATTGTCAACCGCTTACTCAGGGCACGGCGAACACATCTGTCTGCGTTTTTTATAATTATTGTCATGTGATTATAAAAACCTCTGGAAATCTGTGTGCTTCCACAAATGTTTTGAAATTACAAAGCCAATGATAGAATTCTGTACTAGATGCATATTTATAATAAACTTTTATCAAATACAGTTCTCACACTAGTTTATGGGAGACTCAATTAATGGGACTAATGTGAATTAACGTAAACATATTTAAGTTCCATGCCACAGCGAAGGTACGGAATGTATACGTAAAATAACTAAAAAATGTTTAGAATGACAAATTATATAAAAAGAATAAATATAAAAATAATATGTTTTTAACTTTATTAAGACCAATCTTATAAATATAACAAAAAGATTTTGAAACGATACAATGTAAAATACTTGTTTTTTCATAGAAATATGCGCTATATTGTTCTCCAATCATGTAAGAAAGGTTTTCAGCAAAAATCTCGTAATCCTCACTTTATAAAAAATATGGGATTTGCGGAATATGCCTAAAGTGTACTTATAGGGAGTGGACCTATTAAATATGGTACAATTTATTTTAATTTTAAAAAATCCACCAATTTGAAAGTAACTGTGCTGAGACTTTAAACAAGATTGAAATGGAGACAGCAGGTTACAGGCTGATAATCCAGAAATCAGTTAGTTTAAAAGGCTCTTCAATTCCTGAAATATGAAAAAGACAAAAAAAGTTTTAAAAAACTGTAAAATAATTGTAAACGGTCCTCGGTTATCCTGTTATTTGTAGAGCTTAACTTTTTATTAGAAACATAAGCTCTTGGAAACGTATATTCAGTGCCTTTATAAGGTTTAATTATTGGTTATTTCCAGTTACCATAATCTTTTAAAATCCATTTATAATATTTTTATAAATCTTGTAGGAACTTTTAAATATGTGAAATAAAGAAATTGTCGTCAAAAGAAAATTCTATTATATTGTTAGAGCCTTAGACTACTGTAATTTGGTACACTTGGACTGTATTAAATCTAAACCAAATAGGACACTATCGAAGTCTTTAAACTTGTAAAAATTTTAAGTTAAAATAAATTTTATAAATTATATTAGAAGTTCTCCTCAGTTGAAACTCAGATTTCGAAACACTGTAAAAGAACATTCAACGGATTAAATAAACAAGTATGTGGATTGTAAACAAGATTTTTGTAAACCTTATAACGTTCCTTTACACTGCTTCGAACTACACAAAATTATTAAGTTTGGAGGACTAATGAGAATTACATGAGGACTAACAGATTTCCTATAGCATTCATTCAGTTTATTGGCCTGAGTGTAAATTTACAATTAGCCGCTGGTGTCTCGTAGGCAATTTTGTTTGTAATTCACTGGAAACAGTTTCTGCTCATCACTGTTATTAACCGTCTCAGCTCTAAAAACACATTTAGGCTTTGTTTAAAGCCAACCAAGCAGCATTTCTGCCTCGCAGCAATAGCAACAAGCAAGCAAATTCGCAGTTGCAGAAATCTTCTGCGGCTGAGTGTCGAAAGCGAAATTTTATTTCACGAGCACGAAAAAGTGCCGCCTCAATGAATCTGCCAAGTATGTAAACTTTAGCGAGGAGGGCAGCGGGGCGTGTTATAAACAAACGTTTGGCAAAAATAATAACTAGAACAGATTTTGTTGAAGCTTTTTTTGTTTGTTTGTTCATTGTATGGAAACTTCCTGTGCTCATTTGCTATTTTGTGCTTTTTCGTTTCAGGTTCGATCATGTTTCATGTGAGAAGGCGTCCGGCGGACTCGCAGCCGCGCCGACGTAAGAAAAAGCCTTTGGGTGCATCAAATGGGACCAACAACATATCATGTGATCGCGAGGGCCCAGTGCTGGTGGAAGTAACGCATAGCGGTGATGGTGGTCGACGCATTAAGCTGGGAAGCGATCCGGTGGAGGTGCGTTACGCTTTTAGGCCACCAACGTTTCTAAACCCTTCCACTGGGAGTGGCGTTTTTCAAAACCTATTTGCTTTCCATTTTAGGTCGGTTCCGCCAACACGAATTGTCTTCAGCTGTTCGGTCCATCCATACAGCCGCGCCATTGCCTCATCTCGCTCCTGGATGGTGTGTGCACTGTGACGCCTTTACACACCGACGCTTTGACCTTCGTTAATGGACACCACATTACGCAGCCAACTATTTTGCATGTGAGTAAATATTGTGTGAGTATGTGTGTGTTTGTGGGTGTGTGTATGTGTGTCTGCTCCAAGCACTCAAGTATGTGTTGACATCAGTGCCAAAATATGTGTTGAACCGCTTCAACTTTCACATTTGCACGCCCAACTACCTAAAATGTTTTGGCAACCGGAGTGCGTGGGCGTTCGCTGGTAAACGCTTCCAATTTAGTGACTATTTAAATAATTGTGTAAACTCAGATCTGCGTCATGGCCGTTGTATCCTTCATTTTCGTAATGAATAATATTCATAAATATTTATGAGGAGAGGCTTTTACGGCCATTGCTCTAAAGGGGCTAATCATCAAAAAATTAAAGCCTGGAAACCGTAAATCTATTTCAGGATAACCCGCTTCTCCCACGAAAGGCACTCACTTTGTTATGCCATCACAGAAGCCTTTCAGTACTTTTTAGCATTAACGAAAATGGGTGTTTCGTGCTGGGAGATAAATGAGGAAGAACAGAATTTTCTTTTCTATTTTATTCTTCTCCTCAGGCACACACTGAGTTGCATATATCCACTAAAGCCTGACAGATTATTTAATTCCAATGACGTCAATGTAAAATTCCATTTAAAAGTGTGTGGAAAATACCAACATTGTTTCTATTATTTTACTTAAATATTCCCACCGCATCAAACAACCTCACCGGAGGTAATTGTGGAAATATATCGCCGTTATCTTTTTCTGAATCATTTTAATTGACAGTCATTCGTCATTTCATTCATTGGCAAAAACTGGCGTTAATATTGTGTGGCACATTAGGCCTATTAAGTCCAGAAGAACAGCTGCACAAGTGTCCGAAAGACGGAATTCAAAGTTGTATGCAATAACTTCTATGCCTGCATCGTAAAAGCATTAAAATAATGTAGTAGTGACTTGTGAATAATGGTTAGAATCGATCGTTCCGACATTACTAATGCACTACAAGTGCACCCACAACTTGTAATGTGATACTGACTTAGGTACTGAGAAATTAAATTACCACGCCCAGGCTGGTTTACATTTAAAATGATAATATTTGAAAAATACTCGTAAATTGTAAGCGGTTAATTTCGACCAAAGCGATATATACGGCATCCTGGAAAATTGTGTGATTGCTTTTTTCTAACCTCAGGAGAGCCTCAAGATATGCAAGTCGACTTCAACGTATAACATCTTTTGGCAGGGCAGGTAGTTTTGTGTCGCCCAAATTTTGGCATGACACATTTAGATATATATTTCTTATAATGGTCGATTTGCATGTCCGCATATCGGTCAGTAGTTACCCACTTTTTCCACACCTTTACATTTATGGAACTTATAAACTTAGACTATGAGACACTACTCCACTGCAATCTTCAAACAAACTCCAGGATCCACCCACCATCTATATATGCACCTGCAGAACACTTATTTCACATGAACCCATCCTCCATCATTTTGGTAATGAAAAGAGAATATTTAAATGGTAGTCATATAATCTATACCAGGGTCCATATAAAATAGGGTTGGTACACCCATAATACCCTCATACAAGGATTTTTCAATAAACCCGTGGAATTTCACCTGCCCGCCCACGTACATTTTGACATCTACAGGAAGGTGTTATAAAATGTAATCTTTAGATTTAATTGGTACTCGTATTTCGTAAATTGCATCCGTAAATGGGGTAGTTTACTAGCCCAGTTTTCCCTATGATCTTAGTTCTATATATTATGCTGTGGTGTAGAGTGTCTAGAAGTCGGTCTGACCTAACTTCTGCTTTCTTTCCTAAATCGTTTGAAAGACTATCAGATCTGAAATTTCTCACGCATTTGGAAACCATGAAAATGTACATTTCCGGTATTGAAATTTGACAAATTAAACAAACGCATTCTTTTTTTTGGGAACTGAGTGTACGCAAATTTGTGAAT
Organism: Clusia tigrina; assembly: GCA_920105625.2. Taxonomy (NCBI): domain Eukaryota; kingdom Metazoa; phylum Arthropoda; class Insecta; order Diptera; family Clusiidae; genus Clusia; species Clusia tigrina. The sequence continues at coordinate 32,389,289 of OV050031.1, read as the reverse complement.
TTGATTTTGTGTTCGATTAACTAATTTGGAGCTGTTTTTTGCGGTTCACTGCACTTCGAAAATGAAATTGAATCCGAAACAATTGCTCCATATTCTCGGCCACATGCCGCTTGGCGTTTAGAATTTTGCAAACATTGGCAAAAGTTCGTGCGTGTAGCCATGCAGCCATGTAGCGAACTATCGTATTAAATAAACAAAGACTGATAAAAAACAAAAGACAAGAAAGGTTTTTTGTCAAGTTGCGTATTTTCGGTTTTTTGTGTTCAACACAATATAAAAATAAAAAAAAATCAGATAACGCCACTAAACCAATTCATAAATGCCCGTACAAAGGGGCGTAAACAGTGACATCGTTCGTGAATTGAGATGATGCCACGCTTTTCGGCTGCACTGCAACATCGGCGAACAATTCCACAACGGAACGCCTCTCGTTTAGTTTTACATCTGCGTTTAAGAGGAACGGAGCTGCATTTTGTGTATTTGATTGATTTGAGTGAATTGTAAATTTTTTAAATTCCATTCGAAAAGAAGACGATCAGTGAATTTATCGTGTTCTCCATGTTTTTCAGAACGGTTCTGTGGTCATGTTCGGTCGTGTTGCCTCCTATCGTTTCGTGGACTCACCTACAGATGGACGATACAATTTGGCCTTGTCACAGTCGCAATTGGATTCAGCGTGCCTGTACGAAAGGTGAGTGTCATACTAATTAAGTTTCAACCGTGCTGTTATTGTTTTTTCAAATAAATACTCATAATCAGTTTATGTTGTAAAAGTCGCTTTTTGTATCAAATATTGTGAGTTCTGTTGTGTGTATTTTTTGTAATTGTGCATAAACTATTTTATGCAAATACCACGTACAACTTTATAAACATTTCACAGGATAAAACTTAGAAGAATGTTTAAGTTTAAGGGTCTGAATGCCTAAGCAGAATCAGTTCAAATCTTGCAATTTAATGAACGCAATTATCGAACAGAACGAAGCAGTGCCTACGGAACATATGAAAGTGGAACACAGACCGTGTGTTTCAACTCACAATCGTAATCTTTGAGGTAGGTACCTTACCTCATTCTGATTCAGGTTTAAGGAAGTGAATTTGAATTGTTGTTTGATAAAAGGATGTGGAGACCAGTTCATCTGAAATAGTAACAAACACACTAGCGCACTAATTTTTTGACATTCTTAAGGAATGCTCTCCTAGTGGCTACCACCTATGTTAGTGTACCCTGGTTCAGAGTGTAATTAAAGGCCCGAATACAATAATACGAGAAACCGAGACGAGAGCGGGACCGAGTCTCGGCCGAGATCTCGTTTTGCACTGTCTCGCATTCTAATATACAATCAACAAACTGCGAGCCATATTTACACAAAAGCAAAAGTGTTAAAAAACTATTAAAAACTAAATGTTTTGAAGTTTTTTAATTTATAAAATAAGCGCGGAGCCACAAACAGCAAAACAAATAAACAAATGCGTATTTCAAAACAACTGATTACTTTGACAAATTGTCTCGGACGAGAGTGCGAGGAATTTCTAATTTTTTAGAAATCCCTCGTCTCGCAGTATCGCATTATTGTATATTTCCACATACAATCCTTTGGTACAAATTCTTTTTGACATCTCGCCCGAGACTCGGTCTCGATCTCGTCTCGGTCTCTCGCATTATTGTATTCGGACCTTAATGCTGTATTCCCATTTACATGTTGTTGACACGCGTAAAGAGATTATGTTGCCAATTTTCACTGAGCATTGCTCCGTCTAGTTTACAGAGATGTTGAATTCAGTGTTTTTCAAAGATATAGCATGCGAAAGTAGCAGGAGTAGGTTGATCGAAAATGTGTACAACGCAAACAATATTAAATGAAAACGACTTCATTTCTTTCGCAGTACTCGTTTTGAGAACCAATGCACTTTTGCATGTGGATAAACCAATCCGCCCACAGGGTCCCAGGAGATCTCTAAACTGATTCTGCTTAGGCAATTAAAAAAAACTTAAATTATTGCTAAGTGTTTTTAGGCTTGTTGGCGCTTTTTTAACTAGATTTATTTCTTTTTTTCACATTATTTAATTTGATTTAATACTTTTATGTAATATGTCTTGCTTTTTTTCATTTTATGGTTTTCGTGTTGTTATTTTTTTGTTCTCTTAATTAAAACATTAATTGATTGTGCACAAACTATCCATCACATAAATTACAATTAACACTATGAACACACACACAAACACCAACCAACAAATGCGAATTATATTCAAACACGAAATATAACCACAACCACAACAGTCGCTCACCAACCTCACCAGGCTCCTGGAACGACGAAGATGGCGCCCTAAGTTCGGTAAGTTGAGTCTCAGTTAATATCGGTTGTCCTTTCTGTGTTTTTCTGTTGCTCAAACTTTATACCCCCTGAACAAATTTATGAAATCTAGACACACAAAAGTGAATACGAGCACAATCACGGCGGCAGCAACAATACCAGCAGTGGAGGTGGCGTCCTCGGCGTTGGTGTTGGCGTTGGCGTGGGCGTTGGCAACTCGGAGCATTCTCTACATCTGCGCGATGCAGAAGAGAGGGAGAGTAAGCTGCGAGCGAATGATCCGCATGGTCACGCCGCTTATGACGGTCAGAGTGTTGAAGGTAATCTGGAGAATGAAACCAAATCGATATCAAGTTTAAAATCAGGTGGATCAAACAGTCAGGACAGGTAATATTCCAAAAGAGTAAAATCTAATAAAATAAAATTCAAGAAATAAATTTACACATATTCAGTGAAAATAATAACAACAGCAAAGAAAAAAAAACACTACACTTAGTTTACTTTAATATACAAAAATAAAACACCATATTTCAATATCATTTTATTTTTTGTGCGAATTCTTTTGTCGTGTTAATTCTTCTTCAGTTGCGAAATTATTTGTTTACTGTTGAATTCTTGTGCTAAAACTCATTGTACTCTAAACGCATATAGTCAATAAAACATCCTAGATTTTTTCTCAGCATATTTCAACAGCGTAAATTAATCATGTCACTTGCTCTCAACAGGTCACCGAAAATACCCAGCGCCAGCGGCACTGAGAATCAGGGCCAGGAACCGATTTTACCCGCCGTCTTGGAATTTCCTGAAACGCATCAGGAACTATTCCTAAGACATATCATCAGCGAACTGGACGTAAATGCACCACATTTCAAATTAGCGCCCGTGTATTCGCTTTACTTATGTGCCAGGTAAAAGTTGTTCCCCTCCAATGTTTGCATGTTGTGCTGAGGGTGTGCCCGATTTTTGTATTAATATCTGTGTTTGTTGTTGCAAGAATTTGTTGTCTATTGTTGTGCATATTAATATTTAATTAAAACTTGCAATTCGTAAGGCAAATAATATATTCGGATCCTTCATTGAGAATTCATGTCAAGTAAAGTTAAACAGTTTAAATTCCGATTACACGTAAGAAGCAGATTTGCTTTAGATGAATTTATTTTTATAAAATCCAGAATCGGAGAATCCAAAATTACGAAATGAAAAACTTTGTGTACATACTTAAATAATGTGTGGAATGAACATTAATTTGACAATTACCGGCTCTCATCATCATCCATCTTCAGCTTGAGCTGATATATGTATTTCATAGGTCTTAACCTCTTTCTTTATGTGTGGTAGAAAGCTGTTGATTGATTTGGCAAGCGATCCATTTTCGGTACCAGTTTTATACAGTAACCTTTCAAATTCTTTTCCTCATGTTTCATTAATGTTCCTAATTAGAAGGAGTTGTAGAAAAAACCCCTGATAATGGGAACGAAATAACTCAAAGATACCGATACCCTCAAAAATACAGTTTCATGCTTTACACTACCCGCAAATTAATTCAAGCTCAGGTGCGAGTACACATATGAGTGTGAATTGTACTAAAGAGTATATATTATTATATATAGAGAACATTTCATTCCTTACGAATTTTTGCTTGTTAATTTTGTCGTGGCGGTTTGGAGATAGAATGTTATGTTAGGTTTCACGGCTTGCTCGGGACTGCCGGGCAGCCCTAAATGATATAAGTACCGTTTTCAGGGTACGCCTTATATGGGATATATCCGGGCCATAGGGATATTGAGGGGAGAAACATTTGCATCACAACGCAGTGATCACTTTTCCATATCACCATCACATGAACCAATACAACGCAAACCTCAATTTTTTCTGTTCCCCTTCCTTTTCCGTGCATAAAGGAAGGTTGGTGCCCCGTCTGGCACCTTTATGCACGGACAGATGCGAGGTTGGAATACCAATTACCACCTGTAAACTGATGCTGAAGGATAGGGTCGTGCGTGAGGCCAATGGGTCTTGGGCACACGAGGGTGCTTAACGACTAGGCTAATGTAGCTGGAGCTTAATAGAAGGAAATCTAGAGACTTGCTTGGCCTGTCGAGAGAATATATCTCTAAGGTCGTGGCTTGTATAACTGGTCATTGGCTATTCGGCAGGCATGCTCTCAGGCTGGGAGTATTCTCTCATGAATACTGCAGAAGCTATGGGGATGAGGAGGAGGTGGAGACTGTGGAACATCTCTTCTGTAGTTGTCCCGCAAATACGCTTTTAACTCTCTTACAGAAGTGTCTGGCGCGAAGGTCAAACAAATCCTGCGTTTTATTAGGGCTTCGAAATGGTTTGACGAGTAAATCAGAGGTGCGTTATTACGCGGTGGTATCACAATGGACTCATGGTGGTCTGAGTGAGTTGGTCCGTAGACTAGCTACCACGATAACCTCACCTAACCTAGGTTTCACGGCAACATACTACTAAAAAATGAATATTGAGGGGCTTTTTTTTCTTCTACAGATGGATACCGGCATAGGAACGGGGTTTATTTTACACAATTTGCTGTTTTAATCGACATTTTTATTCAGTTTTAATGATGTCTCGCAAAAGTCGTGGCAAAAAGTGCCGTGTTCGAATTTAAGAGAAAGCCACACTTTCTTTATAGTATAAACTAGTTAGATGGTCTGTAATAGTTCACTCGCTATTTATGTTAGCTTCGCATGCCATTGGTCAATTGGAATAGCTCCTTACTCTGTACATGACCTCCACTGAATTGGAATTTAGTGAATTTCTGCCGAACCAAACGCCATTTATTAGTTTCCATTTTAACTTGAGAAATGTCTTGCATAATCCACAATCTGGTAAATGATGTAGTCCTAGGACCAAACCAGTAGTATTATTCAGTATATACCATATATGTTAAGGTGGATGGTTAAAGAATGCTCCCCCCATAAGTATTTTCCGGCTATATTTATCCACAAACATGCAAGTATAGCAAAGTGTTGGAAATCGTGCAAACCACGTAAAAAGAAATACTTTAGGATTACGTCTTCGTCCTTTTCTTACATCAATGCAGTAAATTTCAGGAAACTCTCAACTCTGACTATCTGCATGTCAATCTCCAAGTTGTTTACATAAAATCTCTGGTATTGCAATTTTACATTAGTAGACCGCATAATAATCTGACCCCCTGATGGTATATTATACAAAATTTTAAATCCTGGTGCGCTTTCCAGAGTGGACGCAAATATTAACTAACTGAGAATTTATTTTGCTTTCGCCAATTCAGATACCGTGCATCCACTCACTACCGTCCAGAACTCCAGCCCACTGAGCGGGCACACAAGCTGACAATTTTCTTACACCACGTGGCAAATCTTATCTACACTGTGGTGCAGGAACAGTACTCGGACCCACGCATTCTGGCGTTCTGGATGGCCAACAGCTCTGAGTTCCTGCACTTCCTCAAGTCGGACAGACACATTAGCGCCTTCAGCGTGCAGGCGCAGGAGGTGCTCGCGGAGAGTGTGCAAACGGCTTTTCGCAACCTAGTGAACTGCTTTCGCGTCGAGCTGTCCCAGACACTGAACCAGTTCCTCTCAGAGACCATCGACCATGACTCTGCAGCCGGTTTGGTGCTCACTGTTTTGGGCTCAGCAATGGCGCTGCTGCGTCGCTGTCGGGTTAATGCTGCTCTTACAATTCAATTATTCTCGCAGCTGTTCCACTACATCAACGTGATATGTTTTAATACGGTGAGCGTGAAATGTTTGTTGAGTTTTTCTTGATTTTTTATTTTAATTGTTTATTAACTTTCTTACATCATCGCATCTCAAAAAACATAAAAACTGAATTCGTCATTTTTTTTTAGATCGTTACCAATTCGCACATGTGCACCGCCGAATGGGGTAAAGTGATGATCGAACGATTGCAGTTGCTCGAATTGTGGGCCGAGCGTCAAGGACTCGAACTGGCCGCCGACTGCCATTTGGCGGATATAAATCAGTGTGCACAATTCCTGCAGGCGCCCAAGACGTCCGTGGAGGAAGTACAGAAATTGACCCGCTCGTGCTTTCGCCTCAATTCGCTGCAAATGGCCGCGCTACTACAGCAAGAGAAGATATCCAGGAACCTGATAGATTCTGCCATACGCATGGCTGAGTCAGTTGCTGACGAGCTGACGCGTTCCGATGGGCGTGAAGTTCGTTTAGAGGAGTCGCCTGAGTTGAATTTTCCATTGCTCTTGCCTGACGATGGATTCAGTTGTGACGTTGTGCGAGGCATTCCATCAGGTTTGGTGGACTTCTTGAATCCGCTGCAGCAACAGGGAATGTGTCGTCTAGCCGCGCAGCCCACATCGGTTGGCTTGTGGACCGTGTATATGCATCAGTTCAATGTAATGTCAAATGCAGCACCGTCGAATTGCGGTACAAGTTTTTCTAATGTTCATTTATATCTGTACTCAGGCGAGATCCTCCAGTTCAATGTCGAACAAACTACCGCAGCCAGAAATGCAAATCATCAAACTGCAGAAGAATTCCAACGGCATGGGCCTGTCAATTGTAGCCGCGAAGGGTGCCGGCCAGGAGCGCCTGGGAATATACATTAAAAGTGTTGTGCCCGGTGGTGCAGCTGATGCTGATGGACGTCTACAAGCTGGTGACCAGCTGCTGCGCGTCGATGGACAAAGCTTGATTGGTATAACGCAGGAAAGGTAAGCGGTTGCTATCGATAGTGTTGATCCGTACTGAACATTTTACTGCATTTCAGAGCGGCGGATTACTTAGTGCGCACGGGTCCAGTAGTCAGTCTGGAGGTGGCCAAACAAGGCGCCATTTATCACGGCTTGGCCACGCTACTGCAACAGCCCAGTCCGGTTATACAACGTGGTATGTGCAAAAAATTATTTGTGACTATGTCTAGAGGCGAATTTTGGAGCTGATAGTTAAATGCCCGTATTTTGAAACATATGAAATGCAGGCATTTTCAATAGTCTTCTCCCCTCTCAGTTTACTTAGTGGCTAACTTAGGCTTAGTGTAGCTCTATCATAGTACTTAAAATTGCTAATAGCTTTCTACTAAAATCCCTTACATGCTGCCCATTTCGCAAAACCTTAACTAACATTCAACTAAATAACAAATAATCCCAACTGTACCAAAGAACCGGAGTTGAATGTGACACGTGATCAACGGCGACATTCCTATCAGTACCAAAATCGCTACTATACCTCGGTGTCAGATGACAGCCTGAACCGGGTCAGGCGCGAGTCTTTCGGATGCTTGCGTTCCTCGTCGCCACCAGTGCGACGCATGAGTGCATCTTCACTGCAGGAGGAGCTCTGTGCCCAGGGGTATCAATTGCACATAGATCCACGGTATCGCGATACGCGCCCCATAGCCAGATCCGCCAGCAGTCTGTATCTGCCAAACGAAAACAACAATAACATCAACCTCACGTACCAAAATAGTCCAATGCGACAGCGCACCAACAGTACCTGCAACACGAATGCCACTAACACGCCACCACCCTCTATTTATATCGAAGAGTACACCGACCCGGTGCCGGAATCGGAGCAGCAAGTGAAGAAGACATCAAATGAATCCTTCACTAACTTCTCATACACCGAGGTGCATCAACCGCTGAATGAGGATGGCATCGCTTCGGTGGCTGACTCGGATGAAATACCTTTTATTGATGACGGTTCCCCCACGGAGGAAGCGCAACCATATGTGCCTCAGCACATTAGGGACAAAAGTCCATGCGATATTATTGCCAAGCCCGCTACAGGTATTATGAGTAATGCGCGACGCAGTGTTGCCGGCTACCGGAAGACGGTTAGTTTTGACTTGGAGGAAACGCAGGACCGCAGACGTGACAGTATCTCGCTGGATCGTGGTACAGCTATTAATCGCAAATTCCATACACACGACGCCATCAGCAATTTCTGTGTGCGTGAGGGCACCAGCAGCAATCGCTCTTCGTGCGAATCGCTGGAGAGGGAGCGAATGCCATTGATACAGAAAATTCGCCGCGAGCTAAATACCAATCGATCCACCTCCGCCAGTGGTTACAATTCTGGCAGCGGTTCGAATAGCAATCGGTCGTCTAGCGAATCCATCGAAAAACTCTCCTTGCTGTCGAAGCAAGCACAGAGTTTGAATATGAATACAATAGCAAAACCAAAAAGAGAACTAAATGCAAACCGTTCCACGTCCAGCGGTGGCCTGGACGGAAGTCAACGATCGAACTTGAGTAAAAGGTCTGCGTACATGCCAAACACCTCTGTAAATAGCGCAAGCACTCTTTCAGCTTCTTGTTTAAAGGCACCACCTCCTGCTGCCGCTACAACGACCAATACAATTGTTACTATTAAAGTTCCTAGTCTGTATGAAATCGAAAGTTCCTCTCAAACTGTACATAACTACTATCCCGGACGGTCACTCAGCCATGCCAATATACATTTTCCCGCTTGTGAGCCTGCAGCAAACCCTGACGAGCCCTCCCCCTGTCACAATCTGAGTAGAACCACAGTGACTCTGGAAACCCCAAAGCAGTCGCAAGAGTTATTTTCGAAACCTTTTGGTGAGGGTAAAGTACGCGAGATGACTGATTTTTTTGAACGACATAAAACTTTCGAGCCACGAGGTTTGTTAAGTCCACATGTCGGGCAAGGTTTCTCTAAGTCCACTAGTCAGTTATGTGTCAAAAATCCCGATGTATCTCAGAAACCTAAAAGGCTAACGCAGCAGGAGCAAGTGGATATATTGAAACAGTTAAAAGAATGGAGTTTACACGGCACGAGTGGCCAGGACTTTGATGTCAGTTTGAAGTCCAAGAACACCGACAAAAATTTCGAGAATGTATGCTCCAGTGAAAAATCAAGACAACGAATTTCTGCAACTGACGCCAATACTTCATTTGCCTCTACATCCATACCACCAGCACCACCATCGTCATATCCACCAACGCTTTCCATTTGCACCTCAATTACTTGTGATTGTCCATGTTGTGCCAATTGTAAAAATGCTACAAACCATGTTGCAAGTCGCATTGCAGATTCCACCTCCTCATCCGCTTCCATCTCCAAATGTACGGCCGCCTCGCCGTCACTTAAATGCTACGACAGCTCACCCGAGTTGCAAACCGATTTAAAGCGTCGTCCGAGTGTAATGTCCAGCGCAAAAGGAAATACCTTGCGCAGCATTAAACGCAAACAACATCATCAACAACAGCAGCAGCAACAACAACAGCAGCAGCACCATTTGGAGGGTCCAAAACTGTTGCTCTCGTTGGCCACAAGTAGTGGCACGGCCACGGCCACCGCTACGTCTACTTCCTTTTCGAAAGCTACTTGTCCTCATTGTTCTACGTCACAAGCGGACTCCTCTGATTCAGAGTCTGTCGAACCGAGATGACAAAACAATGCACAAAGGTTGTATTGTGTTGTGGTTGTTTAGTTCCAGCAAATGCATTTCTTGTTTTATTTTGATTTGCGAAGGCGGTTCAGGAGACATTTTTCTACAATTTATACGTTTCTTTTTTTTTTGTTATCAAAAGTCTCTATTTTGCTTTAAAAACACTCTTAATTTTTGCAACTTCTTTCTGCAAACCCAACATAATACAAACTTCAAGGGTTTTGTTGCGCTCATCTATTCAAATTATAGGAAGCAGAATAAATCTAAGTTTCCATTTTGAATCGAATTGAATACTAAAAGTAGACTTTCCGTGATAAAACCCCTTGTTATATGACTCCATGTTCAAAACGAGCAACAGAATTTGACCTATTCATCGATTTTATCCCTATTGCGGAATTATGTGTACAATCGAGAATGGTGAACTTTGGTGTACTAAAAGTGTCAGTCAATCAATGTCAAAATGATGAAGAGTCGATTGTCAACGAAGACCTAAAACATGCAACACGTGTGTGAATAGAAAGAATCAATCAAAATATTCAAATATCAATTGAGAACTATATTTTTTATTTTTCACAGTCCAGTCCAGTTATCGTAATAGTCTTAATTTGAGCAAAGGGTTTTTTCTAAGATGTTGCACAGAATTATACTCGCTTTCCATAAATCCTCGTAATTGAAATAACGCTAAAAACATTTGTGAAGTCACAACACAAAATAATTGTGGTAGGCGAAAGACAAACGCTGCCAAATATTCAGAAAACTTCTACAAAATATGAATATTAAAAAAGCTACAAGACGATCTTCTTCAGTTGTACACTATTTAAATATTAAAGAGCCAACCAAACTGGTATAAAGTGCAACCTACTCTCTCGCTCTCTCTGACAGTCAAAATCAAAAAAAAGGCGGAGCTTGATGCTGGTTATAAAATTAGTTTGGATACAGTCGGAAATTACCACCGAGATGAGATTTATATGTTAACCCAACAGATGTAATGGAGTGACCATTCTCTTCCAATAACACTACTTCACATAGTATATATTCCCACTGTCCGGATTTTATTTTGTGACATTTTTATAATTGTTGTTTTTATTTGATTTTCTGTAAGCTCATTTGGACGTCTCCAACCCCCTTCAAAACGATTTAATTATGTTCTTGCACAATGTCGACATTTTTATTAAATACACATTTTTCTTGTTGTTGTTATTTATTGTTTTAGATGTTTTTTCCTGTAATCTATATTCTAAATTGCACAATTATTGTCTTTTTAATTATTATATTAAAATTATTTTATTTTGTGACCTGTACTCATGCCAGTCGTACATAATCAGCAATATTCCGTGAAGGAGATGCATAAAGTTGTATATACGAGTATGTTATGAAGTCGCGTTTTAATGACCACTGCTACCGTGTTATGTAAACTAACGATGTGATTAACAGTGGATTTTAAATAACAGATAGCATAATTAATGTGATCACTCGTACCTTCGCACAGTGCTCACTCTTAGCAGAAACTAGTTTATTAGCAGTGGAAATGAAACAAAAATGTAAACCAGCAAAGTGCGATTGCTCAGAGTTCATTAAATTGACTATTCACAGTAGGAGCATTGATTTGAATAGCACCTCTGCAGTGACCATATTGTTTGAAGCCCCGGCCTCCAAAAATTATTCAAGCATTAATTAAGTGGAAGCTGATAAAACGATTTTGAATTGGATTTTCTATAACCGGAAACAATTTTTAAACATACAAAAATATGTACTGCCAAATAAGGATTCACAATCGAATGGGAATATAGAATATTCATATACTTAGTAGTTTATATTGTATATATAGTATATAGTCTATAGTGTAGTTTTTTGAGAGCCCTACTGATTATCCGAAATTATAGCTTCATAACAAATGTACATATTACAATTCCAATGCATTACATAAGGGATTCCAGCTGCATTGTATTATCCCTCAAACATAATTTTTTTGAATTTTTATAATAGCGAATTAACGTTCTATACTTTCAATCCCTCTAAAGGTGTAAAGCTAACGCTTTAACCAGCTGTGCTATATGCATTTATAAATTATCTATAAAAATACGTTCACATAACACAAGTTCAAGTGGCATTGGGTGTAGGTCAATTTAAACAGAATCTCACATTTATTAGTTCTCTATTCATTCTTATGCTTTCACTCATCACTGATTTTGTTTGTTTAATAATACCATTGCACTTACTAATTGTCTCTCCTTTACATTTAATTTCCGCTCCAAACAACCAACTAAACTAACTACGCCTAAAACACGCCCTCCTCCTGCTACCATCACCACTACCACAGATAATCGTCGCATGTCTGAACGTGACCTAACACGTATGGGCGCAGATTCCAAAAGCATTGGTCCCCTAATACCCAACACACATTTGCCCAATAGTAAATCGGTACCAGCACTGCATCATCACACTGGAAGTGGTACTATTTGTAAGTGATCCTTTTACAATTACATATAGATTTGATTTTATTCGTTTTCGTTGGACATTTTAAGCTTCTTATTTTATTTCTTTACTAATCCGCACGTATACTTTGCAGCTATGGCCAATACAAAATCGCGCAGCACACACAGTCTTATCAACAGCAACAGCAACACCACTACCCACACCATCAACAACGCCAACACCACCAACATGAACAACGAACAAGGATTCTACCAGAATTTAAGCGTGTACCGTGCTCAAAATCAAAGTCAACCGATTTTGGCCGAAAGGTATGTTCCCCGACCATGCAACCAGTGCCCATGAAGCTCTGCGTTTGCAGAATTTTTGCGCACACAAGTGTCCAACTAGCATTCCCCAGTAGTTTAATTAATTATTTAAAAGCTTTGCGTGTATCCTTTTTCGTTTACGTATTTCTAGGATAACGTTTCGTTTAAAAAAATTACTTTTTGGTTTTATACCAATTAAAAGAGAATACCAATTGTTAGAAATGGCAAACGTACGTGAGTAGGTATTTGTGTTGATTTTGTGTGTGTGTGTGTATGTGTGGATGGTAACAAAAGTAACACGTCACAGTACGCCCAGCCCTGCACTGCGCTCATGTACAGCACAAACGTTTGTCCAGTATACATATGGGAAGGCGACACGACTTCGAAAGCACTTAAACTACGTCACTTCCAGTTGCCTAACTTGAAATTCAAAGATGCCGTTTTCAATATCAAAGAGTTAAATTTTCCTTCTCCAAATTCGTTGCCTAAGGGGTGATTAAAAGAGCCTTTGCCAGGAGTGCGCTGTTCAGTGATGAGCATTTGAAGTATCAGGGTGACAGTTTTCCTTTCCTAAAAAACTTAGTCAAATCTTTTGTTGATTTAATATATTATCCATTTTGTGTATGGCTCTGAGAGCTATCTCTAAAACAGTTCAGTTTAGAGCTGCTTAAATTTAATTAAGTGACTTTAGAACTTTAGTGGCTTTTATATATACTTAACCGAATTTTGTGTTTTATCATTGTTCTTGTGGGGTTGAATAGAAATTCAATATCTAATTTGAAAAATTTTCTTTGCAAAATACCAAAATATTTTTTCTTTGAGTGCTTTTCTTTAAGTCTTTTTTATGTTTATATATCTTTAATTTTAAGACCTTTTTTCGAATTTCATCTTTAGCACCTGCAAGTAGGTCAGTCCGGCACACGTGCACAATTCTGTATTCAAGGCAGAAATCATTATTTAATTTTTTTAATGCACGACGCACACTTTGAGTACGTTTTGAATTGGGGAGAAAGGGGCTTGGAGAATCATGAGTGTATATCTGTATATAAGCGTATAAACAGATTCAGCTTTGGCAAATAAGACATAATTAACGCTTTGCAATTTGAGATAAGAGATGGAATTCCTTACTAATTTCAATATAGTCCTCTCTGAATTTGCTCTACTTGTCGACCTTTGGGCATATTGTTCCTTAATTTTTTATTCTTCCTACTCAACTACTTTGCGTGGATGCCGTTGTCTGCACCGCTAACACATTCGAGAATAACTGTAGGGTTCTAAACTGGAGCAATGTTCACCTGCTCATACTTAGTCAGTGTTCAATCACGCCCAATTCCTCAGTTGATTGGGACTGAACCCCCTGTTTAAGATAGCGATTCAGACTCAGCAATCGCGAATAGATCCTTACCCCGCTGTTTTACTCATTTAGATTACATATGAAAGGAACATCCATACAAAATATGACATATAGGTGGAAATGAATTCTAGTTCAGTTGATCCTGACACACTGCATCCACTTGTACTCAAACGGCAAATCTCGCGCAAAGTTTCATCCGTGTAAAATGTTCTTATATGATACAAATGTAGTTCGCCAGATATGTCTTATTGACTTCAGGTTGTGTGAAATACACTCAATTGCCTAAATGCCCACATATTTTGCTTCAGCACAACTACACTTCCGGAAAATCCGAGTTATCTAAATCATTAAATTACGAAGACTTTCTGTAGGAATCCATAAAGTTGCTAAATTGTTAATAACCCAGTAAATAATCCAATATATATTTTTCATGATTTTTCTTTATCTTGAACAGTTTTCAGTTCTTTCTTTCTAAACAAAAATAATTAAATTAATTCAATGATTTCCTATCTGCAGACCTCCAATGCCGTCACATTCCGCAATGAGCACGTACAATGGACATTCCCCTCACACCGTTCCAAATCCAACTTTGTCACAAATAAATGGCACGTCCGCAATGCAGCAGCAACAGCCACAACAGTTCCAACAACAACAGCATCTGCACCATTCGTCAATAACTTCACCAGTGAACTCTAACATGCCTCCGAGCCGTCCAGTATCCGCCTATTACCACAGCAACGCCGCCAATGCTGCTGCAGCAGGCAGCAATCCACAGACACATTTTCCCATGCACCACCAACAACAACAACAACAGCAACAGCAGCAACAATTTTCACATCCTACACACAACCTGATGCAGCCACACTCATCGCTGACAATGGGCAATCGTTCCAAAAGTACGCAAAACTTTAATCGGGACATGCAGAACCAGCACAGTCTACGCATGCAAATGATGGCGCCGTCGATGCCCAATATAAGCAACATGTACCATCATCAACAACACCAACAGCAACAACAGCAACAACAACAGCAACAGCAACAACAACAGCAACAAGCCCTTAGTCAGAGCATGCAGAATGTGAACATGGGAGCTGAGATGCCAATACAATATCAAAACGGCCTTAGTGGAGCCACTCTCGCCGATGGGTACATGCAGCAGCAGCACTCACCTGCCGGACAAACATTAAGGCGCCATCCACGGCACGATCTGTTGCAGCAAGGCGGCTTGGAGAGCGCACAGCACTCGCCAAATCCCAATCAAATGTTGCTGTCCTCCGCGCAGCAACAGCAACAAAACTTCATTGCTTTGCCTCCGAAACCCGGTAGCTTGCAGCAATTATCGCCCTCCAAGCAACATTTGCCACCAACGGCGCCCAAACCGCAACAGAACCGCCTGCATTTGCAGCAGCAGCAGCACAATATGTATCATGCGCATCTGGAGGAGAAGCCGCCACTCCCACCTACGGCGACACATCCCCTGTTCAAAGCCACACAGCAAATTACGCCCGGCATGAACTACGTGGCAAGCACGTTGGACCCGCCAAAGGGCGGCTATGTGCCCGTGCCCAGCGCCGCTCCCTTGCAAAACCAGAAAGTCATGGGCGGTAATCCATGGGAACGAGAAGAGCGGGAGAAGGAGGCATGTTATGCAATTTTAAATGTTTCTCTTTAAATTATTTGACCATACATTTTATTTTCAGGTGGAAATGCGACGTGGACACATACGCCATTGGCGTGAACAGCAAATCGGAGAACTTTCATCAATACCACAGCGGACGCCGCAGCAAGAGGAACAGCTGAAAACTCTGATACTCGAGCGCGACTTTGAACGACGTGCGCAGGAAATGGAAGAGCACGAAGACGAAAGTGAACCCTTGTACGAAAAGGAAAATGTGCAGGAGGTGTTCCGGCTGGCAAGCCAAGCAAACGCCATACAAACGCCAGTGACAAATTTCCGCCAGACAGAAATCAAAATAGCCTCGGTTCTGGACAACATCGGCGGCATGGGAACAGGTCAGCAGCTGAGCAACAATTCTGTAGAAAGCTCACCCATGTCATCTGCGCGCAGTTCAGCGACGGGCGCCGCGGAAATGCTGCAACCACAGACAACGTTTGTGGCGCCTACATTGCCAAACAATCCACCACCGACAGGGTCCACAGCGACCATCATGCAACCGAAGAGCATTCTCAAGAATAATCGCTATGACGGCTCTAATGTGGCGCCTTCATCGCCCTCCAAATCGCATAAGTCCACAAGTTTTGCGGACGACCGCCACTTACATCAGTTGGAGCATCCCATTTCAAATTTGAGCAGAGATATATCGCACATGTCACTGAACACACACACGTCGGCTGCTTCTACGCCGTCCTCTTCTGCCAGCGTCGATGTGAATGTCGATAATACAGCGGTACCACCTCCTCCACCACCAGAACGCAACAGTTCATATTTGATCATGTCGCAGCAGAAGTTGCGGAACAACCCCGCCATTGGGCTGCTGAAGACCACTGCAAGCAACACCGCTGAAGTTTTGAATCACAATTCCATTAAAAAAACGAGTTTGCTCATGAGCAACAACAATAATAGCATCAACAACAATCTACTGAGCTCACCTGCATCCTCCGGGGCAACTGCAACTACACAATCCCCGCTAGAATTATCCTCCGCCTATGCAAGCTCCAGCATGCTTCTGCGCGACAACAAACGTGTCTCCTTTCACGACGAAGACAACAATTACGTGTCCAGTACGCTGCACCAACAGTCACAATATTCACCTGAGCTATACACGACCGAACATCAAATATCCTCCGATCTGGACACCATACGCGAGGATTCCAGCGTAAGTCCATTTCTTCCAGGCACAAAATGCTTTTATCTTATATTGTTTTGCTTTATTGTTTCAGTATCTTCAACATAGTTTAGATGCCTCCATGTTGCCATCAATGCCTTCTACTCCAGACGCTGCTCTCTGGAATACAACCGTGCAATCAACTCCCGGTGTTATAGGGGCGCAAGAAGTGTACAGGTGAGTGCTCCAGAAACTATGGGAAATATACCACCAAAACTGCTTCTGATGAATACTCCCAAGTTGAAAAAGAAAAAGGCAGGTTTAGAGTGAAACTTGTCCCCTCCGATGGCATCTTCACCAAACAACTAGCGCTCAGAGTGGTGGCATTCTAACAGAGATGTGTTGCTTACTGCTGCTCTAATCTACGACTGTAGTCAATTATTGATCTATTTTGCTATACGAATTGTCCCTACCAAAGTTTGCAATAGTCGATCGATATTCTGCAAAGCTCAATCACCAAAGTGGAATATCCATTATCCATTATTATGATGATTGGAAATATCAGTGGCACCATTGTTCATTGAATTACGAACACTGGCAAACGCTAATGTCCTTCGATTATATTGTCATCCTAAAAAAAGTACAGTCCCATATATACCCGTTTGCGATCGGAGCCAAGGGGCTTAGAAATTTCATATACCTTAAATACAGTAAACTTTAATGTTCACTTTTTTGGACTAATATAGTTTCTTGTATTATATATATAATTATACTTCTTAACAGAGCAGATCCCAACTTTCTTGCTGAGTACAGTATTTTTCTTTTGTCGACGAGCTTACTGCCCCGCTTAAGTGTAGGTAATACGTCCTTTTTCGATTGAACGTGGTAATCAAAATTGCTATTGTTTGCCAACAAAATTAGGAATGAATTTGTAGTGAGAACATTAATGGCCACATCAACACAGTTCATCAATCAATGCTGTTCATTTTAACTCACCAATTATTATTTCCAATATTTTTATGGGACCGTCTGTAAGAATAACCGTTGGATATTATCAGCTGAGCTATATAATTATGCAGTTCTGTTTGGTCATGTGTCTCAAATAAGGATCGTATGAGATTTAAAGTTGTGGGAGGAATAAACTGAAAAATTAGCTCGCTCTAATTTGGGTAAAGAACGTGATTCGACTAATAGCTGAAATTGTTAATATCCTTCTTGTTAATTCAGATGAGAAAATCTGATGCTCAATTACGCAATTCAAAATCCTTATAATGTTCGCTTTCATTAAAAACAACTGCATCGTGTTAAGCTACGCACGGTGAACGCGTAAAACGTTTCATTTCCACTTGTTTCTTAGAGACAAGTCTGTTGACATAAAAATCAAATGTTAGCAGCCAAGGTACATATATTTGTAAATTTACTTGAATAAAAGATTAAAGTGAAAGGGATCCTTGAGATATATTTGCCATTGTTAGAAAATGCTAAAGATGAAGAAAATAACATGAATTTCCATCGATGTTTCTCGTGTAAATGCATTCAAGTCCAGATAGCGCCACTAACACAAATTTATCAGTACACATATCGTCCCAGTTTGTAATTTTTTAATTATTATCTTACTCTTCCCAGTTTCCCAGTATATACCTTAACCCAGCCTTAAATTAGGAAGAATAGTAAAATCCAATGGTTTAATTTTATTCATTGTATTTTTTTTCAGAGATCCGCGAACGCGGCGACTGGCCGAGAAGCAGCAACAACAACAGCAACAACGTAGCACCGAAGCAGTGCCAGAGAAATTATCCTTCAAGGAGAAAATGAAAATGTTTGCCCTAGAATCAGGAGACGACCACACCCCCAAGGACAAACTGAAGATATCGCGGGCGCAAAGAGACATTGATGCAGTGCATTAAAATATACACACACACCCACACATCCATGCATTCTCCCATTACACACGAACAGGAAATCGTTCCACTCCAAATTTTAACGAATTTGCTAAACAGGCAATAATTAAAAATTAGAAATAGTAAATACAAATATCCACTACTCATCTACTGCAACCAATTAGAAATGAATGTAACTACACTAAAACCAATTAGAGGAAGCATCTTCACATTTAGCGTAGAGAGAACACTTTATATGGTATGTAGCGAGCGTTATGTGCAGCATATAATTAAATATACGCGTTAAATGGCATTTCAAACGTTTCTCTTATAAAATATAAACAAAACGTATGTAAAAAATATTTTTTTTGTAGTTTAAGCGTTAACGAGTTAAAGTTATATGAAACTGAAAGTTGTTTATGTAAAATGTATGCAAATATTATTAAAAGAAAAGAAAATATTTTAAAAATATGAGATGAAAAATCATTGATTTAGTAGTACGTACAGATGGAGTCAGATTGAGCAACTCTTCACAAACATGTGGTCCAATTATTATACACTATATAGTAAATGAATTATTACATATATATATATATATACATATATATATACTTAAATACAAAATTTGTGAATCATAATGATGATGCAAATATTGCTTATGTAGCCTTACAATACAAACAGAAATCTATTGAGACCAATACAAACCACGTTTATTTATATTACTACGGTTTCTTTACTATGGCTTTAAACAAGTTACATTAAAACGATATTTTTTGTTGTTATTAATAAATAACTAATTAAGTAATACCACTACAATAAATAGTTGCAACTATTTTGTGCATTCCATGTATTCGATAATGCATTAATGCAGAGCGCCGATGCTGAAGTAACGTTTAAATTTATTTTACTATTACTAACTATGATCACTTTGTAAAAACAGAAGGAAATTTAGCAGTAATTTAAATAGTCTAAGCGCGAAAAAAAATATTTTTCTTTTTTTTAAAATAAAAATCCACGAAAAGAAATTAATGGAAGGTGTTGAAATTTTTTATTTTTGAGTGTGTGCATGTGTTTAATTTGAACTGAATTTAAATCAGCTGGTAACAAAGAAACCAATAAACTTAGCCATTAATTTCGATGTAAATCAATTATGTAAATTGTAGAAAAATTACACAATCGAAAGAAATTTAATGTAATTGTAAAAAAATTTAAACAGAAAATTACTGAAATTTTCAGACTTGGTCGGATCATGACATCGCATCATCGTTCTAATCATCCACACCCTTAACATATTATCGTCATTTTGTCCAAAGGCACTTAGTTTAACCTTCTTTGGAATATTGAATAGTGTGAAATTTTGGACATTAAAGAGGAAACACCCGATATCTGCTCCCAGCTGGCATGCGCACAGCTTTTTTTCTTATCTGTTAAAATATGAAAATCAGTATCTATAGAGTCGTATAATGAACGACAGACAGAGCCTACAATATATAAATAAACAAAGAAATAAAATCGAGCCTCGGCAAATCAAAGCTTAGATGGCACTAGTAAACGTCGAGCGCCAACTACCACTGCAGTTAATTTTTCAACCTCAATTTTATAATTTGGCGGCGAACAAGAACACTTTCCTCCATGGTGCTGTATCATCTGATATATATGCCAAGAAAAATATACCAATGTCAAGTCAATTTGAATTATGTATATATTTGTGCCTCTGAATCTATGAGATATGTCAAATGCCAAACAATTAACCAGCGTCGTGTGTCCGTATTTTATACCAGTCGACTAATGTATAATTTCTATGAGGAAAGAAGACAACTTTCACCTCCTCTTACTCTAGCACCTTGGTGCCAATTTACATTTATTGAATTTAAGTGTGAATACTCTGTATAAATTGCGCACATAGGAACCCGCATTTGAACTGATATTCTTTCGACACAAGGGAGAAAAATAGGACGAGCCCTGGACCCAGTTAATTGAAACAAGAAATAAAACCAATGTAAAATGACGCTTACTGGAAAATTAGTTGACTTTTTTGCCCATTTGAATTCCGAAAGTTTATTTACTGGCATCTGATAAATCAAATATCATAATAGACCACAAGTAATCTATATCAGGCGTCATACTATTAATATATATATATATATATATATATATATATATATATATATATATATATATATATATATATATATATATATATATATATATATATATATATATATATATATATATATATATATATATATATATATATATATATATATATATATATATATATATATATATATATATATATATATATATATATATATATATATATATATATATATATATATATATATTTATAAAGGCTATCAGTCTATGTGACAGCAGGTAGGTTGACCGTAATTTTTAATATAGGATTGCATATCGAACATGCTCTCTTTGGAGATTTATGAGTTAATATGAAATGAAAAATAGTTGTAGTAATTGCTCGAACTGAGAAATGACTAACTGTTAGAGACACGGATACGAAGCTGGCCGGTTGTAAATCGTACAAAATATGGAAGGAGGAACAGACGCAACCATACATTTGTCTCGTCCTCCTTTTCTAGGCAAATATGGTAGCAATTTAGCTATAGGGAAAATAGGAGCTTATATCCTTATATCTAACCTCCTTGTACAAAATCTGCTAGGATTTTAAATCTATATATACATATATATATTTGATATGTGGCACCAACAAACTGTATTTTCACAATTCAATTCATGCAATCGAATGCAAAATCTTTTTATCCTGAAATTGTACAATTTCACCAAATAAATCTGTTTATTTACGCGGATGTCGCACGAGCGATTGAAAATAAGACAGTTGCATATGCAAACACATCAGATGTGCTGCCTGTGTCTTAGACAGTATATTACGAAATTATTGTCACGATATTTTTCATTGTGCTTACTTTACAAACCACACACTTGTAATTACTCCCTTGTCTACTGCAGGAGTCAATTTACTATGAGTTGGACATCTAAAACAATATTTTGAATGTCTAATATTGTTTCGAAACTACGGTTGAAATTTCGTCATAAAAAGCCTTCCTCTTTAGCTATGATGGAAATACAGACGTATCAAAAGTGGAGTTAATGGCTTTTATTATTTTCGGCCCAGTTCATTCTCCCTCCGTCGTAGCAATTATTCTAGATGCAAAATTTTATTGTATATCTGCCAAATTTAACATGTGTGTGGAAAATAATATTTAAATAAATTTAAAATTTTGGGAACTTTAACTCACTAGAAGGAGAACTTACCATGTAATTTGTAATATAATATTTTGGCTAAATCGCTGCCCTCCAAGTTAATGAAGGTTTCTCTATTTTTACGAATTAAATTCAAATATGACTTATTTTATGAGGACATTTATGTTATAGAGAAGAAACTTACAAGACTGTTTCTGTTCGATTTTAAACGGCTTCCATATTTTCATCTTTTTCAGTATCAAAATTCCTAAATAAAAAAAAAATTTTATTGTGATAATATATATTTTCAAATTTATGTACTTTTAAATAAATATCAACGTGGAAGTGTTCACCGGTTTACATTCGCTTAATCGATTCTGATGAGGAATCTGAGTCCACCAAATATGTACTGACCATAAATGCCAATTGTCATTGAGTTTTATCTCACACCAATTTCAAAATATACGCAATGTACAAGACATGAGCTGAGGCAGGTGAAACAATCCTTTAAAATAAATCACACCAAAATTTGATCCTCCACTAAAATCTTGGAAAATAATAAGCACGGGTTTTTCAAAATCATACCAATCATATTCTCCATCTCGCAGATTTTTTCTCTAATTCGTGATTCGCCAGAACACTTTCGCCGGTATTCTGGATTCATGGGGATAGGTCTCCAAATTCGAAACATCCATACGAATATATAACACAAATGTTGACCATATAATGACAGATTTTACTATAATTTTATAAAGGGACACAATCGTGTATATTTGTGAAACGAAAATCGTAATTGCTTCCAGTATTTCGATAAATCGGTCAAAACAATAGAACTCTCCGACACTCGACAGTGCGAATATATTTGAACAAACCAGTTCCAGCTGCCAAACTTGTGTGTGCCATATTGAGTTGCACTGATCGAAATCCAAGTAACACTATCGAACCGACGACATCGTTCTGTAGTCCCCTCGAAATACTTACACAGTTTCCATCCAGAATCCTCAATATTCATACTAGTACATAACAGGCACGTGATGAGGGAAGCGTTGGACTCGAACAATGCTAGAAAGTAGATTGTGCCTAAAATTCGCCCCTATCTCATTTTTCAGGATTACTTATTCAGCATTATCCCGAAAAGAGACTTCAATGGAAGTTTGCTAAATTTGCGATAGATCTGATTATTAATAATCTTCAAACACAAACAAAAAACTACAATTATGTACAAGAAAGGCTTTAATTTTTGGTGGTATACCAATACCAAAACTGAAACGAAAACAAACTATTTTACTCATAAGCAAACCAGAACAATTTACTCTTTAATAAATAAATTACTTAAAAGCAAGAAACTGCAAGAAATTTACGAAAGGACCAAACAGATTTTTAAATATCACAACTAACAAATAAAAAATTATTTACTTATTGATACGAGTAATATAAATGCAATTTAAGAACAAAAGTTCAATTAATTTTTAGAAAAAAAACTTTGCCTGAATGGAAAAGAAAAAGGATTTAAATTTATATATTAAGATATATTTTTTTTACTGCTGTTGATTCCTGAAAATGAAATCAAATTGTCAGACTTTTTATACACAGCACAGTTGCGTATCCCACCAGCGCCCTTTGAATAGCTGGCAGCCATGTTTAAGCCAATTCAATTGAAAACTTGATAAATAATTAACTAAAGAGACCACCTTTCTTCTAAGATGCACCTTGCCATGTGTCAATTGTGTCGAAATTGTCCCTCCTATGGGAATATTTTCGGTTAAATTCGATGCAAGGAAACTAAGAATTCGCAAGAAAAGCACGACACAACTAAACTCCAAGAAATTGCAATTAAATTGTAAGAGAAGCATTAAATAAAAATTAATTAGTATAGTTGAAAACTCATTTTAGTTGCAAATGTTAAATAAATTTTTGAAAAATTTCATGATAAATAAAAAGTTAGCAAAATTTTAGCGAATTAAAACGATAACTAAATGTTTGCCTTATTTACCAGCTGAGAATTTAAAATGGGTTTGGAACAAGCATTATCTTTAAATACAACTCCAAGCTGTGGTTCTTTTACACATTCATCATACCAAAATGGGCTCAAATATAAGGAAAATAATCAGGTCCGAAATTAGGATAGTTTTAACGAAACGCATTCTGTGTGCCCATCAACAGAACTTCACCAAACATACCGAACTTGTATATGGTAGTCTTGGAGGCAAGGTGGAGGTACTTTAATCAGGAAAACAAAAATTGGATAAAAGCGGGAAGAGTCTCCAGCTACATATCCCTGGCCTTACGAGCTATATGCAGATAATCGGAAGCATAAACTGCATAAGTATCAAAAAATGTGGTCCATGAATAAAGCATCCCGGTTACAAAGAATGTAGAAAATGAGGGTAAAATTCTCTGCAATTGGGGCTTTGTCCAACCACTACTAGAAATATTTTGTCCTGCACTCATATAAGATTCAGCTGGGGCATGAACATCATTGAAGGTGGAGGTTGAAGTCGTAACTTCATTGAAGGGTAGGCTAAGCGTCTGAGCATATCTGCCAATGACACAGTGGCCTTTCAGGGCTGAAACAGTTGTGGCGTGAGAGTCGGGTCTTAATTGCAGTATTTTTTTGACAAAGCGAAGCCCAGGTTCCTCTCGTGATCCTGCAGATTTGTTCCTCAGACCAGAGCCTGTTAGAAGGAGTCAGCGAAGAAGTAGGTATAATAATATTAGTGACGTTCTGTGAACAGTCCTTCCAACGCTAACAGAATCGTCATGCCTCTACTTAGAAGTCATGCCTCTACTTAGAAAACACAACAGTTGACCGCTAGCGGAAAGAGAAACTAATACCCAGATTGTCGCAATAGACAATGATCTGTCGTCCGGTTTTGAGCCATCGGCGAATACCTATGTTGTGTTGGGAACGGAGAGGTGGCCTTCAGACCATTCATCGCTGCCAAGGATGTGTGCGTTGAACTTGTGTTCAAACAGTCACTTCCGGGGAGGTAGGATCATACATGAGAATATTGGCAGGACGCACGTCGGCCCTGGATGCAGCCATACGGCAGCAAGTTTTGCAGACTGCTCGGCTTAAAGATACGATGGGATTCATTTGAGTAGTGTAAAGAGTGCTTTAGTGGGAGTTGTACACACAGCCCCAGTGACAAGAATGGAGGGAAGCGATTCTCCTCGCTTTGTGGAGAGTTTTCGGGATTATCAGACGAGCATCGGCTGGCCAATATACCACCGTTCCATAGAGAATCGGTTCCACTATTGTCTCATACAGTCAGGAAATTATGAAAAGTTGTAGACCCTCCTTTGCCCCAAACATCTCGTTTGCAGCAGTAAATAGTATGGGTACTTAAAGCAGACTAAGGGCCGGGATTTTTAAACCTCCTTGTAAATAGGACAAGTTTAGTTTTACTGGGTATATATTTATATATATATATATATAGTTAATACTATTACTTCACTCAAATTGTACCTTGAAAATGATAAAGCAGACTGCCCAGATAGTCATACTATCTGGCAGTCTGCTAGTATTAGCTTAGGTTTTAGTTTTAGCTTAAGACCTCTCGAAGCTGGTAAGGTTATGTTAGGTTGGAGTGGCAGCAAAAAGCACACTCAGGCACAAATAATGGTCCATGGATGGGGCGCTGCACATGTACTGATCACTTTAGTAAGGAACCAACCTGACAATTTGAAAAATTTGGCTACGTCCCTAATCTTACGGGTTGCGAACTCCGTCAGGGAGTCTAAACGAGATGCTAAGGTTCAATTTGTTGGAAAAGATCCCGCTACCAACTTTGTCCCCCAACTTGGATACGTCTGTGTAGATATCCAGAGTGACATCGGTGTACACTCTGTTCCTAATCCAGTCATCTTTGCTTGGGATAATAAAGTCGAACCCCCGATTGAGGTTGAAATTCGGACAGACATAGTCGACAGAGCTGGGGGTAAGCAAGTCTTGATTAAGAATACAAGCATGCCACAGGTCCGTCCTCGACCACCGCGTAAATGCATTGATTCTGGTAGCTGCCAGTTTGGCCTGTTGTTTTACCAGAAGCTTAGAGAGTAGCCAGCATAGAAGTGCAAAGAGAGCTCTCTTAGGTGTAGAGCGTAGGGCTCCAGTGATCATCAGAGCTGCAGTCCTGACTTTCTCTAGTGGATTTAGCTTACAACCCTTGACAGTAGCTGTCCACCAGAAAAGCCAGAGTTCTTGGACTAGTACAAGGTCCCCCCTCCTTTCTGGGCCAGGTGGAGGATAAGGACTGCCGAAGAAATTTTGGAATATTGAATGTTAATTTGTATGACCTTCAGCATTTTGCGGATTGGCGATTACGGTGACTTTCGCACTATCCTCATCGCATATAGGCGAGAGTGTGCCACCATCAATCGTAGGATCCTGTTGATTGAACAAATCCCTACCAACTCAGAATTGGAAAAGTCACTATCTCCGCCACCAGAGGAGATGCAGCTTCTTCTATTAGACTGGGCGACATATCGCCGTCGTCAGAGGTAGCGTTGGCCTCGTTGATGCTCATGGGGACCAGGTTAACATCCGTATACCCCGGATGTTGATGCCATAAAGTTAGCTTTTCACCCTTGTCACCCTTATAAATTACGGTCTTCAATAGGAGCTGGTGATTGCTTATTGAGGATAATGGTGACCTCGTGATCACCGCCTTTGGGTTCACTCACTGTGGCGACTTTCCAGTCGAAAACGGGGAGATCCAACTTACTCATCTTAAGGATCCCAAGATCTGATCTGGGGTAGAAGGCTCCGAAGGAACTTAAGCTTTAAATCTGGGAAGCAGTGGGATTTAATTGACGAGGACAGCTTTAAACTCGGCACCCTGCCAGATTTCTTCTAATTTGTCAATCGCAAACTTATATAGATCCTCTGAGCGTTAATCCGAGCAAGAGATGGGAGTAACTTGACCTTAGTGCCATCCAGTGTTACGACAGGAGGATGATGGATCAGGATTGAGCACCGTGATTTCCATATAAATCTGCAGAAATTTCCGCTCCACCAACTTCCAGTTTGCTGGAGAGATGGTTCCATCAATCTTACCTGTGTGAATGATGGCCCGGATCAGGCCGTCCTCCACAATTTCATTAAATGGCCTGGTAGGCTGTGACCTGGAGGAGCAGACTCTATCGTCTGTCCGCATGGGGTGCTTTCGTCAGGCACGGGCGTTTGGTGCCACGAGGGACAGATTGAGCAGTCTGTTCAGCCGATCTTTGCCGCTTCTGAACAGGTGCATTTGTGGTGGCAGAGGTCGACACTTGGCGTATTCCTTTGCCCATTTTAAGGCCGCCTCGTCCCTATCCGTGAGTATGGAAGGGTCGGCTGTTTCCAAGCTGGCCAGAATGCGGTGAGCTGACTTGCTCTCCCTAAGTCTCTTGTAGAGGCGTTTACGCGATATTGGCACCTGAAGGTGGATTGGTGCATGGGTCTGCGCGAGCCAATTCTGCGGCTGCTAGAGGCCCTGCCAATGTATTGGCTGATGTGCAGGCGGTCGATTATAGGGAACTCACGAAAGTTACCCAATTGAAGGACGATGAAATGGGCGCCACCTGCCTTGAGCCGTGGAAACCATATGGTATTAATGGTTGGCCGTTGCCTGACCAACTTCCTTCGCTCCC
Source organism: Clusia tigrina (assembly GCA_920105625.2). Taxonomy (NCBI): domain Eukaryota; kingdom Metazoa; phylum Arthropoda; class Insecta; order Diptera; family Clusiidae; genus Clusia; species Clusia tigrina. The sequence goes on along the minus strand of OV050031.1, from coordinate 32,361,955 downwards.
CTGCTACGTTGGGCGATGGTTTTAAGGGTGTTTTATATAACTTGCCCATTCTGTTAGGTACCCATTAAAAACCACTGTCTCAATCCGTAAAGTATAGGCACAAAAAGGTCCCATGGTTATATATGCTACGCAAGGAGGCCATGCTAGGGTTGACACGAGTCCTTATGGGACAAGTGTTCAGAGCCAGACCAGTGCTAATTGGGAATCAATCTCAACCAAACCTACACCACCAACTTAATGGTGACGAACCCTGAACGTACTTTGAGGCCTACCAAGGTTTTAACGGGACGCGGGCAGTTACGGCCTTAAACCGGAGCCGTTCGTAAATGAGTTTCAGAAGAGAACTAGGTCCAGAAACATAGCAATCCAGACAAAACGTTTGGTCCTAAGACAATATCCACTCGTGTGTGCATTTGGCACTGACAACAATAAATACATAAATTTTACACAGGTTAGAAGTTATGAACATTTTATGTTACGACTCATTTTGCAATTATGTTATCAATTGGACTCATTGAGATGTCTACAGTTGCATATATGGGGAAGTAGGCATGTCCTCTAACCGAATGGGTTCTTATACCTAAGCAGTTCTGACTTAATGGCGTGGGAAAAGTTTGTTATGTCTTCCTTTGCTCGACAATTCTAAGATGTCAGAATCGAGTTCACTATGTAAATTCGAGTCTCGTGAACCAGTTGCCATTTTTGCACTAACTGCCCTGAACTGTTTTCGTGGCGCAACTTTCATTTGCACTTGTTCGCAACGCACTTACAAGTAGTTCACTTTCAGTTCATGAACTAACGCAAATTATATTCATTAATGTAGGCAAGTACCTTGAACTAGCTGCAATAAAATTGTTCATTCCAATGTTAAACGGAAATGGGGAGATACAATTCTGTAGCTTAATGTTTTAATTTGCATTAATAGCAGCAATTCACAAGTTTTATGCTATTATGCTCGCAACAGGTATAAAATATATTTTACTTTTTTGTTTTTAAATTAGTTTTTGTACAGATATGTTTTTTGTCATCACAAAAACATCCTCCACTGTCAACATATGAAGTATGTAGGAGGGAGTGCATTTATGAAAGTCACTTGGATAACATACGAGGGGTACTATTTATATTTCGGGAAATGTCAACACTAATGTCAATAGCTGAAATCTGGCAACACCATAATAAAGTTTGACATTTTTTAGCATAAACGTACTCACAACGTGTTGATGTACAAGTGCTATTTGTTTTGTTTACAGTGAGTTAAGAAAATCAATTTGGCCAAAAAATGGAAATTTCAAGAGAAGGTTTTCGTTGGATTATTTTTCACAACTTTCGACATGGATTATCTCAACAAGAATGTGTCGATGAACTCAATTCTTTGTATGGCGATAAAGCACCTTCACAAACCACAGTATATCGCTGGTATAGTGAATTCAATCGTGGTTGTAGTTCGGTCGCCGACGAACTTTGTGAAGGTCGTCCAAAATCGGTTGTTGCGCCACAAAACATCGATGCAGTGCGTGAACTAATAATGCAAGATCGTCATGTGACATATATTGAGTATGAGGACACCTTGGGCATTACTTCCACTTCCATACAATCAATATTGCATGAACATTTGGCTGTAAAAAAGATTTGTCCGCGTTGGATCCCACATAATTTGACAATCGCTCAAAAAAAGGCTCGTATCAATTGGTTTAATGAAATGATTAAAAAGTTCGACCGTGGTGCTTCAAAAGACGTTTAGAAAATCGTGACAGGTGATATATGCGTATGAGCCGGAAACAAAACAACAATCGACCGTGTGGGTATTCCAAAACGAGCTAAATCCAACAAAAGTTGTTCGTGGAAGAAGCACAGCGAAGCAAATGGTCGCCTGTTTCTTCGGCCGAATGGGTCATGTGGCCACTGTTCCGCTTGAGCAACGTAGGACGGTCAATTCTGAGTGGTACACGACCATTTGTTTGCCGGAAGTGTTTGGAGAAATTCGTAAAACCAACCGCCAAAGACGAATCATTCTCCATCATGACAATGCGAGCTCTCACACATCTCGTCAAACAGGTGAATTTTGGAGCAGTCAAAACATCGAATTGATGACTTATCCTCCGTACAGTCCTAATTTGGCACTCAACGACTTCTTCTTGTTCCCGAATATCAAAGGTAAACTGCGTGGTCAACGATTTACGAGCGCAGAAGAAGCAGTTGAAGCGTCCAAAAACCATGTTTTGGAGGTGTCTCAAGAGGAATGAAAAAACTGCTATGACAAATGGTTTCAACGAATGCAAAAGTGTATTGATCGTCAAGGGGAATATTTTGAAAAACAATAAAGCCATTTTCATTTCAAAATGTTTGTTATTTGCTATTCCCGAAATATAAATAGTACTCCTCGTAGTACCTCAAAGGTACGAAATATAATCGAAGTTAGCACCTAATGAAGAAATGCTCTGGACAGACACTGCAACGAAACTGTTCCTATATATTTATAAAGAAGGGACGGAGTTATTGAAAAATCGTCGTTGAAAAGTAAACTAATGAAATAAGCGATGCACGCTGAAAAGAAAAGATCAGATTACAGAGTTGCACCCGTTGCAGGGTTGCATGAATACTAAAATGGAATGTACCAATACTCCGCCTTAAGCTGAGCTTCGAAGTCCCATAGCGTTTCGGAATAACTCAAATTCGATTTTGTCCAGCGGTTTTGTAAGAGCATCAGCGACTTGTTCGTTAGTACCGACGTAATCCAATTTAATTTGGCTTTGCCCTAGAATGTCCTGCACAAAATGGTGGCGAATATCGATGTGTTTCGTCTTAGGATGAAATCCACTATTTTTAGCAATTGCAAGGGCGCTCTGATTATCGCAGCATATTTTCAAGGGTTGCTGTTGCTTACAAAGTTGAGCATTGATACCGTTCCACCAGAGTCCTTCCTGTACTGTGGCGGAGAGTGCCATATATTCTGCTTCGCATGATGACAATGCTACAGTTTGTTGTTTTTTTGAACACCAAGATATGGCTCCTCCTTGAGCTATAAACAAGTAACCAGTTGTTGACTTTCGATCGTCGATGTTTGAAGCCCAATCAGCATCCGTATATCCGATTATATTGTTATTTCCAATTTTGTTAAATTGTAGTTTGAGTGATGATGTTCCACGTAAATAGCGTAGTAAATGTTTGACAGCGAGCCAATGGCGTGGTCCAGGATTTGAATTAAAATGACTGATTTTGTTTACTGCAAAACAAATGTCTGGCCGTGTACATTGACACAAATACATTAGACAACCAATTGCCTCTTGATACGGAATGTTTTTCATTTGTTCAATGTCTTCGGGTTTTAGTGAACAGTTTTCCTGTGACAACTTCTCGCTGGAATTCATCGGTGTTTTGACCGGATTTGCGTCCTTCATTCCAAATTTTTCGAGAACCTTCTCTATGTATTGTTCTTGGTCCAGTCCAATTGAATCGTGTGACCGGGTGATACGCATTCCAAGAATATGTGTAGCAGGCCAAGATCTTTCATGTGAAACTGTTGATGTAGCTTTGTTTTTATTGCGTTGATCCCGGTATCGTTGTTGCAAAATATCAACAAATCGTCGACGTATACTGCTATAAACAGGATATTGGCGTCTTTGAGCTGGTAATACAAGCAGGGGTCGTACTTAGATTGTTGAAGTCCAAAAACTTTGAGTGCCTTATCCAATTCATGGTTCCAGATTCTGCTCGACTGTTTTAGCCCATACAAAGCTTTATTGAGACGACATACCTTTGCAACATTGTTTTTGTCAATAAATTGTGGAGGTTGCTCCATATAGATTTCTTCCGATAGCTGACCTTGCAAAAATGCTGTGACCGCATCCATTTGCTCGATTTTCAAATTCAGTTGAACGAATAGTGCAAAAAGATATCACAGCGAACTATGACGTACAACGGGAGAATACGTTTCCTCATAATCCACCTTTCGCTGAGAATATCCTTTTATTACAAGTCTTGCCTTGTAGCGATCAATACAACCTGTCACATCACGTTTCGTTCGAAATACCCATTTACATTTAATGGCCTTGCGAGTATTAGGTAATTCTGACAGTGACCATGTTTCGTTATTAAGTAGCGACTGGTATTCCTCTTCCATGGCGAGTCTCCAATGGTCCGCATCTGGACGAGACAGTGCTTCGTCTGGCGTCACGGGATCATCCATGTGTTGCTGTGGAAAATGTATAGCAGTAGTATGAATCAAATTTTGCGAACGTTCAGGATACTTGCCTTTAGATATGCGCCCCTCATCGCTGAACTTAAACGCTGGTTTGCAACCGAGCATGGTCTATTGTTGTACGATGGAAGCGCCACTTGTCCTGTAAATCCAGACGTTTCGAAGAAATTTTCGTCAGAATCAGAATACGAGCTTCGATTTTCTTCCATGTTTCCTTCACTAGATGCTTTGGGCGAATTATCGGTCTCAACGACGAAATCATTGTACTTGACTGGTAAACGGCGCTGCCTTTCATTGTGTCGTACCGTCTGCGTCTGTGATTGTTGTAGGACCTCATTTGAATTCGTTGTGTTTGATTCCATTACTTCTGAATCATTAGCAGTTTCTTCAGGATATGAATCTTCCAATTTGATTGTGACACGTTGTGATCCATGGAGTTGTTTAGGATTTGGTACGTTTGACACGTTCTGCTTTGAAACTTCAGATGCAGCATCAGCAGCGCTAGCAATTTAGTTGATGAATGTTACGTTACGGCTTTTGAAAATAACATTTTTCACCGGATCATACAGACGATAGCCTTTGGTATGTTCATCAAATCCCGTCATGACGCATTCGTGTGCTTTTGCATCCCATTTTTTGCGATTAGCTTTCGGTACGTGTACCATTGCTGTAGTTCCAAATACTCGAATGTGTGACAAATCTGGCTTCTTTTTATTCCATGCTTCCTCAGGAGTCATGCCTGTTCCTCTTGAAGGAGAACGATTTAATAAATACACAGAATATGCAACGGCTTCAGCCCAAAACATCTTTGACATGTTGGCATCGGCTAGCATGCATCTAGCCTTCTCAACGATTGAACGATTGTTTCTTTCGGCAAGTCATACTTTCATAAATGTTAAATATCATTCAAAATTCAAAAATTTACTCGAGTTTTAAGAAATAGTTTATATTATTACATGAAGTTTTATATCTATTGTTAAGATTCATTTTAGTTTCGTAAGCAAATAAAAAGAAATGCAATAATACTCGCACATGCAGACATTGTATTAGTTTCTATTTTGAATTGAATATATTTATTCTTTGATTGCCTTGATAAGTAATCAAGCACATTTTCTCTTCTTATATTTCCTGCGAAACAAGAAGAGACTTTTTCAGGAGAAATTGGCAACTGACAATTCTTCTATTATTTCAACAGGCAGCAGGTTAGCGAGGTCTTGACAAGAAGATATGTTAAGCGCCACGCAACACGAGTCTCTGTTTCAAGCAGCCAAATGCGTGCTCCCCTATCAAGCGACATTTACTAAGGCCAATAAGGTTGACTTCTGACCTCGTAGGCAGTCTGTTGTCGCGAAATGGTACCATTCATTCATGGAGACAAGGGTACATATTGTCGCCCAAAATGGAATTGGCACCATCAAATAAATCATTTATGTTGATGATTCCCGAACAACTTCAGCATCGCGCACCGATCCAGAATATCCTATAAACAAATCTGTAAATTGTAATTTGTCATTTAGTATCTCCACGGAATAATAACATTTCCTATTTATGTAGTTCACGATCAGTTATGGTTTTATCTATTCTAATGTAACTTCCATCTATGAAACCTGAACGGGAAGAATATACTATATAAAAACAATTTTCATAATTTTTGTAAAAGTAATTAAATGATCAATCTTTCCTTTCATATTTGTTTCTGTTTGATAGCAATATGCATCAATGGACTTAAGAAAATTTTAACAATTTATTAGGCCAATATTATTTGAACATATTTATTATTATCAAGAGAGTAGAAAAAACAAGAGAATTTTAACAATTTATTAGGCCAATATTATTTGAGTATGATTATTATTATGAATGTATGTGTTCAAATATATATAATATATGTAATATACTCGTATATACATATAAATTAATGTGACGGCCCAACACGATCTTACAACATAACCAAAACCAAATTTGCACTGGGTCGCTACATAGCTGATACAATGGAAGTATTGGAGTAAGTTAGTTATGTCCATAATCACAATGAAACTTTGGAAATCTGAAAATCAGAAAGCAAAGAATTGGAGTGCTGACTGACTATGCAGTGACTTAATATAGCATGCAAACAAAGTTTCCAAATTCCTTGCTTATTTGTTCAGCCATTTTTGGTTTTTTTTCTATAATTCTAAATTTAATCACATATAAAATATTCGTTTTATGAGTAAAATTAAAATTAATTATTATTATTTCCATTGTGAAAGAGTCATTCACCTACTTGTTCCACAGAAGCACTTAATAATGTAGCAATTATTTAATTTCGTTCCAATTTATTAATTATAATAGAAAAAATTCGACTTCGCTTAAACTTTGCAGCGAATTGGAGGCACCTTCGAAATAAGAAATGTTAGGAAGACCAACTGGTCGATATATAACTTTTACTTACAGCAAAATATTGCGTGCCTTAGTGAAAAAATAAGTAACTCTGAGGAACTAGATCTTGAAGTTAACAAATTAAATAATATAATAATCGAGGCTTTTGAAAGTAGTTGCAATTTAGTTGTGAAGAAACGTTCTAGGAACGTACCCTGGTGGAGCGGGGAGCTAAATGTTTTGCGCAAAAAAGCCCGTCAACTCTTTTATAGAGCCAAGTCTAATGGTGACTGGGCATCCTATAGAAGTGCCTTAACGGCCTATAATAATGAGTTGAGAAGATCTAAGAGAGACTCATGGAAAAAGTACTGTGAGGAGATTGAAACCCTCCCAGCAGCTACCCGACTCCAGAAATCACTCAATAAAGATCACTCAAATGGCCTTTCTACGCTCAAGAAGCCTGATGGAAATTTTACGGAGAGCCTGGAAGAGGCGGGACAGCTTTTGTTGGACACTCACTTTCCAGGCTGTGCCACTAGCGGCGAGGATAGTGAAATCATCGAGAATACTCGTTTCTTGATGCCTACACGGAGGGAACTCTCACTGGCTCGCAGAATCTCCACCGTCAACGAAACCAAATGGGCTATCTCCACTTTTAGACCATTCAAATCCCCAGGTGTCGATAATATACAACCGTGCCTACTTCGGCAAGGTGTTGATGTATTGGCACCTGTGCTAACAAACATTTTCAGGATAAGCCTGGAACTAGGCATAGTGCCTTAACCTTGGACGAAGGCTAGGGTGGATTTCATACCGAAAGCAGGCAAAAAGGCGGACCCCACGCCTAAAGCCTATCGGCCCATTAGCCTAACGTCATTCCTGCTAAAAGTTATGGAAAAAATTCTGGATCAATATATCAGGGAAACTTATCTTAAAGATTCTCCTCTTCCTATTGAACAATATGCTTACCAATCAGGCAAATCGACTGAGACAGCCATACATAGCTTAACGAGCAAAATTGAAAAGGCGTTTAAGGGTTAAGAAATAGCTCTCTGTACATCGGTTGACATTACGGGGGCTTTTGAGAATGCTACTTTCAGATCAATTGAGGAGGGGATGAACAGGAAAGGTATACAAAGACTGATCATAACATGGGTTCTAAATATGCTGAAAATAGAACAACAATCTTTGAAACAGGGACAGCAAAGCAAATTGTCAGGTCAACCAAAGGATGTCCCCAGGGGGCGTCCTATCGCCACTCCTATGGTTATTGGTTATCGACGAGCTCTTACAAACTCTCAATGACCTCGGATACGAAGTTCAGGGCTTTGCGGATGATTTGGTAATTATGGTCAGAGGCAAGTTTGACTCTACCATAACAGATCGCATGCAACTAGCTCTTGACATCACTCAAAACTGGTGTCAGGAGAAAGGACTATCGATAAATCCGAATAAAACAATCGTGGTACCCTTCACCAAAAGAAGGAAACTGAATCTGGGGACCTTAAGTTTAGGGACCACGAACTTAACAATGTCCAATGAAATGAAATATCTGGAAGTAATCCTAGACAAAAGTCTAACTTGGAAAAACCACTTATCATACATAACTAGTAAAGCCTTAAGAGCAACCTACGCTTACCAGAGGTTGTACGATAAAACATGGGGACTACGGCAAAAAATGTTGGCGTGGTCATATAAAACAATAAAAGTACCAATGATTACTTACGCGTCGTTGGTATGGTGGCCAAAAGTAAACCAAACAAGAGCTCAGATGACTCTTAACAAGATTCACCGTATAGCCTGTTTGAGTGTGACTGGAGCAATGAGAACGTGCCCCACACTAGCTTTGGGAGTGATCACTGGACTGACTCCTCTACACCTTGTAGTTAAAAGGATGGCGGCCAGCGCGGCCCTAAGGCTACCTAATCTAGCCCATCTTAAAGAAGGCAACCTTTCGTGGCACGCAAAGATTCTGGACACTGTCTGGAATTCTCCGTGCCTCATGGTCTTCGACAAAATGGACAGAAAATTAGACTTCTCAAAGCAATTCAAAGTGGTCATCAGTGACCGTTCAGCTTGGAGAAACAATGAAATACTAATACGGTATACAGATGGGTCCAAAATGGAAGATGGCAGTGCAGGAGCTGGAATTGTAGGGCCAAATTTCCAAAAAGCAATTGCAATGGGAAAAACAGCCTCCATTTTTCAGGCGGAGGTCCACGATTTAGAGTTATGTGCTAGAGAATGTCTACGCAGGGGTACACGCAACACCAAAATATGCATACTCTCAGGCAGCTCTGAAATCATTAATAAACCTCTCATTCCAATCAAAGCTGGTCTGGGAATGCTCTAAACTTCTCAATATCCTAGCAGCGAGAAACTCTGTTACGCTAATGTGGGTACCGGGACATGGGGGATATGAGGGCAACGAAATGGCAGACTCTTTGGCAAAAAGGGGTGCAGACACTGCGTTTATAGGTCCAGAACCCTTCTGTGGGATAAACAGTAGCTTCACAAATAACTTGTTATGCGAACAGGAAAAACGAGGTATGCTAAATTACTGGAGAGCCCAAAAAGACATGCGGCAGTCGAGACTACTCATTGATCCTGACACATCAGGGTAGATGCTTTTTTAAACCTCAGCAGAAATGACATCAAACTGAACTTTTAACAGGACATTGTAGACTAAATTACCATCTGAAAAAATAGGCGTGGTAGAAGATGATTCCTGTCGACTCTGTCAAGAGGAGCCGGAAACAGCAGAACATATTCTATGCACTTGCCCAGCGGTGGCAAGACGTTGACATAATTACCTAGGCAGTGGGTTCTTATCTCCAAATCACCTAGTTAAAATTAAGCCCACAGCAGTTACGAGATTTATAAATAGTCTAGGACTGTTTTAGTTGCGTACGAGGCTGCACAATAGATCTCTTAGGTCGCGGTGTTCTTTTAGCCTGTTAATAATAATCACCATCCCAAGTAAGGGAACTTTTTAGTCAGTGCTCAAACGGCGCCACACCGTTGTATCACAATGGGCCATTATGCGTGCTCAAGTGTGCTTTTGGCAAACTAGGCGGTCACTCCTACCTACCTACCTACCTACCCTTGTAGCTTTATTTTGGAATTTCTCTTACTCACGATTTGCTTTGTTTTTTGAAACTAGAACTAATTATATCTTATACGAGTATTGATGAATGGCCAGTAAAGGAATGTTTGTATTCGTAAGACTATATTTTGATTTTCTTAGTAAATATACTTTTTTTTTAAATACTTTTAAGAAGGAAACTACAACGGCAAAGAGGGATACGTGGAGTAATTTCTGTGAAAGTTTGGAGAGTACTAGCGAAGCAGCAAGGGTTGACAAAATTCTAAGGAAAGATCCAGTTACACCTGATATTCCAGCAAGACCAGATGGAACATATACGGAAAGTAGCGGAGAATCATTGGTATTATTAATGACGACGCACTTTCCAGGATACATAACTATGAAGTCGGCAAGGCAGGGGGCTGAGTCGCATGCAAACAACATCCAGGCTAGTGATTTAATAAAGGAGTTAACAGGGGAATCCAAAATTGAGTGGCCGGTACAATCATTCAAGCAGCTAAAATCAGCGAGAGCAAATGGTATTTTTCCAGCAATGTTGTCAAAATCCTTACCATTCATACTTCAAGGATAAACTAGGATATTCAGAGGATGCTTCGTAATGCAACGTAATGTGGAACTTAAAGCAATAAGTTCGGCACTGGAGCATATAGTGGCGGATGATAAGATGATTCAGTGGACCAATAATATGTTGGAACATGAATCATCAAAACATCTCTATGTCTTTCAACTGTTAGGAAGGCAGTTATAAGAGGAACTCCACTGGGCGGTGTTTTATCTCCAATTATGTGGAACCTTGTAGTTAAAAAATTCTCACCGGGTTAGAAAGAGCTAGGATAAAATTAGTTGCTTGTGCGGATGACGTTGTAATCATGATGAAAGGAAAATGTATTCCAACAACCATGAATTGATGAACTCTGCACTGAGTAATTTGGAGGTATAGGCAAAACCAAATGGTCTTGGGGTTAATCCTGATAAATCGGCTCTAGTTTGGTTCACTAGGAAATACAAGGTACCAGTGTTCAATCTACCATCGGTAGGTGGTTAGGTTAGGTTAGGTTCGAAGGCGTGTGCGGATACGGCACTCGGAGACATCTATGTCCATTGTGACTGCTTTCAAAAAAGGAGGCATATTCGTCCTTACCCACGATTTCCGTATACATTGGAAGTACTATCCCTATTAAACCATTTGGTTTTCCAGATGAAAGTAAGGAGATCCGATAAGTCCACCTTCGTTATCTCTGTGAAGCTTGTGAAGAAACAAGACCCCAAACATTGAAGTCGCTTCAACTGTAGCCTTGGACATTGGCATAAAAAGTGATGAATGAAACTATCTCTTCTTCATCATGGCAACTCCTGAATAGCCCGCTCGACGGAATACGCCAACGTTGAAGCATTGGTGCAATAGCACAATACCCGGTAATGACCACCGTAAGCACTCTTACTGCAGGTTTGTTGAGCCCTAAGATAACTATCGTTCTCTTTATGTCTAACCTAGGCCTTAAGGCACAGTCGTCACGATTAGTCCATTGGTTGTTTGTCACCGCAATAGTGAATTCATCTATGCTCCTAAACAGTTCACATATCGTCATTTGTATTGAGGTATCTGCTTCATTAATGTCCATTTCAGAGCCCCTTCTGGCCATCTCGTCCTCTAATGCATTCCCTTCTATATTTCTATGCTCGGGAACCCAGCAAAGTGGGGTCCAATATTCAGTAGTGAGGTACGACATTTCATCACAAACTTCGATTCAACTATCTCGGTAGGTGGTACTACACTAAATCGTGTCAAGGAGGCAAAATACTTGGGTATCATCCAAGAGAAGCGCGGAGGAGAAGTCTAGGAAGGCTCCATATGTGCTTTTTACACATGCGACAAAACCTTTGGAAAACATTGGGGAGCAAAAACATATATCGTACACTGAATGTACACGGCGGTTGTAAGACATATTCTGTCATACGGGGCACTGGTGTGGTGGGATGACATGAACACCAAGTCGTTAATAGAAAAGCTTCGTAAAGTACAGAGACTTGCATACCTAGGCATTACTGGAGTGGTTCGATCTGTACCACAGGCAGGACTGGAGATGCTACTGCATATTCTGCCAATCGATCTATACATTAAGAGTACAGCAGCAAAAGGAATTCTTTGAATTAGGGAATGTGCAAGCTGTGTAATTACTCAGTACACTACTCTATTTTGGAGAAAATAGGTAGAAATCTCTGTTATAAAGACACGAATTATAGAACACCCCAAATAGATCTTAACACAACTCACAACATTATGCTTCCAACAAGGCAAGAATGGGAAACAGGGACAACCATTGAGGGGAAGTGTCCAAGCCATTTTCACTGATGGGTCTAAGTTGGACATGAGTACAGGTGCGTGAGTCTATGCCATTGACAAAGATGCACAAATGATAGGAGCCAGGGAGCTTACTCCCTCGACAGTAATCAAGTTTAGACGGTCAAGCAGCGATCAAAGCGCTAAACAATAATATTGTCAAATCTAAGTATGTAGAACACTGGAGGAAATCACTATTTGCGATCAAACATCACAAGATATAGCTATGCTGTGTCCCTGAACATCGGGGTATCCTTGACAACGAAAAAGCTGACGAATGTGCCAGACTCGGAACGGAACTGGCGCAAGAGAGACATGTGGAGGACATTCTTCCGCCTCTCGAGGTCACAAGGAAGATCGAAACCACTGTAAAATTAACGAATGAACAGTGGTACTTAACCGCCGACTGTCGAACATCTCGATACATGTGGCCGAAACTGAGCCAGTTTAGTAATAAATAATGGCTTATCTCCAAGTCTTCATACATGCGAATAATTTTTTATATACGAATGATTTTTTATTTTATTTCATAACTAATTTTTATTGTTCTAAATTCCATAATTTAATTATAGTTTCAATTTGACCACTTTTGTATTTGATCCCAATTTGCGGGTGTAAATTAGAAAAAGGCAACACTGCTCGTTCCTTTTTAAAACTCGCTGGTTAACATTTCTTTCATATTTTCAGCAACATTGCTTTGGGCTTTTAACAAAAAACCACAAACATATCTTAACATTTACAACTGAAATAAAGAGTCCATTAAAGCTTATTCGATAGATAATTTCTTTTTTTTTCCAAAATTATCAACATTATGGAGTCCTTGATATCATCTTTTGTATCACGTGGCAGACTTTTCATCATAGAGAATGCTGCCCTGAAAAAGACTTCATCACTATCATTGCTGGGTGGCGTTGGCGAAGTTTCGGCCATCTCCTCCAGCTTCACTATAACGCCCCCAATTTTTTCTGCGAGGCTGTCAAATGTAGTTCTACGCATTTTGGCTGGTGGCACCGAAGATGTCTCACTTGGCTCCTCTTTGAACCCCTCCATCAAGGCACTATATGAAATGAGCGGCTCAGCACATTCTGCTGCGTTGCGCAATTCACGAGTTCTCCTAAGCGACAAGTTTATTTCTTTTTCACACAATCACAAAATGTTTATAAATATATATTTACCGTCGTGGTGTTATTGAATCGGTCAGGAAGAGCAGTTCCTGAAACAGTTCCCAGTCATTCTCTTCACCAGTACCTTTGCCATTAGAGTACTCCCGCTTCTTCAGTTCTCTTCCAAATCGCTCCCGTAGCTGCTTCCACTTGTTTTTGCATTCGTCAGCTGACAGGTAATGCTTTACCAGTTTCATTTAACACAGAAAGAAATACTTTCGTTACTTACCCGTTGAGTCGGTTTTCGCGGCAATTTCCACCCATGCCTGCTCCTTCATTAATTTGTTGTAATATAGTGGATGTCGTTTATGATATAATAATTTCAATTCACGTACACTTCGTATTAATTGTGTGAGAAAATTTGATTCCATGATTTTACGTACTTAGTGTAATTATTGCAAACATACTTTAATTAAGCCAGCACAAGTCAACAAAACTTGACGAAACTTAGGAACAGCTGATTGCTATCATTATACACGTTTTGTATACGCGTACTATTTTCGGCTAATCAAGTTAGTTCCTGCCAATTTAGATCCAAGTGACTAATATATGGATGCACATTTTTAAATATGAATATAACAATTAATAATTTACAAAGTTAACAAATGCCAGTCTAATAATGACTTATTTAGATTTGAGAATTTGTACTCTACTTTGAGAATTTGCTTGCTGTAGTACACAGAGGAAACGATACTAAACCAATAGATTTATTCATTACATACATACATACATATACAGTATGTCAAGTAATTGTTTACACTATGAAAAAAAATCATAATTTTTCTTTTATTCTTTCAAAAAAAAGTAAGACTTTATTTTTTTGGTTATTTTTTTTACATATTTCATTTAATTCATGTGTTTACAACCAAATACAAAAAAATTCAGCACATAATAACAACGAAAACAAAGAAAATATAACAAAAACAAAATAAATCCGAAAATTTGACTGTCAAGAAATTGTTTACACTTAATGTTTTCGCACAATGTTTGCGTTGTGGAATTCATTTACCGTTATCGGCTTCGATGTTTTTTTGTGCAACGTGCAATTTTTTGTCGTATAATAACAATAATAGTATCTTATTCTTCCTTTGTTATTCAAATTGAACAGTTGTTGTGTAGTTATTTCGAAATCCTGATGCCTGGCAAAAGAACATCATTTAATGTTAGGCAGTTGGTTTATTATAACCACTCCATAGGGAAAACTGTCAAAGAATTACTAGACATGTTTTGCTTGACAAAAAAAACAATATATAACATTTTAAACCGCGTGAAAAATGAAAATAGACTGGAGCTTAAGTCTTCCAATGGTCGACCATGCAAAATATCAGAGCGAACAGAACGCCATTTGACAAATATAGTGGGGGGAAACCCACAGATTTCGACGAGAGAGCTTGCTAAGGACCTAAATAAAGAGTTTGGAGTTGTGGTTTCGCACGAAACTGTACGACAGGTATTGAAAAAAAATAAATACTCATCAAGAGTGGCGCGAAAAAAACCATTGTTATCAAAAGCGAACATTCAGAAGCGATTGTCTTTTGCTGAGATGTACATGGACCAACCTGATAACTTCTGGGATGACGTCATATTTTGTGACGAAACGAAAATAATGCTGTATTACAACGATGGGCCTAATAAAGTCTGGCGAAAACCGTTAAAGGCATTGGAAAAACGAAACATAATTCCAACTGTGAAATTTGGAAAACTATCGGTGATGGTATGCGGCTTTATTTCAAGCAAGGGAGTCGGTGATTTGGCTTTTGTTGAAAATACGATGGATGCACAGCAATATTTAAATATTTTAAAATGTAATTTGATCAATAGTGCTAATAAATTTGGGCTAAGAGACGTCAATAAACCTCTGTTCAAATTTTATCAGGATAATGATCCAAAACATAAGGCATATATAGTAAGGACGTGGCTCCTTTATAATTTTAAAAAAGTATTTGATGCGCCAGCCCAAAGCCCAGACATGAACCCCATTGAAAATTTGTGGGTTTATTTAAAGAAAAAAGTGGCCAAACGACATCCAACAAACCGTGAACAATTGAAATCGTATATATTAGAAGAATGGAACAATATTCCTGATACATACGACATGCAGAATTTAATTTATTCAATGAAAAGAAGATTAAAAGCTGTCAGGGATTCAAAAGGTGGTCACACAAAGTATTGAAATTGTTTTAGTATTAATATTCCTCTACTTTTATTAAAAAAATTGATGTAGTGTAAACAATTTCTTGACAGTCAAATTTTCGGATTTATTTTGTTTTTGTTATATTTTCTTTGTTTTCGTTGTTATTATGTGCTGAATTTGTTTATATTTGGTTGTAAACACATGAATTAAATGAAACATGTAAAAAAAATAACCAAAAAAATAAAGTCTTACTTTTTTTTGAAAGAATAAAAGAAAAATTATGATTTTTTTTCATAGTGTAAACAATTACTTGACATACTGTATGTATATTAAGCAACTTCCATCTTTGTGATATTTCATTCAGGTGAATACCTGTTCTTGGCTTTGAATACTTAAATTTAAAGCAGTTTACTTATTTGAACCAATGTAATTTTTGTGCGATAGGGTTATTATCATTATTACAAAAATTATAAGTCTAATTAATGAAGCTATGGCTGCAACGGCCTTCAGCTTACCGATAAAGTTATTTCGATGAAACACCACAGATGTCGCCCTACACGGCAAAATATCCCAAGGAACAATTTGAAGCACAGTGTTGCAGTTGCCGTAGGCATCTGTTTTTCTGTGTTAAATGCTTGCGTCCGTATTTCTTGCGTCGCGTTGAATTCAGGAATGGAAATTTAAAAGTAAATAAAGTAGTGTAGTAATGGACAGGAATGATATGTTAATACAAGCAGTGCAGAAACACAGCTGCATTTATAAGAGGGGCACAAGTAACTACAGAAATAATGCTTGTCGCGCCGTGGCGTGGGCGGAAATAGGCGCAGAACTCAAATGGCCAGGTGTGCAATTGGTTTGCGTAAATATGTACATATGCACAACAGGTAATGCAATATGAAAGTGGTTCTTATATTTGCACAGCAAGACTTTGTCAGCGTCGGTGGAGGGCGATTCGTGACCGTTACGTACGTTTTGTAAGCAAGCAGGCTTCCGGAAGCGACGCAGAAGATTTGGACGACGAGAAGTGGAGCAAATTGAGTTTTTTGAAGGGTCATATACGTCCAAAGAGGTAAACATAAAAAACAATACATTTTTTTCTGTATTCAGTAATGTAGAAATTTTTTATATTCAGATCAATGGCTGCAAATAATCTCACCTCCACTTCCCCTGAAGTCGAGTATCTGTTGGAGGGCATGGATGATATGAGTGCCTGCAACGGAAAACCTAGTTCCTGGACTCCACTAGACAAATCACCCAGTAGCAATAGTAGCCGCCGCACCGAAGACCTCAACATCGTAGAAATAAAGTTAGTAAATGATGTGAATTGAATTGCCTGTTTGATTGGAGTTTTTTAGGACTTCCTCCCAAACTCACCCTGTAATCTTTGAAAGTGTGGATGTTGGGAAAATTTTGGCAGGAGAATCTGATGTTGAATCGTTTGTAGAAGATAAGTACTCAAATCATATTCAAGATACACCAGCTGAAAAAAGACCGAACACCAGCGGCAACACCAATAACCGCAGAAAAGAAGACAATAACGCATTGCGTGAAGAATTTCTTTCATTTATGTCTGATGTGAAGACTATGGCAAAACAGCGCTTGAGGAACACACCAGCCATCGATTCAACGTATTTGAATTTACTAGGTGAGAAGCTAAACGAGTTGCCAGAGGAGCAGAAAGAAGCCACAAAGATATATTTTTTAAGTTACGTTTATGAATTAATATCCCAGCATAAGCATCCCAGTCAGTAGTGACCTGTGTATATTAAATCTATATAAAATATTAGTTTTGTTGTATATTTTGTCTTTATGATGTATGTTTATTTCAACTGGATATTTATAATGAAAACTACTTTAATCGGTAGTTATAAGTGATATAAAATTTAAGCGGCTATTTCTCATTGGCACAGATTTCCATTACTCTGCAAGTTGTAGACAAGAATGGACATCGGTGCACTGCCGACCTTAATTCAGAATTATTGTTGTCCTTAAATGGCACATTACTTTCATGGATTTTATTATGTAGACCTGTTTCAAAATTTATATAATTCTAACTTATTTTCTAAAAACCAAACTTATTGTTTTACAAGCATGTGAAAAGCTGGTGTTGTGTTTTACCATAATAAATAAACACTGCAATGTCTAACGGCATCCATTAAATGAAAAAAGTGATGTGTTACAAATTTTTATAGTTTTTGTTCATGCCACACGCTGAATCGAATCCCAGTTTCACACAGTTTTTTGTTAATTTTATTAGTCAGGAACTTGTTCTATTTTACTATGTATCTATATATCATTATTGTTTTGTGATACCTTTTCATTGAACTTTACATCCATTTCCTATAAAAGGAGACAACTTTATAAATAAACCATTATGTATCTTACTACTTTTATATTTAAAAGATTATTTTGAATTCACATTTCGAACTTCGTGTTTTGAAAATTAAAAATAATTTGTTTACTTTTTACAAATACCTATAAATACAGTCTTCGACTTTTTGTGGTAATCAGGAAAATTAAACTTTTAATGCGAATGCAAATATTTCCAGTATATTACATTTAATAAATTCTGTCTATCGCTTCTAAACAAGGTTTTCGACTGTTACACCAATGACTCAATTTACTCTTCAGGCTTCACTGAAAAATAAAAAAAATTAGCTCGGAATTGATGGAAGGGCGAAATTTAACTCACTTTTAACACTTACTTCTATCAGGATGTAAGGATCTAACACCTTTATTACATATTTAGTGTTCCAAAAGTCTTCAACTTTACACCACACTCTCTCAATTCCGCAGGAAGCACAACTTCATCAAAGATGCTTAAGTACTGCGCATAATGGATAGCAGTCGAAGACAATTGGGATTGCTCCTCCAGGTTCAGGCGCATGGGAATTTTTGCAGAATCAGACCACTCCAATAGCAATTTTTCCAATGTCCACTTTGATGCTAAATCCTTGTAGTAACCCTCACGTAGAAAATCTACCTTTTGTAATTTCTCAAGGAATTCTAAAGACTTATAGTGGAATTGTTGACGATCGATAGCATGCATGAGCAGCGCAGTAGTAAGTAAAGTCCACTTACTGTCAGGCTCAAACTCCAGTAGACTGTTGCATGATTCCAATTGAAACTCTAAATCAGCTAATATGTCTGCCGAAAAAGCAGTGGTACGATTTGGTGGAACAAAAAAGTAGTAACCATTGAGGCAAGACTTAAGGGGACGATTCTGTAATGTTTCGTTCGGAATGTGAATTTCAATTTTATAACCCTTACTTTTATCACAAGTTATCGGGTGATTGTTTGGCATTTTTGCTATCCATGTGGTATCAACTGTGTTCTGGTTAGAAGAATACCATTCGTGCAATTCCAAAACATTTAGCGAGTCCTCATCTTGCAGAATTATCTTAAAGCAGCCTTTAGCAACTGGTTTCGTAAATGCTAAGACAGCCTTTTCATTATCACAGCGAAAAGCGCAAATGTCTAATTCTGGTCGAGAGTAACCCAACAACCAACGTTGGTAGAACCAAGCGCTACTATCATTTGGATCCGTGAAGGCAGCGGTCAGTACCATTTCTAGCTCTTCTTTTAATTTGTGCTCACTCATTGCCCGCTTTGGCACTGCGTCCCCCTCATACGGATGCACTGCAGGTAAGAGTAGGCTGCGATAGTGCCACGACGAATAATTGGAAAAATTCGCTTTAATTTTCTCCGTACAAAAATCTAGCTCAGGTTGCTTCTCTATGTTCGCTTTGGACACCACGTAACGCCGGTAAGACCATGTATGAAAATTACGTTCGTCCAACTTTAAATATTTATTACAAAGTTGCATTTCATGCTCCCAATTCGCTTGGGGGCTGTGCTCCAGCGTCCAACAACGATGATGCCAACCCCCGTACGATTTTGGATTGGCCATCAGACATTGTTCCGTGACACCCAGTTCCTTGTCGTACAACTCTTGTAAACGTTTCTTATTTCCGAAGAACTCCTTTGATTTCTGCTCCATGCATTCCCTACGGAGATTCCACAGCGTTAACACGTCAGGATTCCTCACCAGTATTTGGGTGGTTAACTGCAACATTTCATCATCATATTCCCCTACCTCACGTTTCGATTGCAGTTTAGTCATCGCAGCCTTGTAGGCTTTCACCTTTAATGCTTGTTCCTTCTTCTTTCGTTCCCTATCCTCTGCGCTGGTGCGAACCTTCACACGCCCGTGCATCTTTCTATTCTTTATTTAATTGTCTGATACGGCTATCAACACTTCTAAATGAATACTAAATATTTAGCTAGTAGTTTTATTGAACAAATTATTTGTAGTTATATTTGCCGTATATTTTTGCGATAACGGCACAACGGTATGTCAAATGACAGTCACTCTTTAACCCAAAGGCACAGAATTGGTTCAACCCAGTGTGCACTGGTTCAACTGGGTTCAACCGACTGCGAATTTGACTGACAGTTCATGTCAAAATCATTTGAGAGCCCAAACTGTGATGCAGTTGCACTAGGTAGCAACCCACCGAAAGCTTTTTAATCTGATATACGTAAGGCTTGTTCGCATCGTTAGAACTAGTGCGTACGAGTTAACTTCGTGCAGTTTCAGTTCAGATATTTGAAGCATGCGACGCAAACAGGAGGCAGTAAGAGTTCATAATTAAAGAGTAAGTAAGAGTTCATAATTAAAATGTTTGTTTACAATAAACAGCTGTAAAATTAAAGAGAAGCCGAAAATAATATATTATAATTAATAAAATAGATCAAAATCAAATAATTGCTACATTATTGTTATGACTAATGTACAACGTCATTGATGCACAAACTATTGCCAGTATCAATCTGGCAAGGCCGTGTATAACATTTGTTTTTGACATATGTAATTATTATTATTATTACTTGAAAAACAATAACTTGATTATTATTTTACATTGTAAGGGGAGCACTAGCTGCCAGGGCCTTCAGCTCTTGACATATGTTATTATTACATTTTAATCCCGCTAACTTCATTCTTTTAATTCATTCTACATTCCTCATTGTTAACTACTACCTTGTGGTAATTATCAGAATTAAAAAGATAATAATTGAAATAAAAATATATAGAAATAGTTAGCTTAAAAGTCGTGCCTTCATCATTAATTCATACGGTCATCGTACAAAAGACAGAACAATTATTAAGCAGGAAAAATAGGAATTGTTTTTTAACAGTGGAAATAATATTGATTATTTTTTATTCAGAAAGTGAGTATTTATATATGTATAATTAAACTTAGGTATGTGGAAATAAAGGGAAAAAATATGAAAAATGTTCACTAACTTTCAAAACTGGAATGTGCAAGATTGTGACAGTTATAAAACAGAATATGAATTGTGATAATCTAGAAAATTTTTAGTGGAGCTATTTCATGAACTGAAAGGGAACTAAGTGCAACCAGAAAAGATAAGTGGAAATGAACTTTGCGACATAAATCTGCACCACCATTATGTGTTCGTATTGATTTACATCTTTAAACAGGAAATATACAAAAACTATTATTCTTATCACATGCCATTTAGAGAGAGAAAATTGGAGGGGCATAAAGCTTCTCAACTCCATCATGAAAATTCTAGCTCTTATTATCTTAGATAGAGTGTCAGGTGTACTCAACAGCCAGTTACGGCGTGAACAAATCAACACTTTACGCATAATTGTGGAGCAATCTCTCGAATGGAGATCGCCGTTATTGCTCCTTTTCGTGGACTTCGAACGTGCGTTTGACACGGTTATCAGAGAAGTAATATGGCGCTCTCTACAAAATTGAGGAGTCCCGGACAAGATCGTCGAGCTCATTAAGGCCCTATATAGATATAAAGACGCGAACCTTAGTGTGCGTTATAAAGGTAAAAATACTGCCAACTTTAATATAAACAGAGACGTTAGGCAGGGGTGCGTTCTATCACCACTGTTGTTTATAGTGGTTTTGGATGATGTCCTTAGGCGTACTAATGCAGAGACAGAGGGGGGGCTGCAGTGGAGATTAAACCAAAAGCTCAACGATTTGGACTACGCTGATGACATCTGTTTCATGACGCACACGTTAGCATGCGACTCATCAAGAATACGCCAACTAAACGCTCATGCAGATGGCCAAAACTAATCTTTTGCGACTGCAACCTGCAAATACATCTCCAGTCACTGTAGTGACAAATGACAACTCCACCATCAACATTGAGGACGTTGACAGCTTCTGCTACCTTGGTAGCTACATAACAAAATATGGGGGTGCAACATCTGATGTGGCAGCACGCATAAACAAAGCACGGTCTGTATTCCGAAATTTAGATCGAATTTGGAGTTCTCGTGTGATATCGCTGCGCAAAAAAATATGAATATTTAACACCAGCATAAAACCTGTTTTGTTATATGGGTCTGAAACATGGTTGGTCTCAGAACAAATAACTCAACAACTTCAAACTTTTGACAACAAATGCCTACGAATAATCAGCCGCATTTTCTGGCCGACAACGATAATGAACGAAGACCTGTGGCGCCTCACCAATAGCGAGCCTATTGACACAGAAATTAAAAGACGCAAATGGAGCTGGATAGGGCACATTCTGCGTAGAGAAGACACCAACATTGCAAATATGGCCTTTCAATGGAACCCACATGGTAGTCGGAAAGCAGGACGCTCACGACAAACATGGGTACGCACTATCCATGCCGAAAGTCACCACAGAGCCACCTGGAATGAAATAAGGTACCTGGCTGCTGATAGAAGCTTTTGGAGAGCTTTTGTGTCCGCCCTATGCTCCGACTAGGAGCGATATTTGACTCTTTTTTTATTATGTCTTTTAGTTAATTTTGTTAGCATAAGTATAGTTCTATTGTGTCAAATGTCATGGAATTAATAATAATGCAATTTAGAGCACATATAAAACGGGACTTGTTTTTATTTAACAGTTGTTGATTTGAACTGAATAAGTTATCTATCACATAGTGTAATAAACCGAGTGGAACTGATATTTAAAATTTGTGTTTTAGCTGTCAAAAATGTATGTGATAGTTATAGCTTATGTAAGACACACATGTTCATATAATCAAATAAAAAACTTCTATCAATTGTGAACAATTTTATATTCAATTCTGATATATGAAGAAAAACAAAAATTTTAATTATATAGAATACTGTTCTGAAATAGACCAGTCAATTGTCAAAAGTAATACAAAATATATATATATATATATATATATATATATATATATATATATATATATATATATATATATATACACACATATATATATATATATATATATATATATATATATATATATATATATATATATATATATATATATATATATATATATATATATATATATATATATATATATATATATATATGTATTAGGGGGGGTCAATTTGTATGGATCGAAAAAAAGTCACCAAGAGGTTGTCAAAATCGTAATCTACGAGAAATTCTAAGAAAGTTTACCCAAGAAACCATGGGTCTAAAATCAAAATGGAGCTTCCGATTTTTTTTAAATTATTTATTTATTTGGATTTGATGATCCAAAAATTGGAAGGCCTTGTATTTTAAGTTATGTTACCTGTCCCCTCATTAAAATTAAAATAAACAATTTTGCGATGTTTTGAAAATATCACACTTTTTATTTCAACATTACTTATTTTTAAAGTCTTTCTTGCTATCAATCCTAGGTGTTACGTTTCGACTTTTAACTGTGACTGCCATAACACCATCGCGATTTTTTTCAATAGTTCGACGTGAGACTCTAGTCAGTAGTTGCACAAACCGCTCGGTTCCTTGAATGTGTAGAGGAATTTGTGGATCCGGAAGCGGTGGATTGTCCAATTCTATGTAATTGAGCAAGTGTTCATAGGGTATGATTGCAGTGAATGGGGGCTCGTTGTCTAAGTTTATCATGTCGATGTAATTAGTGCAGTTAAAATTTATAGTTGGCTTTTTGTAAACTCTTAATTTTGTTGGGTCGTAAAGATTTTCACGATAATATAAAATTTTTTTACAGCCATTCCGCGCACTTCCTTTCTGTTGTCAAAAATCATTGTTAGAAGCACATTTTCTGAGTGGGCAAAATATCCGTTATTTTGAACAACATTATTTACAATTTCACGCAAATTTTGTGGCAAATATTGTGTTGAACAAATAAATTTATATAAGAGTGCACTTCCATGTATAACTGAATCGTAATACTTTACATTAAAGTACATTGGTACGTAAACTTTCATGACATACGTTGCTAAAATTTTTAAATTTTCGGATGGTGAATTTGTAGTTACATACAATCGCAGAAGTCTACCAGCTTTGGTTAACCAACGGGAATGAACGATAGGCCCAGGTTTTATGTTGCCTAAACCTTCTGGACAGGAACCATTATGAATTGCGAAAGCAATCTGATATAAGTACTTAACGTCCGTTGAAAGTTTTTTTTTCCTGTTCTGCTGACAAGGCGGGTGGCATATTCCCTAGCGAAATACTTACAAAGTCGGAAACAACCTCCAAAAAAAAAAAAAAAATGTTTCCTGTTTAGAATCAAAAATATAGATATTTATTAAATTACCAATTTTTTTTTATTATATTTAAATAGCTGAAGTTCACTTTGTTCATTAGAGTGGGTCATTTTTTTCTGATTTCTAATTATCTCTTTTTTCTACACATATGTATATATATATTTTTTGTATTACTTTTGACAATTGACTGGTGTATTTCAGAACAATATACTACATAATTAAAATTTTTGTTTTTCTTCATATATCAGAATTGAATATAAAATTCGATTGTGCTCCCAATTAAAAAAAAAAGTTTCATATCATAACAATCTATACATATATCATAACTATATTTTACATTTGTTTGAATACGAGAAGTAGACCTCATTACCACTGTTAACCAGTTACGGAACATAAGTTGTTTGACAAACCTGTCACAAATATCATTCTGATCAGGGCATACCTAAAAGGTAGTCGCAAGGGAGAATTTCTCTTCTTCTTGTTTCCGTTTTGACGTTTCCTCGAAAGCTTCGAAGCTTTTATTTGAGATCAGGGTTTTAAGGGAGTTAGTGCAC
This sequence comes from Clusia tigrina, assembly GCA_920105625.2. Classification (NCBI taxonomy): domain Eukaryota; kingdom Metazoa; phylum Arthropoda; class Insecta; order Diptera; family Clusiidae; genus Clusia; species Clusia tigrina. Next base: position 32,337,579 of record OV050031.1, on the reverse strand, counting down.
ACTGCTAATAAGAAAACGTATAGTAAAAAACTAAAAATAAAATGGGAAAGTGCCCGTTATGTGGAAAATCCACAAAACTAACAGGAAAATTCACTGCACATGCATATTGTTATTCACTGCCGCTGGCGGCCGCCCATTGTCACTTGGTACCCCTCCCACACAATATTGTGTACAGCGGGAGTAGTCGGGCCACTTGTTCCACTGATCCACTAGCACACACAATATTAAACATTTTTTCATTTAAACATTTTTACATTTCCACTTAATTTAAACATTTTCACTTTTGCACATAATTTAATTTTGCAGAAATATCTGTTTTACATTTGTTAAATTTGATTTAATTTTCCTCACTATCAAAATCGGAAAATCTTAATTCAAATTCAAATCCAGGGTACACCGATTTGTGCTCCTTGTTCGAAGCTAAAATTGGATTATATTTTGTCAAAATCGAGAGCTTTTTCACTCCACTGACAAGCCAAAATCCAAAAATTGTTGGTGTAGTAGAATTGTTGTAGCCTTGCGGCCACCTTCTTAGTGCACACTGATTCTGATTATGTTCGTATTTTCACCAAACTGTGTGGTGAATTGTTTAGTCGCAGGCAGAGAACACAAAGAAGCGACAACGTCAAATTTTCAAACGTAAAAAAACTGTATTTGTTTATTATTAGCTTCTATATGGATAGATTTGTTGATCATTGGTTCAAAAGAAAATCAGCCCCACTACTACAATTTTGCACATGTGTAAGTGTGCGCAAAACAAGAGTAATATCTCTGCATTTTCTGGTCACAGGACTTACTTCCTAAGTAAATTGTAAATACGACCAAAATTAATCAAATGTTTTTTTTACACATACTTCAGAATATGAAAATTATTTAAATTAATTATATAATATATATTAACAATATTGACGTTTTTAATGTTTTAATTACACAGTGTTGAAAGGGATAACAAACATATTTGAAGTGTTTATACTGGTTATACTAACCCATGCACACTCCCTCAAAATTACATTTAAGACTCGTAATTGAAACTGTGATATTACCTTCAAACAAGAAAAAGATAAAAGGCCCGAATACAATAATGCGAGAGACCGAGACGAGAGCGTGACCGAGTCTCGGCCGAGATGTCAAAAAATATTTGTACCAAAGGATTGTATGTGGCAATATACAATAATGCGTGATGCGATACGGCGAGACGAGGCATTTCTAAAAAATTAGAAATTCCTCGCACTCTCGTCCGAGACAATTTGTCAAAGTAATCAATTGTTTTGTAATACGCATTTGTGTATTTCTGTTTTGCTGTTTGTGGCTCCGCGCTTATTTTATTAATTAAAAAATTTCAAAACATTTAGTTTGTAATAGTTTTTTTAACACTTTAGCTTTTGTGTAAATATGGCTCGTAAATTATTGATTGTATATTAGAATCCGAGACAGTACAAAACGGGATCTCGGCCGAGACTCGGTGTCGCTCTCGTCTCGGTCTCTCGCATTATTATATTCGGGCCTAAACACTTCCTCAACCTAATATTGTACAAGTTTAAGTGCAGTGAAAAAAAAGGTAGCTTGACGATCTGGAAATATCAGATATTTGTTTTAAAATAATAATACCAACAAAGTACTGTATATTTTATAGAATAACACACGCTAGGTAATGTTTTGCTACATACACCACCATTATTATCGTAAGGGCTCATAACATTGTGGGGATGCTCGCTGGCGTTTAGCAAATAATGAGGACATCAGCGAACTGTTGATATTCGTGATTGCTCTATTCGGACAAGAACTCGCGAGCGTCTGTGTTACAATGTATGAAAGTGAAAATTGTTTACAGTGGCGCCGCAAAAATATTTGACAATTGATTGAGCAATACAAAAATAAACCTGAATTATGGGGCTCGATCCACAGTGGCCACCATTTAAGACATAACAAATTACACGCCTGGCGAGATATTGCCGTAGAACTAATAAAACTACAAATTACTTTAATAATAGCGTAATAGAGATTAAAAATACAAAAATCTTATAGTTCTGGAAAAGGTAAATAAAAAATATTTTTTCAAAGCTCTTTTCTGGTTAACTGTCAGCGTATGTACATAAATAGATGTTTTTAATGGTACCCGCTGACTTTCTTCCATAGGATAAAATACGGCACCATTTGTATATCAACAACAAAAAGATTAGTGTTCTTTTTGCATTTGATGATTACAAAATTTAGATATAGATTTTCTTTCGTTGGCTTCGGTAGTTAAAGGATTCTATTTTTTAAGCTTTTTCAACTGAAGCCTTTCTCAAATGTTGGCTGCATTCAGCATAAAAAGCTCGCAGCAGTTGTTGGAACTGTCCACGCGTCTATTTTGTCATAGAAAAGTTCATTGCATGGTGGCTGCAATGAACTCGGGAGAAAGGCGATGTTTGAGCCGTTTTCATTAGGTGCATTCTGTCAGCCCATCGGATACCCAACCGATCAGAATTCTCCGAACTTTTTGCAACCAGCTGACTAAGCGGACGCCATCTCTTTGAGCGGAAATTTTCTTCGCTACCGTACTCAACACTTAGCACAGCTATTTGTAGAACATATGCTTACGTATAAGTGCTGAAACACAATGTGAGGCTGAAGCTGAAGCCTGAGGCGTTGTTAAAAATACAACACGGCTTCTTAAATGGAAGGGCACACAATGAGAAGCTGAAGCTGAGACTGAAGCTCAAGATAGAAAATTTTCTACCTTGAGTCGATGCAAAAGCGAAAACAATTGTTTATCAAATTTAAATAATGGATAACAGAACAGCGTTACCAGACTTGCTTTGTAAAAAAGGTATACTTATTGGAAAAAAGGAAAATGTTACATTATCTTTAAATAAAATTTTTTATTCATCTCATATAAGTTAAATACATAATATCGCGAGGTGTTGTACACGAATTTAAGCATATTTAATTAAAATTCTTTCACGATAAATATTTCAAATATCTGGTAACAGATAGAAGGAAAAAAATAGAAGGAGTAATCGGAGGATCACCTATTTTGGCAAAAATTACTTTTGGCTCGAGATTAAGAAAAATTCCAAAAATGGGCGTGGTCGGTCAATTTCCACGCCAATCTCCCATACAAACTCAACATAGAAAGTGCTACAAAATGGGTTTCAATATAGATATTGAACTGAAATTTTGGTAATTTATATCTGAAGAGATATAGATACTGTGCTGTGAAAATGGGCGTGATCGGTAAACTTTCACTCCTACTTCCCATATAAACTTAAGTGTGGAAGTGCTTCAAAATGGGTTTCAATATAGAGATTGAACTGTATTTTTGGCTATTTATATCTGAGAAGATACAGAAATTGTGTTTTGGAAATGGGCATGGTCTAACAATTATTTCGCCCATTGACATTATCATTGCTTAATACCATTTCGAAACATACTTTTTAACCAAAGTTCGTTCTTTGCAAAAAAACGCTCAGTTGTTGCAAATGTCATCTAATACCTCTTATGGCCTATATTTGTAAACATTACAATAATTGTTATTGTTTTACAAAGATTTTTAATCAGGTGTTGCCATTATGTTAATTAAAAAGCTTTTACAAATTAGCAAAAACCTAAAAGTATGCCCCAATTTTTTTATTTATTTATTTATTTATTTATTTATTTACAAAAGAAGGATAAGAATCAATTCTTATCATACAAAATTTAGGAGCACTAGCTGCCAGGGCTTTCAGCTCGCTTATACTTATGTGGGTTAGGAATAGATATTTAAATTCTGTAATTAGAGATAAGGCTTAAAATTATACGCTACTTAGTGGATACTGTTAAGCGTTAGTAAATAAGAAAAGAGTAGGCAATATTATCGTTAAACTAAAAGCAAAGAATAAAATTAGAAAGTTTATCAATTTTAAATAAAAATAATAAGTTGGGAGTCATATAAAAATCTGTAAATCTTATTAATGTTGTCAGCACTGGGTTCCTGTAGCAAGGCCGATGGTTTTACTTCTTTAAATAAGTTAGAGCGGATGTTGTGCAGATGAGGGCAGTGGTCCAGTATATGTAGGATTGTTGAAATATCGGCGTTGCATCGGGGGCAAGTTGGTGGGCTGGTGCCATTAAGGAGATGCCCGTGGGTGAGCAATGTGTGTCCAATACGAAGACGTACGAAAGTTTTAATTTGATTGGATTTACTCGAGGAAGGATATATTGGTTTGATGTTGTGTGGGTTAACTCGTGAGTAATGATTAACCTCTCTGGATCTTGTAAATTTATTATTATTCACGTACGGAAGGATCAGACGATAAAAGTCAATTTTTTTTAAATTGTTTTCAATCTTTTTAAATTTTTTTTACTTTTTTAAATCGAAATAACTCAAAAAAGGGCAAATTCGGGCAAACATTTCTTTTTTATATCGAAAGAAGACATCTCGACTTTTCATTACTATATAGTTAGAACACGGAGGTAGACGGAGGTAACGAAGTTTTTCTCCATCAAAGGGGAAAAGTTGGTATTTAGGTAGCTTCCTCTTTGATCGCTTCTAAGTTCAACAATACTTGATAGATTGATCCCATACTTTTTTCATTTTGTCGAAAAAATGCTATATTTTTATATACGAGGGCGCATTGATATTGAAGCTACCTAAGTAGGAAAAAAACATTTTTTTTTTGCAAAAACCCTTTATTTCTCAACATAGTCTCCTTTTACTTCGACACACTTAGTAAGACGATATTCCAACTTTTTTATACCATCTGAATAATACGATTTCGGGAACCCCTCAAAATACGCGTTAGTTTCGGTAATCACTTCTTCGTTTGAGATGAATCTTTTTCCTAAATCTAACTAAATCTGGACAATAAGGTGGATGATTAACCAATTCGAAGTGTATTTCACGTAATTTTAGCATCGTATCTAATGCTGTGTGAACCGGTGCGTTGTCTTGAAGAAAGAGCATTTTTTTCTTCTTTAAATGTGGTCGTTTTTCCTTGATTGCATCAATCAATTGATCCAATAATGCACGATAATACTTTCCTGTGATTGTGGATCCTTTTTCAAATAATCGATGAGCAATATTCCGTGTGCATCCCAAAATACAGTGGCCATAACCTTGCCAGCCGATTTCACTGCCTTCGCCTTCTTCGGAGCACTTCCACCAGCGTCCACCCACTGTTTCGATTGATTTTTGGTTTCAGGTGTGTAGTGGTGAACCCACGTTTCATCAACAGTTATTAATCGACGCCAAAAATCAACAGGATTACGCTTTTTCATGTCTAAACACCGCTGTGAAGTGGTCTGTGGAACTCGTTTTTGTTCGACATTGAGCAAACGCGGCACCCATCTTGCCGATAGGTTTTTCATATGCAAATGTTCATGCAAAATGTTGAACACACGTTCATATGATATGTTTACCATTTCAACAATCTTACGCAACTTGACTCGGCGATCATTCATAACGATATCGAGGATTTTCTTGAGAGCAATCCAATATTTTACCATGTAATCTGACGGAGCAGACTCGCCGTAATGTTTATCGAGCTTTTCTTTTGTCTCTTTCGCCGTTTTCCCTTTCAAATAATAGTGTTTAATCACTGCACGAAATTCGCTTTTTTCCATTTTTCAAGAAACACAAAAGTTGCTTACTTCAAACGACTACAACAAATAAACTAATCGATGAATTTGGGTGCAATTTTAACAGCTGACGTTTGACAGATCGCAATTTCTAAAAAAAAAGTTTTTGTGTTTGTGCTGCCATCTAGCGCTAGGTAGCTTTAATATCAATCCGCCCTCGTAAAAGCAACAAAAGAAGCAATCAAAACAAAATTATTAGGAAAAAACTTTGCTCTAGGTAACAAAACTTTCAATAATTTTAGGTGAAAAAACATTATCTGACTTTCGATACTTGTATTTAGTATAAAAATGACCATTCTGGAAAGAACTGTAATGAATTGTTCTTATTTAAACAATGCTAAAATTCAGCTAAATCCGTCAAACATAAGAATGGGGTACTTGAAAAAATGTATTTTTTCCGCCAAAATACCATTGTGCGGTGCTTAGGTAGGCCGCATTAAAGAAGAGTCTCTCATTAATAGTGCTGGTAAAGAAACCAAATATGCAGTGCAAGGCGTCGGCAGGAGCTCCTATCGGTCCTCTCCTAGTGAAGAGTGGCGGGAGAGGTCCTGCTGCCGGCGCCGTAGTGGCTAGAAACATATAACCATTTTGTGCTTTATTTTTTTTTTTTGTAAAATCTCTAATACTGAGTTTGAATATATATAAGAAGTATACTAAGGAGCTAGTTAATTATAGTTGGGAGGAGACCCTTGCGCATTGGAGGCGATGGAGGAACTTAGCCGGGCTTAGAGGTTGAAAGGTGAGTTGAGTCAGAAGAAAAAGTAAAAAAGGAGAGGAGAGATTTCATTGTTCCTCCACCCGACGCAGCGTAGCGGAGTAACGGCCAACCCAGAGGCACTTGAGCTAGCTATAATTACCAAGCTGCGTAGGACAACGTGGGGACATAAAATGGTTTGAATCAATTATTCTAAATGTTCATGCATGAAAAATGAACAAAATCGTTCGGTTAAAATCGACTAACAGAGAGAATGTAACTGAGTGAAAACACCTACGATAGATAAATCATTCAGTTGCTTACTATCGTTAGTTGAAATCACTACTAATAAATAAGTATTCATTAATATTTGTTTTATATTTATTTTTTTCAGATAAAATTTAAATTAGTAAATGGTTTGCTTTCAACAGTTTGCATTATCTATTAAAAGAGGATAACGGAAAAAATAGTAGCACTGAAACAGTGAGTATACAATGTTGATACCCTTTACCCTTAAAAATGTTATACCCTTTACCCTTAAAAAGGGTACACTAAGTTTGTGCGGTTGAGTTGTTCCTTGACATTTACATATACAAATAATCACAATCACTTTCTGATTAGTTTTGATTTTCTCCGTCCGTCTGTGGCCAGTTTTTTCCACACTGTTAGAGACAGAAGTACAGCGTGGATAATAAGACAGAACCAGATAAATATATAAATCAATTTGGAAAAATATCACGCCTACCTCCCATATATGCAACTGTAGGAACTTTTTTAAATGAATGTAACTTCGGTAAACTGATGGTATAGTGACGCACGTTGTATCCCCACTGTTCGTGGGTGGTATATATTCGAGGATATTCGTAGTATTGTAATACATAAATTCAACGACTATGAAGATTCAACTATGAAGAATTATTTGGCCAAACTTGGACAGTTATAAGGCCACCACCATAAAATTTCAAACCTAAGTTTTATATATAGATATCAATATCCTTTAAAAAGTCGGTGATTATTTTGAAGGCGTAGTCTTCTTTAGCCTGGATTAGGGTTCTTAGAGAGTTGAATTGTATAAGTGTTGGGAAAGAATTTCTTGGCAAATTGTATTTAGTACAATGAAAGATGATGTGTTCTGGGTCTTCAGGGCATTGGCAAACTTCACAGTTTCCATCTTCAATTACTCTTAGTTTCTTCAGCGTCTTGTTACAGAAAGCGTGTCCTGATAGGATGCGGTTAATTTGCTTGACTTCTTTAGGATTCAAGTTCTTATTTTTTTTAAACCAAGGCTTTTCAGAATATCTGGAAACAGTTCTCCATATTTCGTGCCTTTTTCAGAAATTAGATTGACATATTCCCTTTTCCATTGTTGTTGGATTTCATGCTGTATCTTGTTTATTGCATCTTGGAGTGACCATGGGAAGTCAACTTCCTCACCTTCATGGCCTGCATTTTTGGCTTCTTTATCGACTCTCTCGTTAAAATTTATTCTGCTGTGACCTGGGATATAATGAATATCTAGTGACTCCATAGTGCTATTTTTAATTTTTGATATTATTTGTGAGGCAATGAAATTATTGGAATTGTGGTTTAGGAGATTTAGTGCTCCACTTTTGCTATCTGTAAGTATGGCGACTTTTGTTTGGTTATTTTCAATTGCAAAGTCTACGGCTTTGTCAATGGCTAAGAGTTCCAATGACATTGATGATAGTTTCTTTTTAATGTAGAAACTTTTAGTTAAGTTGGAGTTTACATGTAGAAAAGCAGCCCCTGAGAGATCATCTTTGACGGAGCCATCAGTAAAAAATATTTCAAAATTATTTGAGTAGAGAAAGTTCATTTTTTCTTTGAATAAGGCATTGATGACGGTCTCGTTCCCTTCATTTTTGTTTTTTTGAGTCCCTTTGAAGAAGTCAAGATCACAATTTAATTTCTTTGTAGAAGGAAGTAGATGCTGGATGATACCAATGTCTGTGAAAATTGTTTTAAATTCTTTGAATATGCAACCATAGCTTGTTTTCAATCGGTCATTGAGAAATAAAATATTGGTGATTGGAAGATTTAGTGCAAAGCATTTCGCTAACTCCTTTGCAGTGTTCAGTTTTAATCTGAATTTTATCGGTAGTACGGCTGCCATATGATATAAGATGTGAATGGGGGTTGAACAGATGAGTCCCATACACCTTCTGAGGTTCGCGTTACAAGTTTGGAGTTTTTTCAATGCTGTTTTATTAATGTTTGCAAAAGTAGATGTCGCATATTCTAGTTTAGCACGAGCAAAAGCTTTGTAAAGATATAAGGCTTTAATTGGTTGGATGCCAAATTAAAACCGCTGAGTATGTTAAGAAAGTTGTATTATTGGTTTGTTGCTGAAACTATTTGATTTACGTGTTCCGTTGCTGAATTATTCGATGTAATGTATCTTCCTAAGTATTTGATTTTCTGTACTTGTTTGATGGTAATATTATTTAGTTGAATGGCTATGTTTCTACTCCTATTGTTGAAGTGGATGATGTTGGATTTTTGAAAGTTGAAAGAAAGGTCAAGATTTTTACATAGTTGGGCGAAGGTTTGGATTTTCTCCTTTATAATGTGTATAGCATTATCCACATTTTTGTGGTGTACAGTGAAGAAGAAATCATCTGCAAATTGGAATATATTGCAGTTGTCATCAGTAATTTGATGGAGAGAGGCTGTATAAAGGTTGAAGAGAATGGGACTGAGCCCACTGCCTTGGCATACACCTTGATTTGTGTTTAATGCGGCAGTTCCCAGGGTTAGCGTTCTATTTAAAAGAAAAGATCCAGTTGATTATTTTGTTATCAAAGTTCATATTATTGGGGATGTTACGAAGTTTATAAATATTAACGCAATCGAAAGCTTTGCTAATATCTAAGCATATACTCAGTACTTGCATTTTTCGAGATTTTAAATGCATCAAATTGTTTATGAGATCATTAATGCACATAGAAGTAGAGTGAAATTTTCTAAATGCGTAAGATCTAGCTGGGAGTAGGTTATTTTCATCAATATGACTGTCAATTTTAAGTTTCATTAGCCCTTCGGTAATTTTTAGAAAAGTTGGTAGGAGACTTATTGGTCTATAATTTTTAATATCTGCAGGGTTCGAGTTCTTCTTGAGTATGATGATTTTAATTATTCTCCATTCTTCTGGTATGTCGCCTTTTCCCCTTATTTTTAGAATTACATTGAAGATATTAAGCTTTTGATCCATTGTTAGATGCTGAAGGATGTTGTAGGAGATTCCGTCCCATCCACCGGCCGAACGTGGATTTCTTAAATTTAAAGATGTTTCGAACTGTTGGAATGTGGCTAGTGGAGTTGTTGAAGGAATGTTCAAGGATGAAAGCTGGTTTGTTAGGGGTGTGGTGCTTGGTGATTGGATATAGATTTGTTGGAGGAATGCAAAGTTCTGCTCCTTTGTGAAGGAATTGCCAACTTTCCTCTCCTGTTCATACTTTTTCACTCTGTTGATCATACCTCACCAATCCTGTATTGAAGGAGGGTTGGACAGGTCTTCTATTAACGTTTGGAAATTTGTTCTTTTAATTTTCACTAAATGCCTGGTTAGAGCTTCCTGTGCTTCATTAAGTTGGATGCAGTCTTCGAATTTTTTTGTGGTGTAATATTTAAGTCGGATAGCATTGCGAATACTGATAAGTCTTTCTGTTTCGGAATTCCACCTCCTTTTTGGTATATGCTTGTTATCTTTTAGTTTTATAGTGTTTTTCTTAATTGCGTTTCTAATTAAATTTGAAATATCAGAAATGTTATCTGAAAATTCAATGTTGGGTAGATCCTGTAGGAGTTTAGAAAAGATTAGTTTTGAGTGCTGTGGTGCATCCTTTTGGACTTTTTTAATACTTATAATTATCGGAAGATGATTGCTGTTGGTGATGCTACTTTTTTGGCAATCCCATTTGAAGTTAGTTGGTTGTTTGTTATCAAATGTAAGATCAAGCAATGAGCTAATATCCCGAGTTTTATATGTTGGAGAACCGTCGTTAATGTAGAAAAAGTCGTTATTGATAGCGATATTTTCAAGAGCAAGTCCTTTCGCATCTCCAGATGGGCTTCCCCAAGTTGTCGATTTAGGGTTGAAGTCTCCTCCTATTATTGTAGTTTTGTTTAAAGAGTGCAAATACGAAAAAATGTTCTCTGTTTCTATTTTGAAAAATTCTGTGGATTTGTTTGGTGGGAAATAAGAGCTGATAATGTTCAAATTTTGTTTTAAGTTCAGTGTAGCTATGCCGATGCATTCTGCTTCGGGGGATTTAAATTTCGTCAGCGATAATTATAATTATTCAAACACACCGTTTAAAAACGAATATACAACTGATTTACCAAAGAAATCGCCACTGCCTCAAACAATCCCCTCTAATTTAAATATGCACCATCAAATTGAATATACTCGTATACCTCCTCATCAATGATATAATTATTTTTGGTATCCAAAACAACTTTAATATTTAAAGTGTATCAAATATAATATTAAATATGTTTAAACCAAGATATACAAATGTATTCATATTGTGTTGGGAAGAAAGCACTTAGTATTTTACAATATGTTTTATATACTTCAGGACTTATATAAATGGCGATTTTCGCTCGTAGAAGTGCCTTCACCGTTTATCGCAAACATTAACATTGGCCTGCAGTAACATTCGTATAAAGAAGCTTTAAGAAGAGATAATTATATTTAAAATATATGCCCGGTAGTATTGTGTTCCATTCCTGCAGAACATAATTATATTTATTTTGCCAAATATGCTATTAGTCACGTTCGATCCGCAAAACTGAGGTTGGCCAACATTTCTAGCTTTAAAATTTGTATGGAACAGGAAATTTTATCTATTTGGATTATACTTACTTATTTGATCTAGCGACTTTAGGATCCTTTTAAAAGGATCTTTAACAATGGATCCCAGCCATTGGACAACTAAATTTATAGTTATACTAGATAGTATATATATATATATATATATATATATATATATATATATATATATATATATATATATATATATATATATATATATATAGTATATATATATATATATATATATATATATATATATATATATATATATATATACTCGTATATATATATATATATATATATATATATATATATATATATATATATATACATATTATTATTATTATTTTCGTTGAGGGGATGTTGCACTGCGACCTATAAGATCTATTGTGCTTCCTTCGTGCACCTAGAGTATTTCTCTTAGCCCAATTCCCTCGATGAATTGGAGTATTGGTCCTAATTCACAGAGTCTGAGTTCTTCATCGAGTACGCCAAGGTGTTTCCTTCTCTTGTGCATCAGGGCGGGGCAAGTTCCTAACACATGTTGTGCGGTCTCGTCCTCTTCCTTGCAGAACCTACAAAGAGCATCAGGGAAAGTTCCCAGTTTTGTTAGGTGATAATTCAACCTACAATGTCCTGTTAGCAGTCCCGTAATGATTCTCAAGTTGTTCTTCGTTAGATTCATACAGTCCTCGTAGCGTTTTGGGTTGTATGTCCCTAGGGCTAATTTGGAATGTGATAACCCCGGTAATTTTTCCCAGTATAATCTTCTTTGTTCATCCTCTTCTTCCCAGATAATACGGGAGATGTTACCCGATCCTAATCCACAGAATGGTTTGGGTCCCACAAATGGAGATGATGCTCCTTTCCTGGCAAGTTTGTCTGCCATCTCGTTTCCATTAATCCCTACTTGCCCCGGAACCCATAGAATCCACACCTGATTGAGTTGGCCTAGGATGTTCAGCTTATCAATGCACTCCATCACCAGTTTTGATGTAGCTTGGTGAGATTTAAGTGCTTTGATAGCTGCCTGGCTGTCAGTCAGTATTGCTATTCTGCGGTTCCGATAGTTTCGTTCGAGATTAAAGTGCGCACATCTATCTATCGCGCCCCGGCTCCATCGTCAGTGAGTGAGCCGTCAGTGTACCATGTCATCATGTACTGGTCTACCTTGTGTGTTTCTGACATACCTTCCCAATCTTTTTTATTACGAAGTTCAGTTTTAAAAAGCTTCTTAAAGCTGAACGTTGGGAGTATGGAGTCCTTTGGCATCGAGATTTCAGGAAGTTGCTTAACGAGAAGTTCTGTCTTCCTTTGATTAAGATAACTACCTGTACTGGTGTAGTTTCCAGCTACCCTCAAAATCGCCCTCCCCGCTTGGGACTGGATATAAATATGAAGAGCAGTGAGATCCAAGAGTACCTCCATTGATGCCGTTGGACATGTTCGCATAGCTCCCGTAATACATACACATGCAAGTCTTTGTATCTTGCTAAGCGTGTTACTGTCTGCTGATTCGTGCAGTTTTCCCAGACTAATGCCCCATAGGTTATCATTGGCCTGACAATTGCTGTCAGGATTTTTGGTGTACAGCCCCAACTTTTGCCCGCAATAGTTCTACACGTCATGAAAGTTTTGATAGCTTTCTGTTTAATTTGCTCAATGTGGGTTTTCCACAGTAATTTTTGGTCTAAGACGATACAAGAATTTTGCTTCTTTCTGAAGTTCTATCTCTATACCGTCTAAACGGATAGGTTTAAGATGCGCGAGTTTATACTGTCTTGTGAATGGTACTAACGTTGTTTTTGCTGGATTAATATTCAGCCCAACCTTGGCGCACCATTTCTTCGTTAGTTTAAGTCCTAGCTGAATTCTATCACATAGAGTATCCTGCAATTTGCCTCTAGAGATGATGACTATGTCGTCCGCATAGCCCTGAAATGACAGACCATTGTTTTTTAGTCTGCCAATAGCTCGTCTACTACTATACTCCACATAAGTGGCGATAGCACACCTCCTTGTGGGCATCCCCGTGTGGTGTTAGCGATTATACTACCTGTACTAGTTGGTATTTCTACCTTCCTGGTATGAAGCATATTGCTCATCCAAGAAGCTAGAGTATTGTCAACCCCTCTTCTTGTAAGAGCTCTTCTGATAGCGTCATGTGAAGTATTGTCAAAAGCACCTTCTATGTCTAGGAACGCGCATAGCGCCGTTTCCTTCTTTCCTAAGCTATCCTGCAGTAAGTTCGTCAGTTGGTATAGTGGTGTTTCAGTGGAATGCCCTGCTCTATATGCATGCTGACAGGAGTGCAGCGGGTTTCGTATTAAAACCGTGGTCCGGATGTAGTTGTCTACTACCTTCTCTACAGTTTTTAGAGCAAAGGATGTCAGGCAGATTGGCCTGAAGGATTTCGGATGGAGGGGGTCCCTCTTACCTACCTTCGGCAAAAATACCACCTTTGCCCTTCTCCAAATCTTAGGTATGTTACCTAGCGCTAGACTGCTTCTTGCTATTCTCGTCAATGGACCTAATAACTGCTCTATACCCTTTTGGAGTAGGGCAGGAAAAATTCCGTCTACCCCAGGTGATTTCAATGGTTTAAAAGTGTTAACTTCCCATCTAATCCTCGGTTCCGTGCAAATTTCGCTTGCTATGCCCCATTCATTCCTGCTTATTCTTCCCAGATTTTCAGTATATTCTGTTCCTGCTGCCACATATGTGGAAGATCCTGGGAAGTGTGTATCAAGAAGTAATTCTACTCTCTCTTCTTCATTTTCGGTGAAGGAACCTTCCTCTTTTTTAAGGTTGGTGGATGATATACTACTGCCTTTGGCAATCACTTTATAGAGTTTTGAAACCTCAGTGGTGTGCTCAATGCTTTCGCAAAAATTTCTGAAACTTGTGCGTTTTACTTCTCTAATCTCTTTGTTGTAGAGTGTTAGAGTCCTTTTGTATTCAGTCCAATCCCCGGTAATTTTTGATCTATTAGATAGCCTACGAACCTCAGTTCTTGGTTTCTTTAGATCATTGTTCCACCAAGGTACGTCCTTGGTAGAGCTTACCTTGCTTATTGGACAGCTGTCTTCGTATGAATCAATAATTGCTTTATTGAGACTTTCTACCGTAGTTTCGAGTTGTATTTCGTTTCTGATGCAGTCGCCTAATTCTAGTTGCCTTAGGTTTGCATTCAGATTGCTTAGATATTTTTGCCAGTTTGTTTTCCTCGGATTCCTTAAAATTCTTTGCGTTAATTGCAACCCCTCTATGTCAAATCGTAGTATCCTATGATCGGTCATTGATGGTTCGTTGGATACTAACCAATTCTTAACAAGACTAGAGCCCCAGGTATTTCCGAAGGTTATGTCTAAGACTTCTTTACGTACGCTAGTTACGAAAGTGGGTGTGTTACCCACATTGAGAATTTCTAATTTATTACTAATGATAAATTCAAGAAGGTACTCACCACGCTTGTTGGTGTCTGTGCTGCCCCATACCTCGTTATGCGCATTGGCGTCACATCCAAGTATTAGAGGTTGTTTCTTCCTTTCACAGTACTCCACCAGTTTGTAGACAAGCTCGGGTGGGACCCGAGTATCTTCCCCTGGTAGGTATCCTGATGCAAACACAACTTCACGTGTGCACCCGTTGATATTGATCGGAAACTCTGGAAGACATAAGTATTTCATATTTTTCATTAGTACTATGCAGGCTCTTGGGTTATCACACCTGATGTCCCATATTACCTGCGTATCAGATGCAACCAAACCTCTGATTTGATCCCTGAATACCCAGGGTTCCTGTGTCAGCACTATGCTCAGGTTGGACCTGAGTGTTGTTCTAGCGATGACTGCTCTAGCGACGACTGCTGGCCATCTCCACGTTATTGTTTTGATTTCTTCTCCTTCGCATCGCACTCCGCCAGGGCATCATCGATGTCTGACAGGAGTACTTTGTCGGAGTCTTCTACTTCAGCGGTCAGTTTTAGCGCTGTAAGGTTGATGGCATTGATGTCCTCGCTTTCGACAGCTAGAACGCTGACTTCGGCTGCCGGCCTCTCGCTCCGGACCACTTCTTCTGCCACCTCTTTTAGGATCTCCTCTGCGTCGGCTGAGTTTTGCTCAGTTGTGGCCACTGCATCTGGAGGATTACTTATTACACGTTCTTTGTGTAGATGGACGGGGATCTTGCCAAATCTGTAGGCCACTCTACAATCCTTGGCTTTGATCGCTTCAAGCGATCGGTCATCAATGCCGATCGTTAGCAGCTTGCCGTTCTTCTCGTCCTTGCTACTGAAGATTCTCCAGAGATTGGTGTTCAGCGCTTTGTTCTGAGTTACCATCAAATCGAGCAGTTTCTTGTCCCCCCCCCCAGCTGCTCGCGGAAGGTATACCGTCATCAGATGTACACCAGGGATAGCATCCCCAGTGCACGTCGTCAGCTCTGTCCCCATCCAACCAGATAGCTTGGGTAAAGTCGTCTTCACCCATTCAGCAACCGCATCGGTGGAACAATCGATCAGGATGTAGCCTGGTCGAAAGTGGATGCCCTCAAATTCAAGTTCGGTTTCAGAACCCTCGAACATTTCGTCCATAAATAAATTTTCGAGTTGCCCCTGCTGCTCACGCGAAAGGATGACCTCCGGGAAGGACTTTGGTATTACAGCCAGCCTAACGCCTTTGGTGAAGCTGGCGTAACTGACACCCGCCTTCCTGGTGGCCGCCTCTGGTTTCGGTGCAGGTTTTGGCAAACTTCTCTTCATGGTAACCCGTGGTGCAGTATCACAAGCCCTGCTTTTTTTGGCGGAGTTGCCCTCAGTTGGACTGATTTCAATAGCGCCCCTTTTCCTTACGTCAGATGTGCTCTTAGCGCGATTGAGCACTTTCTGTTTGGCTTCTTCGGGCGTTAAGCCCCCGTTGAGATAGCGCAGATACCATTTAGTACCCGCCCCACTCAAACCTGTACTTTTCCTGGCAACGCCGAAGCCGGGAAGCTGCCTCGCCTGTTCAGTACTCGTCGAGGGCTGTGTATTTGTGGCCTTGGATGTCGAAGCACCCTCAGCACCCACAGTGCCCCGACTTTCCTTCCGTTTCACGGGTCCAGTTGCCGTCCGTGGCGCAGGCGCAGAGTTGTTATCTCTGTTACCTTTGCCCTCCGTCTGTCCTCTCCGGTTAGGAGTTAGAACGTGGCGCTCAGTATTGAGAACATTACGTTCCACCTGATTCGCCAGTTGAGTTGCAGAATGTGTACCTGCTAGTTTATTTATTTTATTAAAATTTGGTGTTCCCATATTTAATCCCACGAGTGTGGGGGAAAGAAGGTTCGCCGTGTCATAGCCCCCAGTAACACGGTAAGCCCATGATTACTCACTGAGGCGGGCAGGTATCAGTGAGGTGTGACGTTAGAATACAGTATGATAACCCCTAACTGCAAACATCAAGCCGATGGACGCGTGGTATCCCGGCTTAGCGGGGGTGTTTAACGACCACCCAGTCGTGTACCTAATTTTGTCTGACGTCTCCAGGCTGACCTCTCCACCAGATTGCATAAGCCCTACCAGAT
Source organism: Clusia tigrina (assembly GCA_920105625.2). Classification (NCBI taxonomy): domain Eukaryota; kingdom Metazoa; phylum Arthropoda; class Insecta; order Diptera; family Clusiidae; genus Clusia; species Clusia tigrina. The sequence continues at coordinate 32,320,885 of OV050031.1, read as the reverse complement.
TGCATAAGCAGTTCGATGGCACAGCCCAGCCTTTCACCGACGCACACAAGCCCTACCACCACGTCAAGGTAAAGGTACGAGGTAAACATATATATATATATATATATATATATATATATATATATATATATATATATATATATATATATATACATTGATTTGTTAATGTCCACATGGAAAATCGTTAAAATAGCATATCAAAACGGCCTAGTAGGTTCCTCACAAAAAAGAAACAAATCGGCCTCAAACAAATTCCTTCTATACCTTAATTAAATGGTACACATTTACAACAACAATTTCTAAGTAATGGGATTATCAGATCTGATTGCAAAGGCAAATCATTAATTTCAAATTCATTTAGACAATCACTTTGAAAAGAGTAACATGTTGTGTACATCCAGAAAGAATATCTTTCTCATCAAATGTATGTAATGGACTGTGTTTAAATTAATTCCTTTCTTCTTTAGTAACAGCTGAAAAGAGTGCATTCATAGTTGAGGAAATTTTATTGGATTTGACCGTGCTGTAACACCCCATTAATAGCAGAGACACAAACCTGAATCACTAAATGCTTGCTAGGAATTGACAAAAAATTGTAAATGACAGGGTCACTCGCTACATCTCTCTCTCTATATTATTTCACCATGGATCTTTGGATTATACCAAGGTGAATTCACTTACATGGTGACTGCAAGGAGAATTTCATACCTCCGGAATTGTCAAATAGAAGCAATGTGCAATTAGGTACTGTTCAAAATAAACGAAATTCAGAGAAATGGAGAAATTCATAAGAGCTGCTTAAAGTGGTAAACAATTTATATAATTTATATTTAATAATTAAATTGACTCATAATTCCTTATACTTTTCAGCATGTGACTGAGAAATTATACATCAAATAAAATATCATTTATGTGGACAGAAAGTGGTGCCAGTATATGAAAATTTAAATGGAGAACATTTATGGAAAAATACCTGAGACAGTTTTTGCTTTGCCCGAGTATTTACTGCACAGCACACATTTACTTCGCATATCGTTTATTAATTTAATTCTTTTATGTTCAAATTTCACAAATATCTTCCTCAATAAAATCACAACTCAATATGCAATTGTTTGCATATTTGTTTTGATGACATTTTTCTATACATTAACTTTTGACAGCTATTGCGGGAAAGTTGGTTGAAAAAAAGTGAGGAATTTAATTAAAAATTGGTAGATCGGCGAAAAATGTGGTAGACTTTCAATTAAATGAAATGCATCAATTTCAATGTAAAGTTTAATTTAAAAAATTCAAGCAAACAGTAACAAACCAATTATATTACATTAATTCAGTCATTAATAGTAGCAAAACAAAAATCGTCATTTGAATTGAACTCTAATTTTAAAAAAATATTACAATACTAAAAACCTGTGGGTTCGGAATGATCAATTATTGTTGTCATTTCTTTCGCGAAGCTTTCCTGGAACCGGTCGGTAAAAAATTTTTTGTGCAAAGGATAACAAATCTGCATTTGCTTCAAAATATCGCAAGAGCTTCAATTCAATGAGTATTAAATTCAAATAGTTTTTAAATCATCGCATGACTTTATGTAATAAAAAACGATTTTTTCTTTTATTGTATCTACATTTATTGTTTTTATATCTAAACGATCGAAATTCCCACCCATAAATCCTTTCACATTTAAATACATAGATGCTCTTCTACTTTCTTCCCATTTCCAATGTTTTAAAAAAACCAGTGATATATTTCTAAAAATTTATTTCCAATGTAACACTACCACCAATGAATTCCTTATTATCTTAGGATGAATTCATATCCCTTAAGTTTATATACTTTTTATTATTGTGTACTAAATCAAAAACAATTGGCCTTCCCCTTTAAAGAGACCTGAATCCGCGTCTTTATATATATGCATATATATTACAGCGGAAGTTCAAAAAGAAAGTATATTAAAATAGTAAGAAAAATATATGAAGCATCAATATTGATATTGGTCTGTAACCAAGTTTGCAATTTATTAGGACCTTATCATGTTGTTATATTACCTATACTATCATTGTTTAATGGCTATTTGCATCGCTCGGCAGAGAAATTCTACTATGCTTTCAACCAGAGAATACATTTTATTCTCTACTTTCAATATACTCTGAGTGCTTAAAGGATTTTGTCTCACTTTACATCTGATTCATCCGCAATGAAATTCCATACACACTTTCTTCCTGCACCAGATCAACCACACTACATTTAAGTAGTTGTCTGCACATATGGTTTTAGGATGTGCTCCGCCCACATTTCTTTATATTACTGAACAGGAAATTCTTGAAGTTGGAATTGGTGACTAGAACAAATTAATTGGAAAGTATTTCAGATTTAAACTGAATTACATTTATTATAGATATGGATTATTACATTTATTGATTTGCTGATTTTAAGACATTGAAGAGTTTAATTTGCATTATTCCGGCTTTGAAGTTACAAGTGCTGTAGATTTGTATTCACAATGTGTAAAATATATTCGCTTCTAAATATATAAGCCAACACATTTTGCCAACTATAACTGAAAGAAAAAGGTGAAATATGAACTAATTGTGCCATGTACGAGTATATCAACTGCCAATTATGAAGTTTTGCATTCAAACCAAGCGTAGGTTGCAATTCCAGCATTTTGTCGAAAACTTAAACAATCACAGCCCTTATAAAGTTTTTGAGCAGCTTTGTGATTTCAATAAGAGTTGTAAACTTCATAAAAGCATTCCACGAACATTGTTGGAGGTTGTCCAGGTACTATAATGCTTGTGAAATGTTCCTATACAGCTTGTAAATGTTAGAAAAATAGTATCATATTTTTTCTGCTATTCTTTTTTATGTGCTATTCAAATTGTTGTATTTTTTATAGTTTTTTGGAGTTCTACGTTTGTCAGATATCAATGGTGTCAGAAATCTACAATACTGAGAGATACGAAGTCTCGAGCAAACACGAAAAACTAAACTAAACTAAAATAGTCGTTTTAAGCAAATTACATGCAAAGAATGCATGGATAATAGATGATCTCACCAAAATTAAGGAATTCAGCAAGAATTGTGTTTGGTTATATTTTGCGTGCAACACTTCGTTTCCTCATGTAGTAAGCCAATCCGGTGTGGTAGCAAAATAATTAGAATATTATAAACAATTTTGTTTTGTAGGCCCTTTTGCAATGCTCAAAGTTTCATGCCAGTTTCAACATTATAAGTTTTCTTTGATTATTGACAGACGTGGCTACTATCAACATCTTGGTTGTAATCATGAGTTTCATTTAAATGACTGAAATTGTTGTCGATCTATATTTCGGTGCTAGCCGCGAGAAAATTTGTAGTAATAAACAACGAGACAGCATCGTTGCCACTGTACCCCTCGTGGAGCTACCTAGAGACAATATGAACAAAAGGTATAACTTTGAGAAACGCTTCACAGTTGTGCTTGGGACCAAGAAGGAATGGAAACCTGAATCACTTCAAGACATCCTAAAAGATCACACCATCAAGTGGTTAACAGATGGTTCAAAAACAGAAGAAGGGATTGGAGCCGGCATATTTGGGCCGAGGGTCAACCACTCCGTACCAATGGGGAAATCACCCAGTAAATTCCAGGCAGAGATACATGCAATTCACCTCCGTGTTGTCTTTAACCTCCGACGTAACCTTGTGGGACAGGACATTGCTATTATGTCTGACAGTCTAGCAGCTATACAAGCACTCAATTCATACGAGATTCACTCTAAACTCGTATGGGAATGCGTAGAGCTTTTAAATAAGCTAGGAAGCCTCAATAAACTCTCCATAATATGGGCCGCGGGATACACTGGGATCCCTGGAAATGAAAAAGCGGATAGTTTTGCCAGGAAAGGGGCAGCCACACCATTTATTGGGCCTTAACCATTCTTTGGCATAGGGGTAAATAGCATAACAGATAAATTCAGACAGGAGGATAAATCCAAAAGATCACGCTACTGGGCCTCACTACCAAAACATAGACAATCCAAGCTCATGATTGGGGACTACAACTCAAAACGTGCAGCTTTATGTCTACAGTTAAGCAAAAACAATTTGAACACTCTGACAGGTTACCTCACAGGCCACTGTCGTTTCAGAAGCCACCTCATGAAATTGGGACTCTCACCAGTAAACACATGTAGATTCTGCACGTATGCAGAAGAAACACCAGAGCACCTTCTAATGCAGTGCGAAGCCTTAGCTCGCAGTAGGAAGAAATATCTGGTGTATTACTGGCCCGAGGGCAGAGACATTAGAGCAATGAACTCCAATTCAATAGTAAGCCTCCTTGGACTAATAGAAGACCTTTAATCGAGGAGTACAATAGATCAAATTGCTGGAGATACATTCATTCATTCATTCATATTTCGGTTTACATAAAATGTATTATAGTGGAATAGGGGAGGCATTGTACATGGCTTTAAGAAGTCATTTATCGAGATGGTACGAACCAATTGAAAATTTTATAAGACATACTCGTACATCGAATGCATGAGTTAGTGATGATAAAGGCAAGGTCAAGTTAATATTCAGGGCGGTGTAATGAAAAATTGTGTATACTTTACATTGCATTGCAATGACAGATTCTTTAAAATTGTTCACATCTACAGTTTCAAAGAAGCTGGCATTAAGTCTTGAGTGTTGATTTTTAACATCTATTTATATTTTGCGCATAGTTGGAAATTTAAAAAATAATTCAAAGCATTTCAAGAAGAATTTAACATACTTCCGCTCAAGATTGCAGGCATTGGTGCAACGCGTTAGCTCTTCTTTCAAGCTGCAGTTGACCGAGTTGTGGACCTAAGGCATCCAGTAGTTCATTGTTTATGATTTTGACATTTAAAGAATTGCACGAGTCCTGTGCGTCTGCTCTGTGCATCTATTCAGAGGAGTCTAACAACAGAAACTACGAATATATTTTGTTTCTTCGGAACATCCTTGCAGAAATTATTAAAAATCGTTTAAAGCGATAATTTTTTTTGACCGATCATTAAAAAAGTTGTTTCAGGCTTCAATAATACCCATCAGCTCACAACAAACAGCGTGGTTCGAAAAATGCGGGTACAGCCTCATAGATTTCGAAGAAAACTAGAGCCTGAAGACCTTTGAATTTTGCAGACATATTTCAACATTTAAATTTCCAAACATTCCTCTTTCTGCTTTCGTTTCTACCTCCGAAATATATCCATCGTCGCGATGCCCACCAATTATTCTGGCCGAAAATTTATATTTTTTTTACGATAAGCACTAAGCTTGTGGTTAAAATCACCGATTTCCTTACCTGCTTTGTTTACAAGTAAGTACTGATAGCAATCCATCTTCAAAATTTCAAAAGAACTGTTCGGCGTTCTCTTTGGCGAACAAGTGGTACTGCCTGAGAACAAGTGGTACTGCCTGTATTTCGTGAATGTCTCAGTAACTTAAGATTGTAGAGGCTACAAAGTATTCCGAAATTGTGGGGAAATTTCCAATTTCCAAATAAAGATAGTTCATATAAACTAATAATTATTAACCTGGCAGCACCAATTGGACTTAAAAACGCACAATATTTGCCATATGCGTTTTCCTCAAAAGAGCTATTATATGCAAGCCACAACAATTCAGAGAAACAACACCGCTGGAATCGTCTCTTATGTATTAGTACGGAATTCAAGATATTCATAGTTTTCGCATGGTATCCATGTATTTTTAAGAAATTTGTATCTGGACTTAACACCCCAATAAGCACTTCATATACAAAAGACGGAGGCAACATGAACGTGACTGTATATGGATCAATTCGATTCATTTACAATCCCAGACAGCAGATACAAGTCTTGAGTAACATTAAATATATTCAACATCTACACCAAATTTTATACTTCAAAGTAGTATAATTATTTTAGCCGATAAATTACTACGGGTGACTTTTCGAGCTTATCATATCTCAACTGAATGCAGCAATTGTTGAACTCAATTGTTCAAATGATGAGCGGTCTCCCCTCGGATTCGCGCATATACTCGTATATATTTAATCAATTTAATTTATATATATATATATATATATATATATATATATATAAATATATTAATCATTAATTATGTAAATATTTTAAACTTTTTAATGTCATTTCTTAATGCAATAAGTATTTTTCTTATAAAATTTTGGACAATCGAATACCATTTTTATTTAATAGCACACTTTAAGGTTAAAACGTTCACTATTAATTTCTTTTTTCTTTGAGGTATTTTCCATTTAGCAAAAATTATCGTTTCACCATCATAGAAGCTCTGTTTTTGTTTGCATCGTGGGGAGCGATATTTGAGATGTCAAATAATTAGAAAGTCGTTACGCACATGCCAGCACAGCAGTTTTCGATGTGAGTGCTCTGTTTACAATTAACTCCTGAGTGCGATTGCAGCCATGTGAAAATACAATTCAGTGATTCCAGGTAGTGAAGAAACATCACCGTCTCTTCGAGTAATTCCTATGTGCGTTCAAAGAAAATGAAGAAGACCTTCGCATTGCAAGTGAGTGTCATACTCTAAGCAGCTGCCGCAAAGTCATGCAAGCTGAATAGTTGAAGGTGGATGCATGTAAAAATCGTAAAATTAATTAAATTATTGAATTGGAAAACAGAAGAGGCGTGGGTAAACGAAATAAAATTTCCAAAATGTGTTTTTCAGCCGAAATGAATTTTTGATTATTTTCTAACAAAGCATTTAAATTCTTAAAGGCGAAAAGAAGGCACAAGTGAAAAAGAAAAATAAATAAAAACATGAGACATGAGCGTGCAGACGAAAAGGGCCTTTATGTGGAAAGATTTAAGCCTCACTCGAACGCGCAGCAGGTGCGCAAGTGGCGTTGAATGCGCTGCTGGCGGCGTTGGCGAGAATGGAACGTTAAACTTTTTAAATCAAAGCAAACAGATTTTATTTTTAACAGATTATATTTGTATCGTGGCCCGCCAGCAACCCTCTCATCGCAATGCGTGTAACTTGCAGGAAAATTATAAACAGCACGTTTATCAAAAACAGCACAACACCCCGTTTCAGCCACTCTTACGCCTCACACGCCACACATGCCTCTCAAGCACACGAGCACTCCACCGCACATGCTGCCAATATGCGTCAGCTAAAAATACTCGTTAAGGACGTTGCGCTGTCGTCCGACTGGAACACATCAATTTATGAAGTTTGAAATATTATGACTGATTTTGAAAAGGATAACAATTAAATGGGACGGTAACTTTAATGCCTGTAACAGGTTTAATGGGGCCACTCGCATAGTCACATAAAGACTGCTACGGTTATTTATACTCGCGTACTCATATGAAAGCGACTCAGCTGGGAGTACCGTCAGACAGAGCTAACGGCTGCCATTCGGTATTATAGATGAATGCTTGTATATACCCGTGGGTGCAAGTGTGTGAGGGAAAGTAACAACACACGTAAATAACAACTTTGGACACTCGAGACGACTAAGGTTACTAAGATGAAAAGTACGCAAATCTGTTTTTGACGACCTCAAACTGTGCTAAACTGTCGAAGCACTGGGAAATTATAATAATTACAACAAAACCAGTAGCAGCAGCACCAAGAACAACAACAATTACGACAACAAAAACTTGGACGCATTTTGCTGACGCAAACTGACACCGCCTATGCTGGGTGTTTATTCCAGCTACACAACAGCCAGCATGCAGTGTAGTCTTCGGTGAGCGTAATCGTGTCGATACGTAGTGTTTGCCTTGGGCATTGAGTGGGCTGCTTTCAAAGGATTTGCGCACGCAGCGAGCGCCTGAATACGAGAATAGGTCGGCCTTCTCCCAAGTAAATACTCGGCACAATGCGCTAACATTTGAGAAATGTACGATTTAAATGCCAAATGCCAGCAGCGTTGGCTGTAATTACAATCATACAACTACAATAGCAGCAACAACAATGGCAAGAATGACAATAACAGTAACAACAACCACATGCGTATTTCCTGTCAATTAATTGTTTTGTGCGTTGTGCGTCTGTGCGTTGTCAGTTTTTAATCGCTTTCGCTTCATTATCCTTCACAATATCCAAACAAAGGACTCGTGTAGATTCCATTTAACAAATATCTATATATATATACATATGTATTGTACATGTTCGTTCGTATATATATTTTGAGTTGTTTGGAAATTTAATTTCGCGTGTATTTGAGATTAATTACTCAACGTAAAATTTAGAAAGCCATTTGATTTCGGTTCAGATGAAATTCTGTTCCTCGCACACAATTCCAGTATACTCGTAAATTGGCACAATAGTTATGTGACAAATTGTCCGAGTAAAAATGACACAAATTCTGAATAGAGTAACTGTCACAGATATCTTCACCCAAAAGTGTTGTTAGCTGAATTTAAGAATATTAATTTGTATTTTCCCTCATACAAAAACTGCGCTGAGTAAAAATGGGTGTTGTCTCTGCGTATACTTTCACTGTTGAGGACGTTTACACCTGGTTCCTGAATTTAAACACCAACATGTCTGGATGATAAAAATTATAATTGAGTTCTTTAATTACTTATGGCGTGACTTTGGTGTCCAAGAATTCTTTCTAGTGGCCCTTCGTTCTGATAAACTATTAAGCAACACATTTGTCTTATGTTCTTCAAAAAACTTCAAGATAATATTGTCCAATTATATTGAACGAACTATCATATTTAACGAATCTATAACGAATATAGCTTGGGCAAAAAATTGAATAGTCTGAAATAATGAAAATGAATGAGAGTCAAACAACTTTAACGTCCACATAGTCACATAGAAATATTCTCTATGAAAGGGCATTTTCAGACTGCAATGTCTGTATCCTCAATTGGGTGGTAACACAGACAGAATCAAATAAAAGTGAAGTGTCCGCATTTCTCCATACAAACTAGGGCACCTCACATACTTTCCAAGTTTGTTCCTCAAAACTATTTTAACAGATGGGCAGGTCCACAAATTATAACCGAACTGCAATATCTGTTCTCAGTATAACCATGGATTCTTAGATACCATTTATTTTCAACTTGAATCTACAGAATATAATTGAATGCAATGTACTCGCATATTGGCTTCGGTTTATGACTGACAAGTTGGGATTTCCGACTTTTGTCTCCATATTGGTTTATACGACTTTTGTGCATTTATTCAAGAACTTACTTAAAAACATAATTACAGTCCACTATTCAAAAAATACAGATAACGCTTTTCTTGTCTTCCTTCTCTAAAATTTCTCTGGTCGGAAATTTATGATGTCCTATTTACCTGAAAACAAAAAATAAAAGATAAATTATTTTATTGCTGGATACAAGTGTATAAATGCTGCTTTTCTTATATACAGTGTAGTGGAGTGTAGTGTAGATCGCCTCCTCGTGGTGCACTGGGGATAGCGCTAAATGGTCTATATCCCCCCAGGCATCCGGTGCAAGCTCCGTGTGGAGAGCATCTGATGTCAGACGGCACGACCCTATTCGTCCACTGACTACCCCCCAACAATCTTCTTATTTGATTGCTCCTGGGCTGGCGGGTGTGGCTTCTGGACCAAGTACCACTGGGGTGAAACCCAGTGCGAACGGCTCCAGTTTAAGGTCACATCCGTCTCCGTCCCGTTAAAACCTTGGTAGGCCTCAAAGTACGTTCGATGTACGTCGTCATTTGGTTGACGATGTAGGTTTGGTTAGCTCCCAATTAGCACTGGTCTGGCTCTGAGCACTCGCACCCATAAGGACTTGTGCAAACCCTCGCATGGCCTCCCTGCATCTGCATAGATAACCATGGGACCAATAAGGTGACTACACATTCGTACTGAGATAGCGGCTTTGAGTGGGGACCCTTTTTGCATGGACACTTCCTTAAAATCCCACAAAAAACCCGTGGCCAACCCACAAGGGGAGCCAAAACCAACCACAACAACGAGCTTAGTTAGGCAAAAAACAGCCTTAAGCTCAACAGCAACTTCGTCTTGCAAATTTGTCGCCAGACCAAGGATGTCGTCGGGTGCTACGGCCAAAAGGCCAGCCCCGCTCCCAGCCACAAGCGCATCCTCACAGGGTCATAAAAACACTGCTTCGGGCCATCCCAGCACCAGGGTAGCTAGGCCGGGTGCTAGGGTCGCCCCTCCATCGATTCCTCGGGCTGGTACAGGGAGAGCTTTGGCAAATAAGCCGACCTCCTCCAGCACGGGCCCCAGTACCGACCTCGCTTCGGGTGCTCGCACGCATGTGAATGCGTCTACACGGGCGTACAGGACCCGGAGGTCCGCCTTCAGGATTCTGCAAAGGTTGGAATCTGCCGACCCCGCTTCACTGTCTGATAAAGACAAGGGAGCGCTTGCATGGGCCCACCAAAATGTTGGTGCTCGTCCTCAGCCACCCCCTGAGGGTGCTAGAAACGACAACGGTCGACTGAGCATCCCTCCCAATCAGTCGTGCGGGAAACTAAACACCCACGACTGGCTTCCAAGCCGAAGAGACTGACTCGGCTATTTAATGAGGTAGCCAAAGAGGGCCTCATCTGGGCAATCGTTGACACTAGAAACAGTGACGGTACCATTTCCCCAGCGAACTAGAAAATGGTGGAGAAGGCTCTCTTCAGGATCTATAGAGACATCCTGACGGCCAATCCTGGCCCCTCACCCGTATGCCGGGACGCGGGATGGTATCAAGGGCACGTGAAGCTCATCGCGTGCTCAGATGAGCGCTCTGCTGAGCTTTACAATATGGCCTTTTCAATGATTGGCGAAATCTGGCCGGGGGCCAAGTCTTTAGCTGTTCCCAGAGACCAGATCCCGAACCGCCCACGTTCTAGGGCCTGGGTTCCGGCAGAGCACTTCTCGCCGAACGAAATTCTGGAGTTGCTTAGGCTTAGCAACTACGACCTCCTCACGGATGACTGGAAGGTCGCTAAACCAAGCGAGCCCAAATGCAACTCCCGCGAGATCCTCATTATTCTTAATGAGGACTCTCTAGCCCCTATCAATGCCAAAAAGGGAGAGATCAACTATGGCTTTAGTTCGATCTCACTCAAGGTCTATAGGAGCGACAACCAGGGAGCACACAAGCCCCCCACTCAGGCCGAACCGGATCTCACCTTCGATGATGGGGAGAGTTATGCTTCGGCCTCAGAATCGGTAGGCAGTTTCTGCGGACGTCCGATAAAAAATATCGACGACGTTGGTGTTTCTCCTCTGTCAGAAGAGGAGGCAGCCAGCGTTACGATGATGGCCACCTCCGTAAATGGTGAGGGTATTACAGATTAACCTTCACCATTCTATAGCTGCCTCGGCAACCCTGATCCTGCACCTGACTCAAAAAGGAGAGGAACTCACACTTGTCCAGAAGCCGTGGGCCATAAAAGATCAGGTTCGTGGACTCAGCATACGGGATACCGCACAGTATTCGTGCAGCATCGATATAAACCCAGAGCCTATATTCTTGTTAAGAACAACATTAACTCTCTTCTTCTTCACAGGTTCAGCGACAAGGATAATGTAGCCATGGTCATTTCTACCAACACGGCTACATGGATCGTCAGCAGCTATATGGCGCACGACCACGGGCAGACGCTGCCTCCGGATATTTTAAAGCTGCTGGTAACGGAGGCAAGCAGAAAGCGCATCCCGGTATTCATCGGGGCCGATGCCAATGCCCATCACGAGGTGTGGGGCAGCACGGACAGCAACGAGCGGGGTGAGCCACTCTTTGATTTCATTCTTGCTAACGACTTAGTCATTGCTAACAGGAGGAGAGAGCCAACCTTCATTACCTCAAATAGAAGGTAGGTTCCCGATCTCACCCTGGGCAAGAATCATTCGTCTCATCTTATTTCGAGTTGGCGCGTTTCGCAGGAATGCTCCTTCTCGGACCATTGTTACATTTGCTTTAGAATTGCGATCTCTGATAGTTTAGATACGGCAGACCACAAAATGCACTCTAACAGAAAAAGAACTGACTGGACAAAATTCCAGACCATTATAGAGTTGGGCCTGCAGTCGACTCCTCCCACTATCAACAATCACCTCGATATAGATCGAGCGGTTGAAACCATTACAGCACTATTTAACTCTGCTGCCAAATCAGCCTGCAACTTCCCGAAGCCTAGAGGGAAACCCAAACCCCCTTGGTGGAATTCGGAAATTGCTGAGCTACGAAAAGAATGCCGCAAGCTCTTCAACAGAGCCAAAGCTACTAATGACTGGCTCCCTTTCAAAGACAAACAAAGGGAACTCAATATATGGTTAGGAGATCCAAACGAGCGTCTAGACGAGACTTCTGTGGTAGCATAGAAAGCTCGTCCGAGACAAGCAGACTCCAGAGGATCCTCAATACCACCCCTCGGGCTCTCGAATGTATTCAGAGGTCGGACGGTACCTGGACTGACTCTGAAACCGACACTCTAGACGCCCTAATAGAAACACACTTTCCAGGGAATGAAATCTTTGTGGATTGCAGGTCTCTTGACACCAACCCTTCTTTAAGTCACTCAACCCATTTCCAAATAACCCACACGCATATTCAGTGGTCCATTAACAGCTTTAAGCCTTTTAAATCACCCGGGCCTGATGGCATCATTCCCACGGATATTCAGCACACTGCAAGTGCGGTTGCGCCTTGGCTTCTGCATATTTATAATGCATGCCTAAGATGGTCGTACATTCCCAAAAGCTGGAGAGAAGCTCGAGTAGTATTCATCCCTAAAGCGGGAAAGTCGACCCACACCAAGCCTAAGGACTATAGACCAATTAGTTTGTCCTCCTTTCTTTTGAAAACACTGGAAAGGGTCCTTCATATACAAATCAGGAGCTCTATTAATTCCACATGCCTATCCAAATCACAACATGCCTACACTAAAGTCTGTGGAAACAGCGCTTCACGTGCTCATTGAGCAAGTAGAGAAACAAAGAATATACTCTTGCAGTATTTCTCGATATAGAAGGGGCATTCAACAATATTTGTCCCTCCGCCATATTTAAATCCTTAGTAAACCTAAACCTGGACCCCAGCCTGGTTAGGTTCATCGAACAGCGACTGAAAACACGCGTCATTAGGTCCTCAATAGGAAACGCGCATGCTACAAGGACTGTCAAGAGAGGTACTCCACTGCTCCACTGTGCTCTCACCCCTCATCTGGAATCTGTCGGTGAACACACTACTTAGGAGATTAGATCAGACCGGCTGTAACACTATAGCTTATGGGGACGACATTGCTATTTATGTTTCCGGCAAGTATCTTTCAACATTATCAGAAAAGCTAAGCTATACTCTTAGTATTTTGTCCCAATGGTGTCTTGAAGTTGGCCTAGATGTCAACCCTTCCAAAACTGAGGTTATGCTCCTCACCAGGAAGCACAAAATACCGAGTTTTGACTTACCCACACTTAATGGGAACTCGCTTAGCCTAAGCAATACCGTCAAGTATCTAGGTCTGATCCTGGACCCTAAGCTCCATTGGAAAGCAAATTTGGCGGAGAGGGTACGGAAAGCCGCGTGTGCTCTGTACTGTTGCAAGAGAGCCATGGGAACAAGATGGGGCGTCCAGCCTCGGATCATGTCCTGGCTCTATGCAGCGGTGGTTGAACCGCATTTTCTCTATGGAGTTGTCTTCTGGTGGCCCGCAGCTGACAAGGCGGTGAACCTAAAACCTCTTGACAAGGTCAGAAGAACAGCAGCGGTTCTTATAACAGGGGCTCTGCGTACCACCTTTACGAAAGCTCAATGATGTTCAATTTACCTGATGTTCAATTTACCTATTTGCATTCCTACATTGGCTGCCCACTAAGCTCCTTGTCAGGCAACAAGCAAAATGCTCGGCAACCAGACTCAATGCTATATCTCACTGGACTAGGTTGAACCTGGGCCACGCCAATAGTCTAATGCAGGACACGCCCGTACCGACGGACGTTGACTATACATGCTCTACACCTAATCAACACCTACATTCCTAGTAGAGAGGAATGGTCCAATAAATTAGTGGTCCCTGACATCTACACGGATGGCTCCAAACTGGAGAATAAGGTCGGCTCCGGCATTTTCTCCAGCAAACTTGGCATCAAGCTCTCCTATCGTCCCCCATTGCAGCGTCTTTCAGGCGGAAGTAATGGCAATATTCCAAGCGTCCAAGTGGCTTATTCACAACGAAGTATTCAATGTGAACATTCGCATATTCTCGGACAAGCAGGTGACAATCAAGTCCCTAGCTGGTGTATTCACTACATCTAAGCTCGTACTTCACTGCCGCTCCTCCCTAAACGTCGTCTCCGGTAATTCACAAGTTGACATGTGCTGGGTGCCTGGATAAAGAGACATTTTGAGAAACTGCGAGGCTGATGAATTGGCCAAAATAGGTACGCTGCTCCCTGACATCTCTCCATCTTTCATTGTTAGTGTCCCACTAGCCACGGTCAAATGGGCCATAACACATAACTACCTTGAGGCAGCTAAAAGATTCTGGGTAAATGAACATACTTGTAGTGTTGCCAGACAAACCTGGAGCACTATTGACACAAGGCGTACTAGTCAGCTTCTTAATGTTAGCAGGAACTCCATCAGCACTACAATAAATGTGCTCACGGGACACTGTCTGATTGGTAAACATGCTGAAAGATTAGCACTGCCCCATAACGACTTCTGTCGCAGCTGCGGCTCTGAGGAGGAGGAAGAGACAGTACTTCATCTCATCTGTCAGTGCCCAGCTCTGGCCAGGCGAAGATTAAAATTCTTAGGCTCACCAATCTTTACTACCTTAACCGAACTATCTTCCATCAACATTAACAAGATAGCCAGGTTCATTTCGGAATCACTGTGGTTCCCAAAACTCTAGACGGGGGAGTCGCGTCGTCTTAGTGTGGTACCACAACGAGCCATTATATGTGCTTAAGTGTGCTTTTGCGTCAAAGGCTGCCACTCCTACCTACCTACCTACCTATATTCAGTGACAATAGAACTGTCAGTTATCACATCTCGGATAAAGAGGATGTTGTCTGTAAACTGTTTAATATGAGCTCTTATGGATATTCATCTAGAACAGTTTTGCGGTTCATAATAATATCTACAATCTTGGTATCCAGACAGTGATTTAAAAAATAGCTTTGCGTGAAAATCCGGAATCTAGTCTGTATTTAAATGCATATTGCCCAATCCGGGCAAGAGAAGAAGTGACAGCTTTGGTAGCTGTGGATATTGGTAGATTCTCCAAATCGAAACTTTGTGTCGGAAACGTTCGTCACGCATTAAGAGACAAAACATGATCCAAAATATAGAAACATTAAATTCAAGTATATATATAGAATTAACATTAAAATCAAGACAATGTGATTCGCAAATTGGAATGAAAAACATACAAACTGCTATCGTGGGAACATATTTTGGTTTATTCAGTAGATCATTTTATGTAATTTAATATATTACAATTTTCGGAACAGTGCATCTGTCGCAAATAGCTCACGTAATGGTTCGTTCTAAAGCGTCAATAAGTTCTACTATATCAACATACTCGTAAGCCACCGACTTCAGATATGCCCACAAGAAATAGTGAAAGATGCGTCAAATCTCGTGATGTTTTTTAATTTCTCATTTCTTTGCTCCTCCGATACATTCATTGTTTCGTCTGATGCATGCCTCGTACCACTAATCTCATGAAATTAAATGTGGTCCATATCAATGTGTCGAAAGTCTTGCGGTCCAACATTACTTCTCATTTCTTTCATTGTTCTTTACTTTCATTTTTAAATTAATAAGCCCTGATGCACCTTAAAAGAGCGTTTTTTGTATTTGAATTGGTTGGGGATTGTTCTTACTTCCGTAGTTCTGCTTGGTTCCTATTAAGCTAGAAATTCATTTAATTGATCAAACACTGAAAACAATTTGCAAATGTCGTTCCAGCCTTAGTTTTTGCATGAATAGAAATTTCACTAAATAGAAATGTCAATTACAAGTGAATTATTTCCATTGAAAGAAGTGTTTCATAATGAAAGAAAATCTCTTAAAATAGACAGCTTATACAAAAATTATAGTATGAATCGATATTTCATATATATCCGATCGTTTATAGAGCCATCTGAGAAACCCACGCCATTTTTATTACTGCAAATTTACTACACAATCGCACACACTTTTCAAAAGAAAGTGGCCATTTCTTACGTTTAGCAGCTGCGCGATTCGAGGAATCCTTAAACTTAAATTTTACCTAGAAAGGTGATAATTGAATTATGATTGCGTTTCAGTTGTATCGTTTCACAGTTTAATATCCATGCCACCCGCTCCCAAAATCTCATTTCAATAAATTCATAATAGTGCACTGCCCAGAAGCCTTCCTTGCTCATTGTCGCCCAGCCGACTTTAAATTGTTTTTTCATAGCTGCATCAATCCGTGAACCTTTTAAGGGATTAAATTATGCAGCAATATGTAATCACGCGATACACCAGCGTCGCCTTGAACTTTTTTAAGATTAAGAATATTCTTCTCCAGAGCAGTTCAAGTGAATTTAAAACAAAATTTGATATTCTTTACTTTATTTTCGTGACGAGGTGCACTTTCATGCTGTCACTTCAAGCGTTGTTTCTGGTGGTAGAATGCGACATTTCCTCACACCATAAGATTCGGGCACTTGCCTCAGTTGAAAAAATAGCAAACAATAAAACAATTCAAATAGAATTTCTCTCTGCAGATAATCCTCCAATACTTTCACCCAACCAGCTTTACTGGTTGGGAAGGTTCTGAAAGCAGACCATTTCGAGTGAAGAATAAAGTAGAGTTTATTTTGATAGCGATGGAACTTTAAATTTAATGGAAACACAAACAATTGAATTTGAAGCTATATCTGATGTTTCAAACTGGTCACTACTTTCGGTATATAATAGCTTTGATATGCAGCTTTCTTGTAGTATTTTAGAGGAATTGTGACTTTGTATTTTATTTCATCAATGAGGAAACTTATTCCTTCTTCCAATACAACAATTGAAGCTAGCCTCTCCGTAGAAACTTCTGATTTAAGATCACATGATTTTGGAGGGCAACTCAGAGATCCAGATCCAGAGATTCAGTAATAAAGTTTCATACAGATTTAGTTTGCGAGAAGGTCCAGTGTGCGGCACCTGGTTTCTATCATTTAATATTATGATTCCACTAAAATTTGGGAACCAAAAATCTGGAATCATCGTTCTCCAACGCATGCCACGATGGTTACGCAATGTCCGGGTTCATTTCTAAATAAACAAGGACGAAAAATATCATACGGTACATGTTTATACCATTTACGCTTAAAAGGAGCCATGGCAAGTATAGTCATATATATACACAAATTATCAAAATTATTTTCTGAACAATTTTGATTTTGTCCGTCCGTCCGTCTGTCTGTCTGTGGCCGTATTTTATCCAAACCGTTGAAGATCTTAATGAAACTTTGCAAAAGTATATTCTGGACAAACAATCCAAAGCCAGAGTCCATTTGACAGAGACCACGCCTACCTCCCATATATGCAACTTTATGCAACAGTTTTAAAATTACTATAACTTCGTGTAAATTGATGGATGATGCTATGCCAGTTAAGTAGATGTCGGTCCTATTTACTGTCGCGTCCTTTATTAACACATATTTGTAACTTAAGATCTATAAAAGATTTATGTACAAAATTTTATACGAAGTAGCCTGTGGCCATTATAAAGCCATATGCCAAATGGGTGGATCAGATAAAGTACACTCATATTTTCTATATAAGGACGTTAAGTGATTAAAATTAAAATCAGTCTAGATGTGCTCCCTAATGATGATATCTTAATAGAATATCTACATGGTTTAACTCGCACGCACATGTAAAGGAAAAGGGTATTTTGAAGTTGATTAACCCGACTTTTCAGGCTTTCTTCTCCTGGAATCTTCTGTATCACATCTGGATTGGGATCATTACATTTGCGGCACTCTGGCAACTGGTAATCGTTAAGAATTATCACATAACTGTATATTAACATTATTTGATAAATTTCCCTTTTATAACTAAATTATTAATTGTGATTTGTTTCAGTTCGTGGAAAGTTTTAGATCTTATAAGGATGTTCTTCAAAATCTTTTTACAACCTAACGACAAATTCTAAAAGTAAATTAGTTGTTAAGACTGGCACCAATGCAGATCATTCTTTTACAATGTAGAAAGTTCTCTGAATAAAGACCAAGCAACTGTGTGCAGATAAATCCTTCAGCTGCTGACACTAGTTCAAAAAAGTCCGTTTAGATTGAAGAAATAAATCCACTGTGATGAATGAAAATATGGTTGAGGATCATCGTGGGTGCCGAAACGCGGATATACCGTGCAAAAGCTCCAATCAATGCAATTCTCTTAAAGAATTGGCGTAATTGTTTCACTTGATTCCATAGGGAGGAAGAGAGAGAGAGAGAGAGAGGTGATAGCATCATTTCATTCATAAATTTCGAAAAGAAACGACTTTTTACCATTTAAAAATTACCATATTATGTGCATGTACGTATATTCATAAGAATTCACAAAGGACAGCTCCTTGACATCATTCGATATCGATAGTTCCGTCACAAAAACTATTTTATTAAATGTAGAAACGAATCGCACAAAATAAATTTTTATATTTCTCCACGCTTTAAAAATTAATTAAACACTCAGAATCGCCCAAAGTCAGCAAAATGTACTCGTGGATAAATATGTAATTCCTTTTCTATAGCACTTCATAGAATGTGCATATATATTAACTACGGGTAGTTAGGTCTATCATTAAAAATATATGCTTTATATCTGCAAACACCGGCGTTATATCTACTTCTGCTCGGGTTTATGACCTCTGAAGTATTATTATAGCTATGGGAATAATTTCACTAAAATTTACACTATATGAGTAGTAATAAAACAGAACAAGAAAATGCATCCTAATGAAGAGTAAATTAAATTTCGCGCGCACACTTGTACAAAAGCGGAAAAGGTGCCAACATCCTGCCAGAATTCTCCAAATACATAAAAAAGAAATTCACAAAATTTCACACAGTTCAGTTTCAGCGGAAAACGGTACATGCAGCATGCCGCAGCGAAAGATAAGAGCACCGCTACAGCAGACGACCACAGGCGCATTCGGGTCTTTCTCCGTTCCTAAGCGCCAGACAATTTGCCTTTCATGACATAAAATTTTCGACTCGATCTAACAAAAAGAGTAAACAGGATTTAGTTTGATTAAAATTATTTTTGTAATTCCCTAATTTATTTTAAGCAGAGAACGAGTTATCATAAATTTGCAGTCCTAGGGGGTAGGATATCGAGGCTGATGGCGAATGCGCCACTGGACCGCGCACAATCAAAGTGAAACGCAAGGTGCAGCCTCTGCGAGTGCTTCCTTTTGATCCATTCATTTCGGATACTTTTACAACATGCACTTTAACAGACTGCAGCAAAGGTGCGATACAAAGATACGACAAGAGCACCAGCAGCATACGAACGTGCAGTTCTCCATAGGGAATCACAGCGGCAGCGCCGCACGATAGTGATGTTGTAAAGAAATGATTCGTACTGGATACTCCTGATAACCGTTTTAGACGAGGATATGTAATGTTGGCTGAAAAATTTACGGTGTTTCATTGTTAGAATTGTCAGAAAAGAAAATGTGAAAAATCAGGAATGTGTAATTTTTTGTTTTACCACAAATCGAGCGGATCATTTTAACTAATCGCCTGAACGGTTTATTTTTGTGAAATAAGACTGTGAACGTGCGTTCCTCTTGTACTGAGAATATTTCTATCAAAATACCTATGCTGCTAATGAAAAGGAGGTGGTGACTTTTTTTTGTTTTATCCTGCTTTTTGTGCTACGTTTCTCAGTTGTCAAAATTGAGATCACTAGGAGAAGTCCGTTTTTATGTGACCATGGATTTACATAAAATGTGATACAATCTGTCAGTGTGTTAAGTTGTATTTAAAGCTGTGCGTTTTGACAAAAAACCCATAATTACTTTTCCAGATCTGCCTTCGTTGATGGTTATTTTCGTATTGTATGATATCCCTACTCAGAAATGTGAAATGGAGAATTCAGCGATTACTGTAATGGAGAGTAACGAGTACCATAAAAGTAACGAAATTCAACACCACTGCAAACAATGTAGTGGTGAAAATGTTAAAACAACAAACTAAAATAAGAAGTAAAATAATGTTTGATGCAGTGAGCAAGAAGAAAAAAGTTGAATATGATTGATGTTGGCCATGCGAAGCTGATGACACACACACACACTCACACATATCCATACTCATGCACATCGTCTCTAATGACGTCAAGTGGAGTTGAGAAACTGTTGGAACAATAGCAGATGTTAGGCGGCGGCTAATGTGATTTTAGTGGCGGTGGCAGTGGCAGTAGACTCCTCATTCTGCCTTCCACGCACGCATTGCACGCACGGCAGGAGAGGACTCGATTGCGTCTCAGCGTTGGTAGCTCGTATTTCGAGTCAGCACACACAGCGACAGTCTGACGGCATGAAACTCGAGATTATTTTTAGGATATATTGTTTGAGAAGAAAATTATAAATTATATTTACTTGCTGGATTGGATTAACCTTTATTCTCCTCTTTCTTTGTCTTGTTATTGTTGTGTTCGTAATTGATGCATGCAAAATTTGTAGCAGACTAAGTGATAACACATCCTTTGAATTTAGCAGCAGGGAAAATCATCTGAAAGAATGTGTTTATGCAAATGAACTTATGAGTACGTGTCACCCAATTACAATCTTGCAAAAAGCTTATAGGAGAGTGCTCCACACTAACATTCTTATGAGACGTGCTCTAGAGTTGCAATCCTTGCATGCTAATATGTATGTTGATTTGAGGAACATCGATGTATTCAAGACCATTTTTTGGACCTGACTCCATTCGCGTGGATTTCGGAACCAAATTACAGATATATTTCTTGTTATTGGTGTGCAAATAATTTGTATATCCTTTACATTAAAAAAAGTTAAAAGGTTTAACAAGTTTGTGCGGTTGAGAGCTACAAGAAGGAGGCGTGGGAAGTAACGAAAGAAGTATACTCGTACACATATGTTCAGAACCACTTTCTTAGCATTTTTTTGTCCGTCCGTCAGGCAACTTCTTTTCTAGTTCGTTAGGGATAGGTTGCAAAGGCGTGTTCGGATACGAAGTATCCGCACTTCCACTCGGAGACATCTATGTCCATTGTGACTTCGTTAGAGATATATTAATATAACTTTACAAAAATATAGTCTATATGTGCCTATTTGGACAAAGACCATGCCTACCTCCTAAATATGTAAATATATGCACCCACATGTAAGGTAAAGAGTATTTCGATGTTGGTCGAACCCGAATTCAGTCATCTTTATCCGTTTTTTTCTGTGTATGTTTTTCTTTCTAATTTTCCAACCAAAGTTGGGTAGCAGGGCAAAAGATCTCTCACGGGACCAACACTTTTGTTTTAATTTACTGGTGCTTTTCATAGTTTCACGTATTAGTTTGATTGACTATGCAATGAGTCCCATGGTTTTCCAAATCCAGCATACTTCGTTTAAAGTACTCATGATACTTGTATATAGTATGAAATAAAGTTATTCAATAAAGTAATATACAGGAGCAGGAACAATTTTGCCCACCCTTTATAAAATCGGTGCACATTCATAGTTTTTAAGTTCTGTTCAGTTCTCTAGACACGTCCACAATTTTTGTGATATAACAATTACACCCGTCTTATCTTAGACATGTGTGGAATGGGCACCATTGCCATATTGGAAATGTGCAATATGTGCACTGAACGCTTCAATGTCTCTTCAAGATATACTCGTATGTATAACCTTACATACATATTTTTCTTTCCATTTTAAGAATTGTAAGTGTGCATGGGGATTTTGGCTTCCACTTGAATTTGAGGAAAAGAAATACCTAACAACCTGGCTAGACACCCATGAATATCGGTTGAGAAGTTGTGGCATAAAAATGGGACAAGGGGAAGTTTCTACCGAGCTCGTCAGGTAATTATTGTATTTAGCAGCTAATTTTCAATGTTCTTAACGTAAAATATAATTTTTTCAGCGACCGCTACCAAAGCCTTCTGTAACCTGCAAGCCCAATCTGATATGAAACACTTTTGTCAACGATTAATCCAATTGATGAATAATATGTGATATTCAGTTACCGACTTGGTCCTTCTGTTAATTTTGTTTTATAACTTCAATGGACTCAACCCATCTTCCACGAAGTGTTAATTTACATTTGGAAGATAGGATAAGGTTTTATTAGACCATCTTGTCCAAATACGGTACTTGTTTGATTACATTTGTAAAGTTTTTGGTAAAATGTTCGAGTGTTACGATCGTTGTGTAGGACATTAACATGCCGAACTGCTCTTCGAGAAATCTAAAACAATATATTCTTTATTGACTGTTTTCTCCTCTGGAACTAATTTCGAGTCTACAATATGTCTGTGTTCTTGATTTAGGAAATTTGATTCTTCTGTCTCACATCTTTATCGAATACCAGGATTTTTAGGATTAGGCTCTTTTAACTATGTCTTCAGAAATGTTCTTGTATGCCCTTTCATCTCGTTCGGAACAAGCCATGTCACCATGCATCTCATGCTCAAAACATTGAATAAAAATATGTGAAGTGGTTCGCAAAGGTTCGTAACAAGCATTACGCAAACTCGTTAACACATGGCTACAAGAACTCTACATGATAAAAGTGAATTCTTGCAAACCTTCAAGAAATAATTTATCTCCATATTGTTCGTTCTTTTCATCGGAAAACCCAGCAATATGAATCTTTCATAAAGAAATAGCTGTGTTATTTTCCAATGTATTTTCACTTCGCAAAGATCTAAAGTAATTTTTTTGCACCCGCGTTTATCGGCATTTCAATACACGATTTGTCAGGTAGGAACCAAGAAAATAGCTCGAGAGCTCCCAAATTTGTTGTTAACAACCGAGATGATATGCATTCCAGTTAGTCTTTAAATAGATTCAGATATAAATATGGGCAATATTTGCAGGAGGATTGTCTCACTGCACATTTTATAAGCAGCTTGTATTCTGCAACCTGTTTTATATTTGCTTACTCGTATAAAGCAGTTGATAGTTGTATAAACTTGTTTTGTTTCATGACTCATCATATTTTGCTATATCATCCGACTGTCAGCTAAGTGGGTCCAGCAAGTTTAAAGGAGATTGGCTCTTCTTCTGAACAAAATTTTAATTATGATTAATTATGATCAATTTTGCAGTTTGTATCAAAGCATTCGAGCGGCAGGTCAAGTCATCGTCAGTGGACGTCACGATGTGTAGTGATGAACTTGTATGTACTTATTGGGGGCACTGAATTCCCGACCTTTTGCCTGACGTTGGGACTTTTCACTTTATTCCTTTTGTTTTATTACCCGTAAGAGCCATTTATATTTGAAAACTGACAGCCACATACGAGCGACCACATTGTTCCCCCCTAATTATGCTGCTGTACGTAAAATTATAAAAGTGACATGTCTGAAATGTGGAAATGTGTAAATTAAGATCTGCATAGTGCATTACGAAACACAAAAATCACCATTGACATTGCCGCATCGTGACCACATCCATATGCCAAATGAGCCCAGCACGACAGGAAGTCGTCCGTCCGTTCGTCACACAGTATTCCGTCCCCATATAAAACATGCAATTTAGGTAAATGAGTTGTTTTTCAATTGACTAATAAAAGGAAAAACGTGAAAAATAATAGGGGGGTATAATTGTATTAACATACTTTGAAATTTTAAATTTATACAATGAAATCGATTGCTTTTAAATTCATAGTTTTTAAGTTTATATTTTATATAATGAACAATACTTTTTTAAAAAAGAGCAATTTGAATTATTAATGTTAGTCAAATTTCTTAATGCTTAATGCTTAATGTTTTGTTGAAATTTCTTATTTTCGTTTTAGAAAAAATATTTCTTCTAAAAGTTTGGGAAAATGTTTGTTTGATATTAAAGTTCGACTGTACCACATCTACCATTTTAGGAGACATATTCACATTATCTTTTGAATCTATATCTTACTTCTTACACCTTATATTCATGTGCGAGTTATTTCCATATTTTTCTTTTCTTCTTGGCTGAAGCATTATTGTCCGTGTTTGCGACCCATGATGGTGTGGACGGGAATAAGTTATAGAGGCATGTACCCTGATATTCGTGCAATAGGTCGTTGAAAATTAACTAGAATATAGAGAGGATTCGACAACAACAATATTAACCCTATAGACTTATGCATCCTGAAATGAATAGCACTATGATGCTACGGATTCAACAGAAAAGGAAAGAACATAGTTGTGAAATGATTTTCTATAAGATTTCACGACATGACGATAGTCACTGCCATCTCACTGGAACTGAACATCAAGAAGTCCAGCATGTGGTCGATATTGGGGCGGTGTGTAGTAAATTAGCCAAAAGTTTGGTATGTCTAAAGTGAGCATTGAAGTGCAAACTGACGTCCGATTGGCGAAAATTTTACTAAATGTTCCTGGCTGTGCAGAGTCGCGGGGAATACCAGAAAGTGAGAGAATATATTATTACTTAATGTATCCATCTATTCTTGATGTGTGAGCGTCGTATTAAAGATTAGTAATATGATAATTATAAAAAGGTGGCATATGCTTACTTCTTGTCACCTTGAACATTTTTTTCCGCTTTCTCTTTATTTATATTGTGGACTGTGCTACGCTGAGCCAACTAGTTTCGAAAAATGCTTATTAAGTAATTATTTGTGAACAGTTTTCGTAGATATTTATTAATTATTATTTTTGCATTATTTACGGTGGATAGAATACTGTTCGACGCCCATTAGTAATTTCGAACAGCGCAAACACAAAGGGAACGTATACGCATGTCACAAGAAGCACGCGTCCGCGTCCCGCCCGTTTGCAAGTGGCTGATTGTGTTGCATGCGCTGCATCTGAGCGGGTATTTGTCAGACGGGCGTTGGTGCTGTGCGTGACGGCTGCCTTGGCTGCCGCGACTGTTGCCAGTTGCTGTAATTTGCAAATTGCGTTATTAATATGCACATTAGTCAAAGCGTTGTGAATGAAAGCGGCCTTGAAGCTGGGTGAAAAGAGAAGGCCTATCGTAAGTGTGTGCCAGTTGACTTCTAGGCTTGTGGCCCACTGACGTTGATTTGGTCACATCAGGTGTAACAGCGTAAGGAGTTCGCCGATATTATGTAAAGCCCTGAGTTTCTACACAACCCCTCACGTTCTCATGCCCACCCTTTAGGGAATATCGTCGAGCATATTTAACACAAATTTCTGACATAGGTAAACGGCGTCACTGCTGCACTTCACTTTTAAGTCCGGGATTTGTGCGTATTTAATTACAGAAACCTAAATTCATGTACGCCGGCATGTTGTGTCGCTTCTGTACGGTACTCTCTGCCCGTCTCCGTGTCTGTCACAGGTTTCAAGTTTCTTGAAAATGGTTAATAGCCCTCACTGCCGCTCATTAAAGTTCGGATTCCATTTTAAAATGCCAACCTTAAGTAGGAGTGCATGGGCCATGGCAGGGCACTTAATTGCATTGTACGATGCCTGCTCGCGTCGTTTGCAGCCTGCTGCCTGAGTAAATATCTGCCATATCCGCCCGCTGCCTGTTTGTGCTGCACGCATCTCCGAGTGCGCTTAGTGTGGCAAATGTGTCATTAGGCATGTTTCATGCCCCTTTGTCATGCACAAATAATTATAATTTAATACACTTGCTTTTTCTTGTTATTCCACGTTGCTGCACTCAGTGACACAACCAGAGTTGGCGAGAAGTTAAACGTACGAGGGGAATTCTGTACGAAATTATGGCAAACAACCCCTTGCAGAGCGCTAGCGACTTCTGCCTTTTTGGAATTTTTACATTTGATTTTTCTTTAATGACGCGTCGACTCTTAAATTGCCAACAATTCACTGAAATTGTTGCCTTTCAGCAATGGCAGCAGTTGCTTTTAATAATACAGGCAAAAACTGCCCAATTGCCTCGCCACAAAATATATTTTGCAATATTTGTGCCAACGTATTGCAATTTTTTGTTAAAAATAATAAATTATTTTTTTAAACTATATTTTTATACAGTCTTTCTATAAAATGAGGCTGATATTTTAAATTGAATAAGTCGAGTTGTACGAGTACATTTTAAAATAACATGAGGAGCCGAGGGACATAGTTTTGTATGACATAAACCGGGCTGAATTTCACCAATGGGTCAAAAGGAAAAATTCCGTTTCAACGATAATGGGGTTCAGTTAATATCATCATCTGCTGAAATAATTAATCCTCGAAATTTTTTTTACAATAACACTTTTTCTCTGTGAAGCACTCAGGACAGTTTCGAATTGCTGACCATATCATTCAAATCGGATCAAATTATTCATATATCATATCCGGATGCTACTCGCTGTTGGAGAAAAACACCTCACAACTTTCCCATCAACAAAATTACCAAAAATTAAAAATTTTTTCTATATGAAGAATTTTTGGAATTGATTAAACAATTTATAATTTCAACGCTTTATTGCAGTGTGTGGTTTTGTAAGATTAAATATAGAGTTGTGGAGGCTTGAAACAATATATCCAATACAGTGACTCTCATTTTGTAGCAGACTCCAAATTTGATGTATTCAGGCACAGCACTTATATAAAGATATCGTGATTAAGGCAAAAAGTAGTATTCAGAATGTCAGGCGTATGGCACATAATAAAAATTAAACTCAGATAATGGTCTTCTTATCAGTTTTAAAAAATGTAACTATATTCCAGTTTTGAAAAATAATTCAATGGAAATTCCTACTCCATAACTCTGGTTAAGAGGTATTTATGATTCAAGCTTTACATAATAAAAGCGCTGCCAAACACGCTGTAGGTTGGAGCAGAGTGAAACACGACTTACTCAACTAGTGGAGAAGAACCGACCTATGATGGAACCACGACATTTAACTTCAGAATGCAGTTTGAGACTACCGCTACCACAAATGGTTGGAGTACTCGTGAAAAAGTGGCGGCATTAACCGTGTTGTTGAAAGGTGATGCTGCTGATGTACTTTAAACTATCTCAGAAAGTGAGCGAGACTGTTTTGACAAGTTGATGAATGCCGTTCAGCGCAAGTATGGTAGTGAACATCGGAAGCAGATGTTCGAATAGAGCTACGAACACGGGTACAGAAGAGTGGTGAGTGGTCTACAACAGTTTGCATTAGAAGTGGAATGGTAGAGGAGAGATTACTGAGAGGTGTATGATGGACACCTTCGTATATGGCTTTGGCGATAAAACGTTCAGCGATGACAAATCCGAAAGCTACATACATACATATATGGAGACAACATTGGTGTGCCGACCAGAATGCGGAGCCAGGCAAGAGTCGAAAGCGGACAAAGTTTCACGGGCAAATGCTTTGCCTGCGGATAGGTCGGACACATGGCTCGTAATTGTCAGTCGAGACGGAAACGTTCTACATCACTCTCGCCGGTAAGCCAGCCAAAGTAAGTCAGATTCCAAAATAGGAAATCAGAAAATGTTGATAAGCCGTCGACATCTAAATGGAGTCAGTCGGCATGATGTGACTCCCACAACATGTACCCCAAAATCTTCGATTTTCAGATGGCACGGAAAATCAACAGCCTAACTGTCGACAGTGTAATAAACGGAAAGCGCTGTGCCCAGCCTGTGGAGAAGAAGACGAGACGGCGGACCATTTTCTTTGCGTCTGCTCTGCCTTTGCTCGAATCAGGTTTGGGATTTTTGGCACTGATGTGCTGAGGAGTAACCAACTTGGCTCCTTGGCACCACAGGATCTACTTCTATTTCTTCGGAGGTCGGGTAGATTTAAAGCAGAGTAAAAGAGAACCTTAAGTGCAGTACAATGGATATACTCTGAGTGCTGTTCTTACTAGATTGTTTCGACAAAAAAAAAAAATAAATAAATAAATAAACGGAACAAATTGTAGTACCATTGGATACCACCGAATCGCCTTGCAAATAAGAAGGGATCTTGTTCGGAGAAATGAGCCGCTTCTGGGAATAAGATTGTGTACAGCAACTGGATATGATGCATCGATACTTGGAAAAGTGACACGAAGAATCACGTTGCGGATATTGTGGACGAACTAGTCTTAGGTGTGGTGTTTATGATACGGAATGGAGTTACGCTGGATTTGAAAAGCCGAGTGCTGAAATATGCGAACACCGAAATACCATTATTCATTGGTGAGGATAAGTATGGAAGTATACAACAAGCCATTGTATCGCGGCAGTCAAAAATCCTACCGAAGTCAGAGGCAGTTACATGGGCCAAAATGGGCTAAAACCATAGAGAAAGGAAAGTTATTTGGAAATTGCCAGGAAATCTCAGTAATTGTAAACTGTTAGAGGCAAGAGAGGCGAGATACGAAAAGTAAGATACAAGCTAATAAAAAGGCACCCGGCGATGGCGAAAGAATGGACTAAAGAGTTATCTACAGAACTTTCATGCAACGGTTGTACAGCTGAGAAACGAAGACAGTTGAATGAAATTCATGGAAACATTAGAAAGCGCACACAACTGATGAGAGATAAAATGAAAGCTAGATATGATGTACGAGCAAACTCCAAGGGATTTCAAGAAGGGTAGCTAGTTATGCTTCATAATCCGCAAAGAAAAAAGGGATTATCGCAAAAACTTCAAACGTACTGGGAAGGTCCTTACAAGGTGACAAAGCGGATCAACGATGTAGTATACCGCATCCAGTTGGTGGGAAATTTCAGGAGCAAAATGAAAGTCGTCCATATTGAGAGGGTATCTCCTTATTAAATGAATTATTAATTAAAGTGCCAAATTGTATTGAAGTAAACTTTAAGCCTAATATTAAGTGTGTAAATTGCAATAATAAAATAACGTTAATTATTTTAATTTAACCAGCGATTTGTCTACTTTACAATCCAGTGGTACGAATTCGAGTATTGAGATATAGTATAAATTGTCAGGAGGGCAATTTCGTAACAATATTTTCTACCGAACGTTTGTTTCCTATGAACCCCTTCAAATGCTTTATATTCTGTGTTTAATTTATTCACAATTTTATTTGTCATCAACTACGCGATTATATATGTACATACTCGTATGTATCAACGCAAATACCTTCTTTAATCTTCCCATTTGATCATTTATAAAATTTTTTCCAAGACAGCAAATATTCACCCCATAATATTCAGTAGATGCCATACAATTTTGGAGATACAATTACTTTCTTGATCTATCAATGATTCGTAAATTGCGTTAGCTCTGTTGGGAATACAATTGCCTGCGACTGTACGATCCCAAATCATAAGTAGATATTCGCCGAAGTTTCACAAATAAAGCAGTTGGTGTTAAAGTGACACTCATGTAGTAAACGACCTTTGATGGGAGCCAATAATAAATGAACTACAAACAATATCAGGCTTTTTTGTTCTCCAAACAGATATGAAAAGGAAGACCGAAAAGTAGGCACGAAAACTTAACAATTATATATGAAATACTCAAAGCAAATACGTGCATCAGTTTTGAAAGTTTTGGTTTTTAAAAGCAGTGTTTTAAGAAATCCCAACACGTATCCATTATACAGAATTATTTATTACAAAATCGTAAAAAATTAATGTCAATGTAACTAAAACGTATAAAAGAAACAAGCTCATTTTGAAACTATTTATGATCTTAGCATTATTGTACAATAATACACAGTTACAATACTCTTTAAGGATCTTACTTAAATTGTAATATACGAGCTGCTGTCAAGCTTTCGAGGTGCGTTTCGATTCGTATGTTTTGTAAGTTTGGTTTGGACGGTTCGCATTAGTTGCGGGGCACGAAAATTCAAAGTGCGCTGCGTTAAGCACAATTAAATTATATATGCTGCATTCGGAGGAGTGGTTTATTCTCAAAAAAGATGCATATTTAGAATGTTTAATGAAGGATAGTAAGGAGATTCAAATGGTAGCACCTGCGAGACTCATTTGAGGGACTTGAAGTGCTTTTGCAGTTTACACTATGCTTACCAACTGTTCTGTCTACGAGTCCGCGACAGGTTGCACATTTAGACAACTATGAATTAAATTCCTTTAATACTTTTGATGCTGCAACAAATTTCTCTTCTCAAGTCCTTGAGAATTTTCCTCAACTTTTGCTCCAATTTATTTCAACAGTTTTGCCATGTTTGCAGTTGTTTGGCTTTTAAATGCCTCTGCGCACATTTTCACAAGAATCCTGAATAATTCACAACAACAATAACAGCAATATGAAAATACGAAGAAATTATGCCCCAAAGGTGCCTTGGCTGGGGCAGGCGTTGTCATATAAAGAATTTCTGCTGCTGGGCTTACGAGGACGATTGTTTGGCTGCTGCGCCTGAGAAAAGATAGTTTCGTCTTTCCACATACCTTAGCGTGTAATGCTCACACATGCACACAGAAGCACACTCACACACACACACACACATACACACATGCCACATGTAGGCATTAGCAATTTAAGTGCTCAGGACTTACATTTAAGTCGCGCCTTAAAAAGCAACAGAAAAAGCAAAGTTTCGTAACACAGGAAAATAAGATTTCGCCGCTTGTTCCTTAAGCCCGCAGCGATTTTGCTATTCTGTGAGCGTTTTTCTCTGCCCCGCTGCAGCGTGCCGGGCTGGAGATAAGTTGCCCCTTTTTTGGTCGTTGCTTCGAAAGGTAGGCATTAAAGTTGCATTTCGTTAACTGATGTTCTTTTTATGTAGCATGTTTTCGTTGCTGCTGCAGTTGTTGTTGTTGTTGTTATTTTAATGTGTTCCCTTGTTAACTTCTGCTTGTTCGCTTGATTATGTTCGGCTTAGTGACTAACTGCGTCGCGGCGTCGTTGGCGTCGCCTGCGACGTCGACTTCGACATCCTCAAAAAACAATCTTAGAGAAATGATAATGGCTTAAATGCTATTTTGTTATTTTTGTGTTTTTTTTGTGAGAGTGTTGTTTTTGTTTTTTGAAAATTCAACCCAACCAGAATTCTTATGAATAAATTCTTGTTTTTCATGTAGTTTAGTTTAATTTTTTACTTTTTATTTCATTTTTGGTAGTTAAGCATCTCGTGCGGGCATTTGGCTTGGCTTGAGTTGGCTGTGTAGTTTTTCGTCTGCAAGGGTATTTTTATCTCGAAATTTTGTTGCTGTTATTATGTTTTTATTTTTTTATAGTCTGAACGTGCATTTCGCTTGTACGAGCAGAGCAGCTATTAACTTTTTCTTCAGCATAACTGCTTATCTGGTTGATTTCTTTTTTGCTCTTTGGCCAATTGTGTAATTTTGTGTATTCTTTTCAGAGCAGGAATTCCTAATAAAATTGCCAAAATTGCCCCAGGGCTGGGTTTGCGTCTCTCCGCGGTTATAGTTGTATGAGGTGGATTCGGTTTTTTCTATTGTGCTGTTTTTACTATATGATTACGCCTTAAACATATACGAATACACGCACACACACATGCACACTTAAACAATACACAAACACATAGTCCTAATTTTTTTTGCTACTAACAATTCCACTTAAAGTGCCACCAGCTTCAATTCTGTCCAGTGGCGCGGATACGCTTGATTAATGTAGGTATACAGGCACGTCAATATATCGGAAAAAAGTGACAAACTCAAAACACATCCCTAAGTCTCAACATGCGAGCTGAAAACAAATCCTTCTTTCAGCTCAAATTAGTACCCATGGGGAGGTTTTCATTCAGCTTGTATCAGTATTGTGATACTGAAGTTTCCTGAATCATCGAAGATGCATTGCAAACTAGGGCCGGGTAGCAAAAGTGGCTAAAGAACGGGGCTACACAATGACGGTGATAATAGCAGAACATAACATGTGCATTAAAGAAACTGGAAGAAAACACAAATAAACAAAAAATTCGAAAAGACACACACAAGAATGTCTGCAGAGAAAAGCAGCAAGCAAGTAAAGAAGAAAATGTGAACTCATAAAAGACAACAAAAACAATTTTATAAAAATTTCCATTTGGTTCTAAAAGAATGCAAAGAAATTCCGATTACCCATCCCTGTTTAAAACCATACAGCTATCAGTTGTATCCATAAGTTTATTTTAACAAGGAACTTTCCAAAAATAATTCTAGTAAGGATCTATCGGAAGAGCACTCCGTCAATGGCACTTATCGTTATATGTGCTGTTCCAGTTATGGTTTCAAACAATCAAAACAACAAACAGACTAAAATAGTTGCTATCCCATATAAGACTGTTGTCCTATTACCCACAAGCTAACATAAAATCCTCTACACTTTTCAGTAGTCTCAAATCCACCA